>OV277704.1:6555000-7155000 GCA_922987775.1 Agonopterix subpropinquella | reverse complement strand
TTCTATGAATTTACTCAAAAGGTCACGCGACGCTGAAAACTCTGCGTGGTGAAAGGATCATCTCAGAGCAATTACTAGTTAGTCCTCTTAAGAGGCTCATACTATATTCTTCAATGCCGTGGGTATCATCTATCGTCAGAGTTTGGCCCGTAAAAATACTCAAGTAATTTTGAAATAAAACACCGATCACTCAGAATTTCCAAAAGTTTCTAGTCTACAACTTTGGAAACAGTATCAATTTACAGTGTTTTCAAAGTTTCAGAAATCCGCTTCTGCTAGCACCATAGCCCCTACCGGAGATACTACGCAACAGTATCTCATTCCTCGGTCTCTATTACCTCCTGCATAGGCAGAAAATGATTCTCATTGAGATCACATTACTGCCACACAGATTGCTAAGCTTTAAATATACTAGTGGTATTTGATTGCCATTGCTATAGACTTATCATCATAGTTATTATAATAATTATACGACTAAGCACGCAATGTGCAGTACCTAGTACATATTTGTGAAATTATTAGTCATCATCACAGCCTATACTCGTACACGTCCCACTGCAGGGCACAGGCCTACCCCTCAGAGAGGGTGTATGAGCGCTAATCCACCACGCGTGCCCAATGTGGATTGGCAGTAGACTTCACATACGCATCGGAATTTCGTCTTCAGCGTACGCAGGTTTCCTCACGATGTTTTCTTTCGCCGTTGGAGAGCAATCGGTATTACGTACTTAAGTTAGAAAAACTCATTGGTACATGGCATGTGATCCGTACGGATTCGAACCTGGGCCTCAAGATTGAGTTTACATAGCTCTTCGCAACGCGCCACCGATGCTCTCGAAATTATTACCTAGTATCAGGCGTAAAACTTTGAAAAGCTTCAAAAATCTTGAAAAATAAGAAACATCTAAGGTAACCCAACGAAATGTCGGGGTAAAATGTAGTGGGGTAGATCTCATATTTTCAGGAATCAACCAAATACCTACAAAACGTCTACTTAAGAGCCTATGTCGAAAAATAATTTTAGCGAAACGGGCGTGTGATAGCTTATATTACTGCCATATGCGAGAGAAAGAGATGGGGCGGCGCGCACGCCTGGATCGAATCAAGCGAAAAAACAAACTTTATTTAATTGTGATTGTACTATTTATGTAAGTTCAATTCTGCTCTAATCAAAACTTAGATAATAGCAATCTCTTTTTTTTAAATCAAGTCTCATGTTTCTATTATTCACCGTTTAGCAGTTACAAGCGTTTATAGACAAAAACGGAGGCTACTTTGGCTTGTTTTTCTATCGATAAAATTTGTCTTAATCGTGTTTTGGCTCTAATCAAAACTTCAATTATATGTTCAATTTACACATATCTGCAAATCATACTCCTACTGTTAGTACTTCATGATATATGGAGCTTTGAAGAATCCTATTTTTTTTACATAGCCCCTTAATGTTAAAGAAAACCACTTTGAACCAGTTCTTAGAAATCCTAGCCCATCTATAGTTTGCATTTCTTTTATCATGTTGCATTCTGATAACATGATACTTTTACTTGTATTTCTGTAGTTTCACTTTATTTTCACTATCGTAAGTTTGTCTTACGACGACGAAGCGACGAAGGCAGTTTATAAACCGAAATCCTCTAATTCGAATTTAAACTATTCCGTTTAAAAAAATGATACTTATTTCAGAAAAAAATATATACTTACTTATACAGGTTCCAACTCCAACTTGATAACGATGACGGCTTTTTTTAGAGAATGATATCAAACTGGACAACTTTCCTTATGGGACCAACGTCGAAACCGCAAACAAAACTGCTGTCCCATTTTGGTCGACTATGATTGCAGTTAAATGGAACACCTGATTTTATTTCGCGATTTCTACCTTGGTCTCATAGAGAAAGTTGTTCAGTTTGATGGTCTGACCATCCCCTTTAACCAGTCAGCATATCAAGAAGGATCCTATACATATCTTTTTTGGGGAAACAGTTACATTACTTTAAAGTAGGGATGCAACGATTACGAAGCGGTGCATCGTTTTGCATCTGTAATCGTAATAATCACGATTAATAACGATGCAATGCACCGTAGTAAGAATCGTACGATTATTAAAATGAATTAAAAACGTCAATCATATTGCACTTGTTCACAAATACCAGACCTGAATACTAGATTCAAGAGCCAAAAAACAACATTAGAAAAATCGTGTCTTTCTCAGCCATTTTAGCTCATTTTGAGCAAAATCTGACTTTTTTTTTGGTCAGACTTGACTCTTTTTTTTTAATTTTATTCTACTGATGTCTTTGACTAATCAAATCAATGATAAATGAAATCAATAATCAATAATCAAATGAAATCAAAACCGAAAATCTAAATTTTCGGTTTGAAGTATTACATACATTTTCGTTCTCGCAATATCTCATCCACATTAATTTCAAAAGATTAATCTCCCACGTAAATCGGACAAGATATCGCTTTATTAACGAGATTATACCTCAGAATCATGTTCAATATTGTGTTTTTGCATTTCTCCATGCACAAATCAGAATCCTGGCCAAATGTACCTTTAACTTCGATCTCAAATTAGTAGTTGCACCGTAGTAAGAATCGTACGATTATTAAAATGAATTAAAAACGTCAATCATATTGCACTTGTTCACAAATACCAGACCTGAATACTAGATTCAAGAGCCAAAAAACAACATTAGAAAAATCGTGTCTTTCTCAGCCATTTTAGCTCATTTTGAGCAAAATCTGACTTTTTTTTTGGTCAGACTTGACTCTTTTTTTTTAATTTTATTCTACTGATGTCTTTGACTAATCAAATCAATGATAAATGAAATCAATAATCAATAATCAAATGAAATCAAAACCGAAAATCTAAATTTTCGGTTTGAAGTATTACATACATTTTCGTTCTCGCAATATCTCATCCACATTAATTTCAAAAGATTAATCTCCCACGTAAATCGGACAAGATATCGCTTTATTAACGAGATTATACCTCAGAATCATGTTCAATATTGTGTTTTTGCATTTCTCCATGCACAAATCAGAATCCTGGCCAAATGTACCTTTAACTTCGATCTCAAATTAGTAGTTAAAAGTTAAAAAATCTTGGAATTTAAAAACAAAATTTTTTAATTATTTAAATTTCATTGGAATGCAAAGAAACACTATGAGAACTCATTCTGAGGATAATCTCGACTAAATTTGTTTAAATAATCGTAATGCATCGGTTATCGTAATAAATAACGATTAATATCGTAATCGTAATCGTAATGGCCGAATCGTTGCATCCCTACTTTAAAGGTACCCATGATACTGAACAACTTTCCCTTAGAAACCGCAAAACATAATTCGCAAAAAAAATAATTTCGACTTTTCATACAAACGTGCTATCATCTGCAAAGTCCGAAATTTTATCGGAATCGTCAGTACCTTTGCTACGAAGAACTACAAATAATTTAAGGATTACAAAACGAACATACAAAAATAGAATAATTTCACATAGGTAACGCCTTATTCTCAAGTCGATCAATATACCTACATGCATCGTGAATAATTCCGTTTGTAGCGAGCGCTCGTTAGTTTACAAACTGGAAACTACTCGACGATGCTATTACGAATGCTTGTGAACGCATTTTTAGTCTGTAAAAGGTCAAGAGGATATTACTGATAAAGCGTTATATGTATAACTACAGAGTTTAGACTTAATTGTGTTACATAGGTACTTAAAGAGGTGCTTCTGATCTGAGGGTTGAACACATTAACCGACGGTGACCGACGGCGACGGCGCGGGCCCATACAAAAAGACGTTCAGTATCGGAAGCCGTCCGCCATTATATTTAAGGGGCACCGAGGCCACCGAGCCTATTGTGCAGCGTATTTTTTACGTCTAAACAATTAAACAAAATTTCCAAAAAAACAAGATCGTCCCATTGTAGTCACTGCTGATTTTCAATTTATCGGGTCACTGCGGATTTGTTTTAATAATGTTTGTAGTTATTATTATCGTTAAAACCGCCAAAAGTTACCACTTTGGTTTCGATAAATTGAAAGCCAAACTTTACTCTACAACGTGTTAATGAATTAACGCAAAACCTCATACACCCCAACTGATTTATAACAAAATAATTAAATTGAAACAATAATTTCATTGTTTTTATAGTTAAAATTTAAAGTTATTCGCATTTTAAGTTTTGAGGCAAAAATGGATTGTTATCATTTCAGCAATGAATGAAAGCGCTAACGTGCTCATAGATACATTTTAATAATCTTCTTTTGGTGGTAAGTAGGGTGAGCGTGCCTGTGCGGTCGGTTGACATAGGGTTCAGTAAATTCAAAATTTTAGAAAAAAAATATTTGATATTTTGAAAAAAATTACCTATGTTGAAACCATGATAATTCGATTCTGCTCTCGATTCTAAACAAACTATTTTCTAGTTTTGCGTTAATTCACTAACACGTTGTATATAGGCTCGGTACCCTCTTAAGATTGCAAAATGTATATTTATCAAGCAAATTATATCCAATGATTATTTTAATCATTTTGTAAATAATTAACAAGAACAAGTTTTATCGATGAATGAGCAGCATAATTATAAGCTAATTGGTTCCGGCTGATATGTATTTCCATTCCTTGCTTAGCAAGTAAATTAAATTTGTGATATTCAGGGCCGTCTTGGTGGCCCTGGGCCCTGTTTAATAAACGCGACAGTGACAATTCAGAGTACACTGCTGGTTACTAATGACGCTAAACTAGCAGTGCTTCATGTGTCCTAGCATTCTGAGCAATGTACTCTGAATTGTCATTGTCGCGTTTATTAAACAGGGCCCTGGAGACTTTAAGGTAATGGGGCCACCGTGACTATGATATGAATATGACAGAGGACTATTTTATTAACAACATGCAAAAGGAGAGGTAAGAAAAATTCTAGATTTAGACCTACAAGTTGTAGGTAGGTAGCCAAATGTTTGTTAGGTTAGGTTACCCCTTGTTCATTCGAATACCTCAGAGGCCGTAAGGCGGTCTGAAAAAACTCTGACACCAGGGCTCTGCCCACACGATAAGAGAGAGATTCGAATACCAAAAAAATATATTTTCAGAAAATAATGGTATTTATCGATAATATCGGTTATCGATTGGTGATCGGGCAGGAACTATCCCCATCGATCGCAGGGCCCTGGCACAGTATAAGACAGTAATTTATCTTCATACAATGGTGCCAAACGCGGCGTACGCCTCGTACCACGCACACAATGACAATATCTCTGCGTAGCCCCGTCTGGCGCATTCTTATCAGTCTGACATATTTTCAGTGTGTGCGTGCTACGAGGCGTACGTACTAGCGAGTACACATACAAGCCGCGTTTGGTACCATTGTATGAAGATAGATTACTGTCTTATACTGTGGCCCTGGGCACATGCCGAGATATAAAGGCCAGGTGATATCAATTGTATATGATAAATAAATTTAAAAAATATATATTATAGAAAACTTTCAAATGATTTTTGCTGCATTAATATTATTAATATAAATAACGAGCTTTTACCCGCGACTTCGTCCGCATAAATTATATACCAGATTTTAAGTCAGATGATAAGCTATCAAACAAAAAAAGTTTCTATCAAAATCGGTTCAGTAGTTTTTGCGTGATACTCGAACAAACAAACACCCAAACAAACAAACGAACAAACAAACAAACAAACAGACAGACAAAAAGTCCAAAAATTTGTGATTTGGAATCAGGGAAGCCTAAAAACCATATCGTAATCTTTTTTTTTGTAAATATCTTCAATGTTCACAGACACACTTCTGTTACAGTTTTATAATAGTTTAGATATAATATAATATAATATTATAAAAGTTGCGCGACTTTGTAATATTCTCGTACATACATATAAATAAATAAAAAATAGGAAGCATGTTATAAGATTTTATCTACCCCTGTAGATAACCCCCCTATAACAAAACACCCTAGTAATATTTAAGGGGGTGCTGCAGACCATCAAACTGAACAACTTTCACTATGGAGCCAACATCTAAATCGAGAAAAAAAATCCGCTCTTACATACAAAACTGCAGTACCTACCGTCTCGACTCAAATGTATGGGACGGCAGATTTTTTAATTTTTTCTCGACGTTCTATTTTTGCTCCATAGTGAAAGTTGTTCAGATTGATGGTCTGAAGCACCCCCTTAAGTATTACTAGGGTGTTTTGTTACACCCTGTATAGGGATTTTCTTAATATGCAAACAGTTTTTAAGAAGATGATTAGAGCATTAAACTGAACAACTTTCAAAGTCAAAATCACGAAAAAGAAATGCTGGTGTTTCATAAAAACTACAATCCTATACTCTATCCAAAGGTATGAGACAGCAGACTTTTTTTTTCGAGCTTTCCAAGTTGGTTGGTCCCATAGAAATAGTTGCAAAATCGTCATCATAATAAATTGGACCAGATATAAGATGAATGCAAAACCTGAAAACCGTTTATCAAACTTTGGAAATTCATTTAAAAATCGACTTTTCACCTAAAACGAGAAACACTCCTTTTGTTAGACTTGGAGCCTGGGACACACCCACATACAAACCCTAACCGTTTCAGCAATGTCGCGAACAATCATAAATAATACAAACACGCGTTCCATTTAGCAGGCTAAGGTCACTGTCCCATACTTCTCTCGTATGACTAGGGTGACCAAATATACTGATTTATTCTGGGATATTTATTTAAATATAGAAATAAGTTTAGATTGTACACTGATTACAGATAACAACAATATTTAGCTTAAATTCCTATATTAATTTATCTTTTTAATTTTTAAAGTAATGTATAAAATACAATAAGGTATTTAAATAGGTTCTATTTAGTAAGTAGGCTAACCTACTTTAAAGTCATAGTGACTTTATAAGTTTCATGTCATTATGATTTAAATCAAGTGAAATAATCATTCGATTTGTAGTTTTGTATGAACATACAGTCATACGTCATACATTGTTAAATGAACAAATCGAAAAAAATAATTGATGGAAAGAAAATATAATGAATTTGGTTGAGGACAGAATTAATTTGGTTTGGTTAGAATTAGGCTGACGAGCAGTTTGGAGTATCCATGTTCATGACAGTGTTTTTTTTTTTTAAATAAAGTTTAGCCATAGATTTAATTATTTTCAGGCTTCTAGAAGCTTTCATAAATTGTATTGATAAAATAAGAAAAAAAAATTTTTTTATTTCATTTCTAGTATTTTTTTTTCTTAAATTTCTAATATTTTCAAACCCATCAAACTTTAACGTTGTAACCCTACACTACGATAGACAGAAAACTTTTTACACAATCTACAACTTGGCAGCTATCCAATCGCCCCATAAACGAACTGACGCAGTCGACAAAAAGAATCCGTGCGGTAGTAAAGAGAAGAGTTACAACAGACTCCCCCTTTGTTTGCGTATTATAACGACCTTCTACCAGAAAAAATATTTGGACCATTAAAATAGGAAAAGGATAACAGTGTCAGTCGTTATGTCTGTCAGAATGAGCACTATAAAGGCGATACGGAAGTGAAATACGGAACCCTAAATGTGATGGAAGGCAAGCGATATGCTGACCGATGGAAATGTCGTTGAGTTTTATTTGTCGGTGAACAAGTTGAATAACATCCGAAAGTAAGGGATCGGATCTAAAAAACACTAAAGTGCAATGCCTACTTGACTCAAATGTATGCAACAGCAGAAATTTTTTTTGCTCCTATCGGTTTGCTGCCATAGTAAAAGTTGTTCAGTTTGATTGGTAGAACCTTAGTTTAAAAGGATGCCAATGATATCAATTTCACCCTGTATTATAAGAATAGGTAACGGTAATGAATAAGTAATTATTTATACTCA
This sequence comes from Agonopterix subpropinquella, assembly GCA_922987775.1. Taxonomy (NCBI): domain Eukaryota; kingdom Metazoa; phylum Arthropoda; class Insecta; order Lepidoptera; family Depressariidae; genus Agonopterix; species Agonopterix subpropinquella. The sequence goes on along the minus strand of OV277704.1, from coordinate 7,147,117 downwards.
TTAAAATTTTATTATGAAATAAACAATAACAACATTTTAATTATTATTATTATAGAGTTGTCATCGTCATTATAGTGACCACTTTTGCCGGTTTTAAAGATAATAACTACAAACATTATAAAAACAATACGCAGTGACCCGATAAATTGAAAATTAGCAATGACTACAATGTGATATTCCTGTTTTTTTTGGAAATGATGTTTCATTGCTTAGAAATAAAATAAAACGATTGAGGACAGCACAATAGCCAAGCCCTCTTAACAATGTAAAATCTAATTAAGGAAATGAATAGATTCAATTAATAAAAAAGCAGGTAACATCTGTGAACTCTCAATGGAATTGCAAAGTGAACAATCTCCACAAATGGAGTGAGCTGAAAACAATTGCTCTTTTATTTTGAACACCAGTTGCATTGAAATTGAAACTGCGGAAATGTGAATAGATAAACTGTTTTTTGTTCTTCACAATAGAAATCAATTTTGTTTGACCTTTATGTCTGTTCCTTATAAAAACAAACGCTGCCTATTTTCTGAACCAACGTTTTTTTTTTCTGTTGACATGGAATCTATTCCGTGTCTCACAACTATGTAATGGGGACCCTACCTATAATTTGGCGTATCGCTTACGAATCTTACAATGGTATGGATGGTATTACCTGGCAGGTAGATAGGTACTTATGGCGGTACCTACGGCCGAGTGACGGAGGCCTGCACTTCTAGTATGATTTCGCGCGCGACGCGCCTTCGCTGCATAGAATATAACCTGGGCCTCTACCCGGACATTCGAACATCGCAATTTCGTGAACGTTTTCGTTCCAATGTCAACTCTATTACAATGAAGTTCGGACCGAAACGGTCTCCTAATATCGAAAATCGAAAGTCCGGGTACAGGGCCTGTTCCCGCGCACGGAGAGGGAAAGCCGCGCTTGGCGCGACATGGTAGTGTGGGATAAAGCTGAGTCGCGCGCAAGTAGCGAAATCATGCTAGAGGGTCTGTTAATGGCTTACTCTGGCTGGCGTAATGGGGTCTAGTTGCGTTGACACCCTTTGGAAAAGGTATTGTTACCACGGTCATAGACATTTGACTGCACCTAAGCCTGTTTAAGTGATGTTCAGAAGTTCAACAAAATGTTATTTAAGTACACTTTTACTATGGAACCTTTGTAAATATTTCACTAGAATAAAAACCCTGAATACTTAAGGGGTTTAAATGAGAAAAGGTTAAATGGGAAAAGGTCGTCGTGCTCACGTCTTGTTATTTGAGGTTTTGTTAGGAAAACATTGTTGCTTTCGAGTGAAGTGGGAAAGGATTTATTTGTACTGCAACCAAGGAATAACAGAAAATATCGCATGAGTTTAGTGATTTTGAATGAGGTGTTGTGGTACTATGTTTCTCATTCATTATCTATCCACACATTCACTTTCGTATTGTGTTTTGTATTCCGTCACTTCAAAATAATTCAAGTACGATTTTGTATACCTATCGTACAATAATGATTGACTATTCACACACAGGGTGTAAACTTAAATCCGTTACATACTTTCGTGGTGGTGTAGTGTGGGAGCCACGAAACTGGACCATAAAACTGGTCCAAATATTGCAAAACCGCCGCACTTAATTAATGGACCCCCCCCTTTTAAAGGGCCATTAAACTCAACAACTTTTCTATGGGACCAACATAGACGTTTGTGATTTTACATGGAATAGCTGATATGTTTTCACGATTCCAAAGTTAGTTCCGAAACATACAGAATCTTTATACACAATTATGTATGCTGACGGTTTTGTAAGGGGATAATCAGACCATCAAACCCAACAACTTTTTCTACGCGACGACGTTTGCGATTTTGCATGGAATATATGACTTTTATTTTGCGATTTCGAAGTTAATCCCGTAGAGAAAGTTGGTACAAAACATACTAGACTGGATCTGTATAGTCCATTCCCTTATTCGTGAAGGGATCCTTCAGAGTATAACTTGAAACGTATTATGGGACTGGACCCATGCCCATGTGGTGGAGTATGGCTCATTCCCTTATTCGTAAAAAAGGCCTTTGGCAATGGAATCCTACAGACGTAACTTATCTTTCTTAATTAACTTTAACCACAGTATAAGAAAGAGTATCTAGTACTAAATAGCTTAAGACGCTCCCACTAGGTAAACGCTGCCGCGCTGGGCCGGACCATATGTTGCTGGTTTTTAGAAGCATTTGTTATTTGAAAGACTTAGAAATTAATGAAAATATAGCAACGATTTTCAACATCTTGGCTTTATCAGCTATTTTTCTATAAAATACATATGAAACCTGTGTTCAAAGGAAAACCAAAATATTTGAAAAAAAATCTGTATTACGTGTAGGTATTTACTTTATAAGTAGAAGTCACTTTTGCGACACACGTGTATAGACAATGATCTAAAATAGCTATGAACTAATTTTTTTAAGACTAATATTTAATGACTTAATTAAGTTAATTAGATAATTTTAAAATTTGGTGCGAATTCTTATAATTTAGTAATTTGATTTCCTTGGATTAGAAGGCACCACATGACCACAGTGAGATAATGAAGGACAAGCCAGTTTAAAATGAGAGAGGCGGTTCTGAAAGGGTCAAGGTCGTTCATAGATACCTCTTAACTGGGGCAGTACCAGTTTTACTTAATTATACTGAATGTGAATCGCATGCAGAGGTTGTGAACATTTGGCCCGCGGGTCGTTTTAGATAGCATTCGTGATTAGAAGCGCTAAGTATGTCCGCTGCTCTGGCATGGAGATAAGCTTAAATTACATTCGTACTCTAATTTTCTGTAGGAATTAAACTAATGTTTCGTTAATTATCTAGTTTAACTTCAAGTTAAATAAGGAAATCGAATATACAGGTTTGCGACATGTTAACATTTTTTAAATTAGGTAAATATGTTTATTAAAGGGGGTGCTTCTAAACATCAAACTCAACAACATCAAAAATGCACAAAAATTTTGCTGTTCCATACATTTTGATCGAATAACCATTACCATTTTTATTAATGGAACAATTTTTAACGTCCACGACAGTGGCTAAATACTAATAAATAACGTTCACAAGCACTATTACATCCTGAATGTATATTATAATATAATACTACCTTTTGCTAATTGCTGCAGTAGAACTAGCATGCTACGCACAAAAGAGCGATAAAACGAGAACCGTCATGCGCGCTCATTTTAGTATAATTACGTAAAGTAACAAAGACAGATGCACGATTAGATTTTTCTCGTTTTCTGGCGGCATGCCTGTATTGTAAAGTATGTAACGCCTCCGAACGTGAAACCGGTCGTGGATTTATTTATACAGAGTGTAAGGAACAGTATCATTAACCTTTAAATAACATACCCTACCCATCAAACTGAAAAATTTTTACTATGAGAGCAAACTGTTTTTCCGAGCGCTTACAACCCGAATTCCTTTAAAGTACGAGTGAATAGGCTTCTTCTGGGTAAGCTCGCTACATTTTCGACCCCATCTTCGTCCTGAGGACTGGATTGAGGTCAAGAGCAAACCCATCCTTAATAAAAAAAAAAAAAAAACTGATTGGATAAAAAAAAATCTGCTGTTCTATACTAAACTCCAATACCTACTCGACTCAAATGTATGCAATAGCAGATTTCTTTTTTGCTCCATTCGGTTCGCTCCCATAGTAAAAGTTGTTCAATATGATGGGTAGAGTATGTTATTTAAAGGTTAATGATACTTTTCCTTACACCCTGTATAGGATTACTATGTTTGTGTCCAATATACAAATAAAACAATTAGTATATTATACAAATTATACACTTGTAGTGTTGTAGTTAATATGCATACATAATTTTAATTGGGAGATCAACATTTTCAATTTTATTAAGGAGTTTAAAGTCCAAGGCCAACTCGTATACTGTTAGTCTTACCTTGACATTTGATAAATATTAGCTGATTATAGATAAAGCTAGACATCTTAAAATTTCCATAAAACAAACCAGTCAATGAGGGGGACTTCCGTAGTATTTCTGGCGTTTAATCTTACAATGTTGGTAACACCTGAATATCCTCTCACGACCATCAAACTCAAAAACATTTATCTCAAAGTATGTCTGGAATAATAACATTTTGAAAACAACTTTAAGAAATCCGCAACACGTTTGGAACAAAATGTTGTCAACTTTTTATACAGCACGTTCTATATGATTTCTCTACTTGCGCGCGACTCGGCATTTTTCCATACTACGTGTCGCGGTAAGCGCGGCTTTCGCTCTCCGGAAAGCGCGGGATCAGGTTATTTTCTATGTAACCAGCGAAGAAATCTTTTAAGTTGAGCAAAGTCGAGCGCGGTGCATCTTTGTATGAGTAACCGCTTTAGTGGGTTTCTGTTTCCAGAGCTTCCGTGTGTCGGAAGGCTTGATATGCTGGTTCCGGAATACGAAATTAGATAGAGTTTCGTTATTGGTTGGTCTACGAGAGACAGGTGCAACGAGAACAATATAAAATAATCACTATTTTTATATCGATAGAGAACAGAATACTTTAACATAGAGAGCACCGTCGATTCAGCCGTTCTCTAGTTCTAAAATCGGATTAGGTGGCAGGCTTAGACCATTTAAATAGGGAACCTGCCTTACTTCAGCATTCCCCTCTACCAAGGTACAAGATCAAATGATCATGTACATGTGCATACAATTTTATACGTTATCAATCACTAACAAGAAAGCATAAAATTGCGGAAGAACTAGCCTTATTTGGGTGCACAGACTCTAAAGTAACGAAATAAATTCCAAAGTTACGCGTTTCATGCTACCTCGTCTCCCGCAAAAAGTGGTAGAAAAGTTTGTTAGTACTCGTCCATATTTAAATGTACTAAGCTGGCAGGTCTCCAGCCAAATATCTAATCTCGTCTAGAGATATACACTTTTTAGAAAATATAGTGGTAATCTCTATACGTCGTGGTACTTGGGGTAAAGTGAAAATGCTGACACTGTGTTGATCATTAGCTTGCATCCACCAACGAATATTGGACAAGGGTAGTAAAATATATGCCCAACTCTCCCGAACTTAAACTTAAATATTCCGTGACATAGAAGAAGAATGAAGGCCTTTTTGTTCGCAGTTTGATTTTATAGACTATTATTTACCTACTCGAATAAAATCTAGTAATAACGTAGGTCGTAGTAGTATCTAATAATATCTGTTTATAGCGCAATAATCTTGTATTTGATTAGGTAGTGGGTAGTAATAAATCTTTTATATTTTTTTTTCGCCCACGAACCAGAAAGTGACATGGCTTCTAGGCAAACAAAATATAAGAATCGTGTGCTAAAAGAATTTATAGAAGACGCATTTTGATTTTATTTATAATAACAAAGTCGTGAACACTACCTTTCTATTCAGGGCTGCTGCAGTCTCTAGGGTCCGAATAGCCCTAACGATAGCCTAGCTCCGATAGGAGATAGCACCGCAAGAAGAAAAACTGTACCTATCTTCTGTTTTATTATTTTATTTTATTTTATTTTCATTTATTGAGAAAACCAACAGCCATATTTAAACATAGTACTTAAAATTAACTAAATATAACATAAGCCAATTATAGGTTTTCCTAGAGTACTAGTACATGTATAATATTTGGAAAACAACACATCATAAGGATGTGAGCAGTTAAGAAGATAATTATATAATAACAGCACAAGCAAGCACAACCACTCCAACACAATTAATCACCAATCTAAATAATATACTAACTAATGTACGGGGGTGCGTGTGCATGTATGTGTGTGTGTGTGTGGGGGTGTGTGTGTGTGTGTGTGTATGTGTGCGAGAGTGTGATGTGTGCGTGTGTGCGATTGTATGACAAAGTGGAATGAACACACAACCTCAATGCTATTATTTTACTAACTGCATTACATTAACTGCATTAGTGCATTTTGGTGTGCAATAAATTTTAATTATACTCGTGTCTCGTCCTCGAGATAGTAACCTGGAATAAATACTTTAAACAACATGTAGTTCCGCTAAGGTGCCACCACTCTTGCACTAGAGTTGAGAGTAACTTTTTTTTTTTTTAATTTATCATCTGTTCTGCTCAATCTCGTTCTGTCATTAGCTTTCTAGTGCGTTACCACTCGGACGTTTTAACTTCATAAACAGTATTATATTTCTTGATAAACAGTTTGAAAGTGTTCAATAAGTGTATAAAATATGCCTAAACGTAAACACGCCACGGATGATTTTGATTATATCAAAAAGAAAATGAAAAAACTCGAACGTAAACTAAAACGTGCGCGTCGCCGCAACCAGGAAATATCTTCATCATCGAGGGACTCAACACCATCGCCATCAGAGGACTCGGCAGGTACCTACAGAAACTTTCTTATTAAACGAACTTTGTTGTTATCATGCACTTCGAGCGGATCATGGGACTGTCTCACTGCATTCCAACGACAACGTTACGCAATCAATACCGGGTCCGGCGCACGGCCGCCATATCAGATAACGGTTGTAAACAAACAAATTGTTTAGATACCTATCTTTAAAATGTTAATCGAACAGATCAAAAGGACTGTTTCAATACATTTGCATCTACACTGGGTCGTTCAATTCAACGGAATTGTTACATATACCAGTTTCTAAAGGTACCTAATAATGAATGAAACCTAGTTTAATTCATGTACCTAAAGTAATTCGAGTCTGACATTGGTCTTTCTCACTACTCATAAGAAACTTTATACACATGTTTGTCATATTATGTAATCAACGACAACTCAATAATTTAAATTTGGGCACCGTGTACTCCAAAAAATTAAATATTTAACTAATTGCTTCCCTAATGCAATTATTGAATAATTCCAGATAGTATCATTAATCAAATGATGATGGACGACACTGAAAACATACCACCATTAGAAGATATCAACACACTCATAAATAATATTGTACAAACAAACACGGAGACCACTTCAGGAGATAAGAATGTGGCCTCAAATGCCAACTCAGAAAATGTCATTGCAACATCCCCAAAATCTAACGACTTGCTTTCCGAAGAGGCACTCAAAACTGTCAATTCTGAGGAACACATAGCTTTAGACAGTGACATTCTGGAGATTTTGGGCGTAGATCCAGCCGCAGCAGTGGAATACGGCAAAGAAATTCATAAGGAACTAGCCAGCCGCCTGGAACATATATCCATTACTGGTCTTACCAAAGAGTCTAGGAAGGAACTTAAAGAAAAGTATCTCCTGCCCTCTAATGGCACCCTCTTAGGTGCTCCTCTCCTAAATCCGGAAATAAAGGCTGCACTACCCGAGACACTTTTAAATCGTGACAAAGCTTTAGAGACGAAACAAAAGCTGCTCGGCAATGCTATATCTTGCTTGGCAACAGCCATCACACAGCTCTTAAAATCAAAAGATAAAAACAATGACTTACTTAAGCACCTTATGGATACTGGACGCATATTATGCGACGTTCAACATGCGGATTCACTCACAAGAAGGAACTTTAGTTTCAGCTGCCTTAAAAAGGATATAAAGGACCAACTCCAGAATACAAAAATAGACAAATTTTTATTTGGAGAAAAGCTATCTGACACGCTCAAAGCAGCTAAAGCAGTAACTAGATCGGGAGCTGAAATAAAAACTCCCTCCAATATAGCCAATCATCAGAAACCGAAACCTTCTACTTCAAAGGCCGCACCTTTAAACTGGAAGAGCTCGGCCCCAGCACGCAAGCCGCAGGGACCACTGAAGAGCCGGGAGCCTGCTTATCGCCAGAATCAGCCCGTCAAGTCTTCGAAGCCGTCGCAGCCACCCAAGCAGAACCGCCGCCGTTAAGCCCGGTAAGATATGCTGGTCGCCTATCCCTATTTTACGATCAATGGTCACTTGTTACAAATGACCAAACAATCCTGTCGTGGATCAAAGGTTACAAGATTAATTTCTCAAGACCAGTCATACAACAGTCCGTACCTAAACCAACTACGTACTCAAATTTCGAAAACTCTCAATTCGAAGAAGCAATCAATGATCTTCTCTCCATAGGAGCAATATCTGAATGTCAACCATGTCAGGGCCAGTTTGTTTCAAGCGTGTTCTTAAGACCCAAGCCGAATGGCAAAATGAGATTTATTCTTAACTTAAAAAATCTCAACAAATTTATTGATACAAGTCATTTTAAATTAGAAGACCTGCGCACAGCTTTGAAACTAGTGTCAAAGAACTGTTCCATGGCTACATTAGATCTGAAAGATGCTTACTTCTTAATTAAAATACATCCAACCTCTCGAAAGTACCTACGGTTCATTCATGCCAATAAACTGTATGAATTCAATGTTTTGCCATTCGGCTTGAACACAGCTCCGTATATTTTTACAAAAATTATGAAGCCTGTTGTAAAAATACTTCGATCATGCGGTCTATTGTCAACTGTTTACCTTGACGATTTGTTATTATTTGGAAATTCTTATGAAAAGTGCATTAACAATGTAAATATGACAAAAAGATTACTAACCGGATTAGGATTCATCATTAATGAAGAGAAAAGTGTATCTACACCTTCTACTTCATGCAAGTACTTGGGTTTCATAATCGATTCAAAAAATTTCCAAATAAGACTACCACCGGACAAGATAATACGAATTACAAGTGAACTCCAAAAGTTCAGTAAACTACATAGATGTAAAATCCAACAATTTGCACAACTTGTAGGACTACTGGTCTCGGCTTGCCCCGCCATCGAGTATGGATGGCTGTACACTAAACAATTAGAGCGATGTAAGTTTCTGAACTTACATGGCGATGATAACTATGAGAAGTATATGAACATTCCCAGCACACTACAGCCAGATTTGAAATGGTGGTTACACGCCATTCAAAATTCTGTGCATAAAATTAGAGACGACAATTATAGCCTGGAAATATTTTCTGACGCTTCAACTACGGGGTGGGGCGCAGCATGCGGCAATGAGACCGCTAGCGGCCAGTGGTCCAACAAGGAGCGCGAATACCATATAAATTATTTGGAATTGCTGGCAGCTTTTATAGCATTAAAAATATTCGGTAAACATCATTCAAATTGCCAAATCCTGTTAAGAGTAGATAACTCAACAGCAATCGCCTATATAAACCGTATGGGCGGGATACAATTCCCACATTTGTCCCAGGTTTCTAAAGACATATGGCAATGGTGTGAGCTTCGTAAGATTTTCATTTTTGCTTCCTATATAAAATCTTCTGAAAATGACATAGCTGACGCAGAATCGCGACGCTCGCACCCCGATATTGAATGGGAACTCAACGACACCGCATACAAACAACTAACTGACAAATTTGGCCTTCCAGAAATTGACTTATTTGCCAGTCGCATTAATAAAAAATGCGACTTGTACATATCATGGCACAAAGATCCAGACGCGTTCACAATTGACGCTTTTACCGTAAACTGGACACAGTTTTTCTTCTACGCCTTTCCCCCATTTTCCATTATTTTAAAAACTTTGCGAAAAATTATTGCAGATAAGGCCAGAGGTATAATGATAGTACCACTATGGCCAACTCAACCCTGGTATCCTTTATTCAGAGACCTTCTCATATCAGACACGAGAGAAACTCGAAAAATTCTGTCAATGATGGTAACTCACGAGGATTCTTCACTGATTCTATGTAGTCCTTGTGCGTTTCAGTATCCAATTTTTGTGACAGGATGTGTACGAGAATCGGATCCCAGGTGGATATGTCCACACCTAGGTTCACAAATATCATTCATCGCGTGCACTCATTATCATAGCAATATTTTACATAATCAATCGTGTTCCTATCAATAAATCATCATAGTTACTATCAATCTATCTATCATTTAAAGTCTGTACGGAAGCACCGTACAACTTTATGGTCCTTCGATCCTTGGACCTCGCGTGTGCGTTTTAATTTCGTCATATTCGTCGTGTTAATTCGTCGGGTGAGGAAAACCAAACCAGCAAATCAAGCATTAATCATCGCAGAGTTACGTGGAAATTTCTGACGCGTGACACATCATCACTGCAACTATCAGCACTTCAATCATCAGCACTGCAATCATCAGAGATAAACGAACATCATACAATAAACATTAGTTTTGTGTTAATTTGGGTACCTTGTGTGGTAGCGAATCGATCACCGGCCTCCCACCAGCGGGTCTCACCGGCTTGACTTGAGAAGGCGCACTTACCTACAAGACTCCCAAAAGCACATAACTAAATCATCCGTTTATCTTAATCAAGCAAGCAGCATCTTCAAAGAAAATTAAGATGGAGAATCTTTTGGTTACGCAATATCAGCTTATCCTAAGCATTGAGAAGATTCTCATCAATTTGAAGAAAGATGGGCCCGAACGCAGGACCTATCCTAACATCCAAAGAAGGTTAGCAACCCTGGAATCCTATTGGAATGAATTTAACAGCAATCATATGCAACTAATTGACTATCAAGACGTCGAGCACGAATACTTCAAACAAAATCATTATGAAGCAACCAAAACCTTTTATCAAAAGCTATCTTCTTATCTTGAGCTTTACTGCTTACACATTCAGAATCCAGCAAAACATGAAATGCCATCCATGCCTTCATCAAGCAACCTAACCATTGAACCATCGTCGCAAGCCGGAGTCAGCACGCCTAAGGTAAACCCTCCAACTCCTAAGATTTACATACCGCCTGCGTCGACATCAGGTCACCGCGAGTCTCGCGGCACCGCTAGCAAGCTAGATGAAATGCTTCGCAAGCAGAACAGCAACTTCAAAGCTTTCTCCCGCACAATTAATCAAGTTAACATCGACAATCTATCAGAAAAGTGGGAGTTTCTAGACACGTTGAAAAACGTCGAGTCTCGTTGGGATGCGATCGACCATCTACATTGGGAGATTGACAGCGAGCTCTTTGAAGACGAATTAAAAGATTATGAACGAGCATTCAGCGGGTACGAGAGAGAGTTTATTGAAATAAAAAAGGCATTGAATCAAAAAATGTGGGCCGCAACTTATAAAACATATTCAACACCGGTCATGGACATTCCAACGTTCAACGGTGACTATCATAGATGGATATCGTTCAAAGATCTATTTACCGAGTCCATCCACAGCAATCGGTCCATGTCGAACGCGCAGAAAATGCAGTTCTTGAAGAGCAAGGTAAAAGGCGAAGCAGAAAAATTAATTCAACACCTAAACATCAGTTCAGAAAACTATCAAGTGTGTTGGGATATCCTGAATCATAGATATAATAACATCAAATTGATATTTAGTTCTCACGCCAACATACTAATGTCATTACCAGCAATGCAGCAGCAAACAGCATCATTTATCAAGAAAATTCACGACACTGCCAACGAGTGTCTGAATGCTATCAAGAACCTAGGTGTGGACATATCCACCTGGGATCCGATTCTCGTACACATCCTGTCACAAAAATTGGATACTGAAACGCACAAGGACTACATAGAATCAGTGAAGAATCCTCGTGAGTTACCATCATTGACAGAATTTTTCGAGTTTCTCGAAAACAAGTTTACGTCGCTCGAAGCATCGCGTCGTAAGCAAGATAGCACCGCACCAAAAAATAGCACACAAAATCAATCAGTCAGCACAAAGAAGCCATTTCAACAGAATAACTACGGCTACAACAAACCTGCATACAACGCAGTTAACAAACCGATTGGGAAATCATATCATGTATCATCAGTAAATGTTTGTCCTCATTGCAACGGCGAACATAAAATTTTTAATTGCAAAGATTTTATAGAGATGTCAAATGATCAAAAATTGAAAATCACAAATAAATTGCGACTCTGCGTGAATTGTCTGTATGATCATAAAGGGAATAAATGTACTTCGAACAAAACATGTCGTAAGTGTACTGAACAACACAATACGCTACTACATGACTCATTTATAAAACTATTACCACCTCCGAGTAACCCTAAGCAGCCCAAAGAGAATGTAAATGTATCACAAAACAATTCATCAGAGATTCTACTAGCCACAGCCCAAATCAAGGTATTGGCAGAAGATGGAACTTATCACAGCATGCGAGCTCTAATTGACCAAGGCTCGCAAATTTCTCTAATCACTGAGAACGCAGTCCAGAAGCTTGGACTATCAAGACGGCGCTGCAAAGGCGTTGTTTTCGGCCTAGGTGCACAAGAAAACAACTGCAAGGGTGCCACCACAATCACAGCAACAGCAATACATGGAGATTTTACATTCAACACTAATGTAATTATCATGAAAAATCTCATCAATAATCTTCCGAATCAAACCTTCAAGAAACCATCGTGGTCACATATAGAAAATATCAACTTAGCAGACCCTGAGTTCTACATTAGCAGGCCAGTTGACCTACTTCTGGGTGCCGATATCTACGCTCACATCATGTTGGGAGGAATCATCAAAGGAGATAACGAGTCTCATCCTATGGCCCAACAAACACATCTTGGGTGGCTATTATGTGGCAACGTAAAGACATATCAATGTAATGTCGTCTTGAACAACCTAGACGACATCCAAAGGTTTTGGACAGTGGAAGATATCGCAGAGAATCCTCTGAACATGTCAACAGAAGACTATAAATGTGTTCAACAATACACAGAGCAAACGACACGTCAAGAAGACGGTCGTTATGTTGTCAGACTCCCTATGAAACCAGACACCATGGAGAAACTAGGCGGGTCAAAGCAAAGAGCAGTTTCACAGTTTCTTCAATTAGAGAAAAAGTTTTCTAAAAATGAAAAGATATCAGAAGGTTATAAAGCATTCGTAAATGAATACGTAAATCTAGGTCACATGCACGAGTCAATGACCGACCATAGCAATCAAACAGCTGCTTGTTACCTACCGCATCACTGCGTACTTCGCGCTGACTCTACTACAACAGCGTTGCGAGTCGTATTCAACGCGTCATCGCCTACGTCATCGGGTCACAGTCTCAATGATCTTATGTATAGTGGACCGAATTTACAGCAGGATCTACTTACATTGATCTTACGGTGGAGGCAGTACGAGGTAGCCTTCATAGCTGATATAGAGAAGATGTTCAGACAGATCCTCGTCCATGAGGAAGACCAGCATCTCCAGAAGATCATCTGGAGAGACAATCCGAAGCAGCTGTTAAGAGAGTACAACTTAGCAACCGTCACTTATGGCACAAAATCAGCTCCATTTCTTGCCATGATGACATTAAAGCAATTGGCGAGAGATGAAGGTCATAAGTACCACACTTCAGCAAAACGAGCATTAGAAGAAGACTTCTACATGGATGACCTCTGTAGTGGAAGTCACAGCATATCAACAGCAAAGCAGCTACAGACAGACTTGATAAAATTACTCAAGTCTGGTGGTTTCAACCTTCGTAAATGGTCATCAAACAAACCAGAACTGTTAACAGGAGTTGAAACTGCAACAAATCAGCAGACATTTGATTTCAAGTATCCAGAGTCGACAAAAACTCTAGGACTACGTTGGAACCCTCAGGAAGATCAGTTTTCCTTTAACCTCAAGCTCGACCCACCGTCATCAAAGCCTCTTAGCAAGCGCCTACTACTATCAGAGATATCAAAAGTTTTCGATCCACTTGGCTGGCTCTCCCCAGTGACCACCAAGTTGAAACTACTATTCCAGAAAGTATGGCTACATGACGTCCAGTGGGATAGCGAGCTACCAGATCAATTCAGCAAGGAATGGAAATCGATCAGAGAAGAGTTGGAAGGTGTCAATCAAATCAAAGTACCGAGATGGTTAGAATGTCACGAAAACGAAAACATTGAGTTACATGGCTTTTGTGACTCATCGATTAAAGCCTACGCTTGCATAATCTACTGTAAGGTGAGCAAGAGAAACCTAACAGAGACCCAGCATTCATCAATCATCATGGTAGCAGCAAAAGCGAGACTCGTACCAATAAACAAGACTATCACACTCCCGCGGCTCGAGCTCATGTCCTGTCTACTATTATCAAAATTAATGGAAACAGTCTTAAAAAGTCTACCGAATCACAATATCAAAGTGTTCGGTTGGACGGACTCCACAGCAGCGCTAGGATGGCTCCAAGGCGACACTAACCGATGGAAACCATTTGTGGCAAATAGAGTTGAACAAATCAAACCAATCATACCATCCAATTGCTGGCGTCACGTAAAGTCTGCCGAAAACCCGGCTGACTGCGCTAGCAGAGGAATTACTGTAAAGCAGCTACAAGAACATTCATTATGGTTCAATGGACCCTCGTGGCTATCATCCTACAACTCTGAACAGAAAATGGAACACCCTGTTTACGTCACCGATCAAGAAATAAAGAGAAAAATACATTCAAACGTCGCAACTGCAAGTGAATATGACGTCATGAATGACATTATAAACAATCATAGCAACTTCGTTCGTGCCACCCGAGTACTAGCATGGGTACTACGAGCGGTGTCACGTAACCGACCTACGCAAGCATTTTTATCAATGAATGAATTATCAAAAGCAAGGCAGCGAATAATTCAACACTATCAACTTCGTGTGTTCGGTGGCGAAATAAACAGTTTAACAAATCAAACCAAGATTGACTCTAAGAGCAAGATCCTCAATTTGAACCCATTTATTGATCAAGATGGACTACTGAGAGTTGGAGGCCGAATCAAGCACGCACACATTGATGAGGACATGAAACATCCCTACATCATCCCTCACGACGGTCATCTCACGAACTTGTTGATAGATCAAGCTCATAGACAAACATTTCATGGAGGAGCACGCTTGAGCTTAGCGCGCCTCCGACATCATTATTGGGTAATAGGAGGAAACCGAGCAGTCAAGAAACGCCTTCGTAATTGTGTTACCTGCAGAAGACACGACCCCGTTAAACAAAGTCAGTTAATGGGTGACTTACCATCAGCACGCATCAACCAAAGCAGGCCCTTCTTCAGAACCGGTGTGGACTTCACTGGATATGTCGAGGTGAAGGCAAACAAGGGTCGAGGTATCAAGACTACAAAAGGATACGTCGCCGTATTCGTCTGCATGGTGACGAAAGCGGTACACCTAGAGCTAGTCTCCGACCTATCATCATCAGCATTTTTAGCAGCGTTGCGCCGGATGGCTGCTCGCCGAGGAGCACCGCGCCACGTCTATTGCGACAACGGAACCAATTTCGTTGGAGCCAATCGCATTCTAAAGCAAGAGTTCATCAATCTACAGACAACATTGGACGAAGAGTTCCTTTCACAAGCAGCAGAGATGGAAATAGAGTTTCATTTCAATGCACCTTCATGGCCAAGTGCCGGTGGACTCTGGGAAGCCGCCGTGAAGAGCCTAAAACATCATTTACGTAGAGTCCTCGGGGAGCAAAAATTAACCTACGAGGAATTCTCTACTCTTCTATCACAGCTGGAGGCGTGCCTCAACTCTAGGCCGCTTTGCACCTTAACAGAGGATCCAGATGACATCAATTGTCTAACTCCTGCACACTTTTTAGCCAGTGGACCCATCCTCACCATCATAGAGACAGAACGAGATGAAAGAACACGATGGCAATTAACGCAAAAAATATTTAATGACGTATGGAAAAGATGGCAAGCCGAGTACCTATGTCAACTATCAACTCGCAGCAAGTGGAAACATTCACAACAAAATCAAAAGGTTGGCGACATAGTCATCATTCATGACGCTAACCTACCAGCAGGAAAGTGGTCCCTCGGCAGGGTAGTCGAGCTGCACCCTGGCAGAGATAAACACGTACGAGTCGTGAGCGTCGAGACAAAAAACGGCATCATACAGAGACCGATCGTGAAATTATCACCGTTACCTGTAAACAATGAAGCCAGACAAGAATCACAGCAAAATGATCAACAAAACAATCAGAATATCAGGTTACCCAAGCCAAACCCAAAATCATCAACAAGTCTGAAAAATATGTTTATCACCTTACTTACAATGATGCTCATATTACCTACAAACGGAGCCTACAACATAGCAAAATTAAAATCAAATCAAAGTGTATATTTCGATAAGATTTCGGATATGCATCTTACTAGAGATCATTGGAAGCTTATTGTCTACTATGACATGACTCCATACTGGCAAGGCTCCGCTATGCTAACGAAATACATAGAAAGCCTACAGAGCATTTGCTACAAAGCAGAGAAGCCCTCGCTGTGTGACGTAATCCTTTTGCAGATACGTCACAGCTATAGCGAATTTGATCACTACAACCGCATGTTGCTAGGTCAGCAGTACGGCGGCGCGCACCTGCGCACCCGCCGAGGCTATATCAATGGGATCGGCAACCTAGCGCACAAATTTTTCGGAGTACTGGACGATCAATTCGCAGAAAAATATCAAAGGGACATCGAGTTATTAAGAATGAATCAGAAACATTTATCATTATTATGGAAAAATCAGACTTCTGTAGTCGAAGCAGAATACAACATGCTACAACGAGTCGAAGAAACAATGAACAAGCAACATAAACTTATCAATCAACAAATAAACAACGTGGAAAAATTGGCTAACTCGTTGAAAAAAGATATACAAGGTGTAACAAATAGCAATGACTTCGCATTATCAGCAATTGTTGCTAACAGTATAATTCATGACCTAAGAAAAATACAGGAATACCTACTAGATACAATTATTGATCTCCATCATGGTTCATTCAACATTCATCTTATCACTCCAGAGCAACTCAGAGATGAACTAAACATAATATCTGGTCAATTATCAAAAGATTTGTCATTACCAATCAACAACACGCCCAACGATCTATCGAAGCTCTATCACCTGCTGATGGTCAAGGCAAAAATGACAGAACAATTCTTCATCTTCGAAATTAGCATACCATTAGTAGCCAGAGATTATTACGAGATATATCACTTGATACCTATTCTACATACGGTACAAGACAGCATGGTCAGCATAATACCTATATCAAACTACATCGCTATAAATATGCAAAAGGATTCATACTTTACTATGACAATATCTGATCTACATAAGTGCAATTATTACGATGACGTAACCTACCTATGCCCATTACAAAGGCCAGTATATCACATAACGTCAGACAAGAGCTTATGTATCAAAGATGACGTATCAAAACAATGCACCACTGACACAGTGCCCTGTAAAACAGTGTGGTCAGAGCTAAATGAAATGAACACACATCTATACTCATGTTGCGGACAATGCACGGTCCGTGTCATATGTGGGAGTCTAGTTACTTCCGAACAACTTATTGGAAGCGGAATTATAAAACTTACTGAGGGTTGTATTATCAAGGGTACAGCTTTCACTATATACTCCCACAGACAGCAAAACAACGCCCTCAACATTCAAGCAGATGTACTGAACATTGAGATTCCATCCATCAATCACATCATAGACCTGTCACTTCCGACCAGCAATGACTCTATCAGCACAGATCACTACAATCACACTTATATGCAGAGTCAACTGAAAGAGATTGGAGACAACATACATCAGATGAAGAAGAGCGAAGCTGAGGTGGCTCTACCAGACGGAGCCTTCTCTCACAATACAGCCCAGTATGTTCTGATATACATCATACTGGGATTTATCATTTGTACGAGTTTGTTATTCGGCTGGCGCCGAGTGCGCACATGCAAGCCATGCTCGCCTAGCAACACGGGCGCAGCGCCACCCGCGCCGGTCCCCGCGCCGCAGGTCCCTGCGCCGCCCGCGCCGGTCCCCGCGCCCCCGCCCCCGCCCCCGCCGCCGCAGCCCACAGCCCGCGCGTCGCGACCGTCGCGTCACTCAATACATGCAGCGGTGCAGCGTCAGCAAACGGGTCACGTGCCTGCTACTCCAGCCGGCATCACATCAGACGACAGCGATAATGAAATTTCTAATGCACGATACGCTACAGTAATTAATAAAGCGACATCGCCAGTATTTAGAAAATATTTTAGCTAAGTAATATTATTGTGACATGTAATTATTTAAGAGTTTCTTGTCTAGTATTTAGCATTTTATTATTGTTGTATTATCATATCATTCATCATTCTTCCAGCATTCATCCCATCCTTTCCTTTTCCGTTCCCGGAGCATGTACGGAGCAATGACCGTACATTGTGTCGCATCAGCACTAACGCCACATTCGATCACATTCTATTAACAAATCAGTTCACAAATATCATTCATCGCGTGCACTCATTATCATAGCAATATTTTACATAATCAATCGTGTTCCTATCAATAAATCATCATAGTTACTATCAATCTATCTATCATTTAAAGTCTGTACGGAAGCACCGTACAATTACATTTAAACCTAACCATAATATTATAATATCTCATTCTAGCAAAGGGAATATCCACACGAATCTTACCCTGGCTGCCGGAGTTTTGTGCGGACGGCGCTACTGCGACGCAGCGTCCCGCCATCTGCCGTAGATATTCTGTTAGCTTCGTTGTCAGAGAACACGATTAAACAGTACGACAGCTGTCTAAAGAAATGGTTTAAATTTTGTATTGATAACGCTGTAGAATTTTATGAAGCGTCAATTCCAACAATAATCTACTTTCTTACACAGTTATTTAATTCTGGAAATCAGTACGGAACACTCAATAGCCAAAGAGGAGCGTTGTCCTTAATACTAGGTTCTCATATTACGAAAGATGACAGAATCCAACGATTCTTTAAAGGTGTATACAGGCTTCGTCCTCCCTTACCCAAATACAACATCACTTGGGATACATCTAAAGTATTGGATGTACTAAGCACTTGGTACCCCAATCAAAATTTATCATTAGAGCGATTATCCAAAAAATGTATAACGTTACTTGCCTTATCAACGGCACATAGAGTTCAAACATTATGTAAAATAAATATCAAAAATATTGAATCACATGCTTCACAAATATTAATCAAAATTCCAGACTTTATTAAAACTTCTAGAGCAGGGCGTAGTCAACCTACACTCGTCTTGCCTTTTTTCACAGAAAAGCCAGAAATATGTCCAGTTGAAGCACTGATGACATATCTTAATAAGACCGCTCCTCTGCGTAAACATGATAATATTTTCATCGGTACCAAAAAACCTCATAACCTGGTGACGACACAAACTCTCAGTCGTTGGATCAAATGTACCCTTCAAGAATGTGGTATTGACGTTTCACTATTCTCAGCCCACAGTACGCGCCACGCCGCTACTTCTAGAGCTCATAAGCTCGGCGTCAACATTGACCAAATTAGAAAGACTGCAGGCTGGAGTCATACCTCCTCTGCGTTTGGAAAATTTTACAATAGAAGTATTATAAACGAAGACCATACTGCTCTAGCCAGAGAAATCTTATCATAAAATAGTGATTGAACTTAATTTGATACAAATAAAAGAGTTAGCTTAAAACTCTTAAAAATATGTAATTATTGTTAATTGATTAAAATATAATTTTGATTTCCTGATGATTATAATTCATTATAATTGCAATAGAAGTTAATCCTTATACTAATATCATGTATATTATGTTATGTTACATAATTAGTTCAATACTATGCAAAAATTTCTGTCAAGTACCTATCTTAAATTAAAAATGTTGAAATAAATTCATATTTTTTAAATACCTAAATCATGATATTTCCGTAATCTTCTCTAAATATCTACATGTTGTTTAAAGTATTTATTCCAGGTTACTATCTCGAGGACGAGACACGAGTATAATTGATGATTAAACGAACTTACCCCAAGTGAAGTTCTATCATAATTATACGAAGTGTCTCGTCCGAAGAGATAGTAACACCCTCCCAACCCCATTTTAACCCGATGTCTTACGGAAATATCTGTAAGCTCTAAACTAAATGACAGAACGAGATTGAGCAGAACAGATGATAAATTAAAAAAAAAAAAAAAGTTACTCTCAACTCTAGTGCAAGAGTGGTGGCACCTTAGCGGAACTACATGTTGTTTAAAGTATTTATTCCAGGTTACTATCTCTTCGGACGAGACACTTCGTATAATTATGATAGAACTTCACTTGGGGTAAGTTCGTTTAATCATCAATTAAATTAAATTGAAAAAATCGTTAGTCAAAGTTTCTAGGTCTCAGTAGATCGGTAATTAGTTCGTTTCCGAACATTTGAATTCTTTTTGTGTCAATTGTATCGAACTTTTGATATTGTTTTTCACTCAGTAGTATAATAGTTCGGGCCCGAAGTTAGGTCGCTGTACCGAACCATTACATGTTGTGTTTTGCGTCTCTTTACGTTTTACTTAATTACGAATATTCATATTATGTATAATTAATTACGTGAAAGTAAGCATAAGCATATGCTCACGACTATATTCCCCGAGGGGGTAGTCAGAGATATTCTGAAACTTCAGAACATCCACGTTTCACTCGTAGTACTGAAACTCAGTCCAGTGTGACGGGGAGTGAGCCCGTCGCCACTTGTAATGGATAGTAGGTACGATACATGCCTCGAAATTGAAGCATGCAGGTTTCCTCACGATGTTTTCCTTCACCGAAAAGCCAGTGGTGTTACAAATCGTATATAAATTCCGAAAACTCATTGGTACGAGTCGGCCTGGACGGGGATCGATCCATCGCCTCCTGCACGGCATGGCAGGCAAGGTGAAAGTAATTCTTAAATATTTCGTAAATTGATTTTAACCTTCCCAATATTAAAGATTCGTTCCTCTCTTGAAAGACGGACGTTCGCCGGACACCTCTCCACTCAACCACAAATTCAGGAAACACCGGATGAATGGCAGCCGTATTTATAAAGGAGTAGTTTGTAAGCGAACCCTTGTAAACTTCATAACTAAACCGACTTACGTATTTAAAACCCCACACAAACTACATCTCAAGTTCCTACGACTTAAGTCCCATTTACACTTTCACAAGTACAGTAGTTAAGTGCCAGTGTTAAGTTAATTCAACATTAACTTATCGAACAAGTAGTAAGTAGCATCCAACATTTATTAATAAACGTGACAATAGTAATTAACAATGACAATACAGGGTATACCTACATTGCTGATAATGTTAGGATTAAGACACATGTTACCTACTGCAAATTTAGCGTCATGAAATGAGTAACCAGAAAATGTACCCTGAATTTAATGTTACAGTAATTTATTGTCATGTTTATTAAATGGGGCCCAGACTAACCCGATAGTTGTAATGCTTGATAGTTACCTTAGGGTCGAGACCCATTTGCCGACGGCGACCGGCAACCAGCCCATACAAAACTGTCATTTAGTATGGGAAGCCGTCCGCCATCGACGCGGCGAAAATTTCGGACAGCTTCTCATACTAAATGACAGTTTTGTATGGGCCCGCCGTCGGTCGCCGTCGGCGATGTGTCTCAACCCTAAAACGCAAGACTTGTGGCTACATTGCTCAAATATTTGGTCTAAAATTGTCAACACGGTCGCTGTTGGTCGGCGGAATAAGTTGGCAGGGAGCGGAAGACTTACTGGGCTGTACTTCCTACGAGTAATTTACTTGCAGATAAATAGACATGGGTTCTATTTTGCATAACTTATTACTTAACTCGCCGTCATCGTCGTAGTCGTCATCGTCATCACAGTTTCTACTTTACTCGCCATACTTGCAAGTTAACTCGCTACTAAACTTGTGGAAGTGTAAATAGGGCTTAAGAAACCATAAAAGGTAACATAATATCCCTATAGGGAGTTTTTAAACAACCGCTTTGAAAGCAAAGAACCTATGAAGTGTTATTATCCTTGATAGTACCACAGAGAGCGATACGTTACAGGTAATATAAAGCAAGCATTCTTGTTTCATACATATTAAGGTAGCTCACTATGTAAATCTATTTAGAATAATAATAAAGTAACTTAGTATGGCTTGGAAACTCCTCTGCACCTCCTATGTGATTGTGGCCCCCTGATGTACAAACGCAGCACTCATCTGGGTAGGCAGGTGCTGACACCAGATGAGATACAAACTATCCCGATCAAGAATCTACTGCGATTTCTGGCCGCAGTGGGGATTGGTAAGGAACTATAAAAAGGGCGATCACAAAGGACCAGCGATGGTCTACGTGGTACAGGCTTAGCAAGCCTGTCAAGGCCCAAAACCACAAATAATAATAATAGTATGGCTTCCTCAGGATGTT
This sequence comes from Agonopterix subpropinquella, assembly GCA_922987775.1. Lineage (NCBI taxonomy): Eukaryota > Metazoa > Arthropoda > Insecta > Lepidoptera > Depressariidae > Agonopterix > Agonopterix subpropinquella. Next base: position 7,125,008 of record OV277704.1, on the reverse strand, counting down.
CGATGGCATTGAGTAGCCCAAAAAAGGTGTTTAATAAACAGCGCTCGCGCCGCGGCATGACGCATCGATAAACGTTTTATCGCGCCTGCTAACTCGTTCGTTCTCTTTCGCGCGCAAAAAGAATGAGAGCTAGGGCCCGATAGCGCTTTGTCATGCCATCATGCCGCGGGCGCTGGGTTCCTTCTTAGGGAGTTATGGTCAGTAGTTGCACAAAATAGAGAAGATTGGAGAGTTAAAGGGGAGGCCTTTGTCCAGCATTGGCACACTGAATAGAGAAAGTAAAATAGAGGTTGTGCATTCTAATTACAAGAGACAGGACTCCGACACATTCGGTCAAACACAATTATATTACAAACACACGCAAATCGGACCCAGTGGTCCACAGAAATTAAATTCTCTTCGGAATATCAGAAAAATTCGTTTATCATTAAGAAACAAAGGTCAAATAGATTCACCAAACAATCTTAATACCGTAATAACTTGTATTTTCGCTGACATCAAAGGCTGACAAAAACAAAAGCCTGACTTTATTTTTCTATCTAGAACAAATACTGCCACGACCAAACAGGGCAATCAGAGTGTAAATCATACTTAAAACAAAAGACCGCAAATAAATCCCAATGGAATATCACGTCATTACATTCATTCACGCCATGCACTGCAGATAAATCACAAGCGTAAAATACAAGTGCGGTTTTGTTTAATTTCATCATCTCTCGTTTACTAGTAAGGCATGTGATACACATGCACAAACTGCATTTAAGGGACTCGACTGACTGCAGATTTTGCAAGGAGATGGAAACTCCCCTTCATATTCTTTGTGAATGTGATCCATTGATGTACAAACTAAGTACTCAGCTAGGTAAATACAAAGTATTGACTTCGTGTAGACTGTACTGACAGTAGTTTTACTTGTAGTTTACTACACTAGTTTTACTATAGTTTACTGTAGTTTAAACTCATGGTACAGATGAAATACAAAACCTCCCTGTTAAAAACCTACTGCGATTCCTGACTGCAATAGGGATTAATAGGGAACTGTGTAAGGGCTGCAGAAGAACCAGAGTAGCTGACATAGCCCAAGAATTGCTGAGATGATGTCGATGCAAATATAATGGGTCCTTCTTAATATGCTGACACTTTTTAAGGGGATGATCCAGACCATCAAACTGAACAACTCTCTGGCGCTGTCCTATTGCTATCGCTCGCGCGATCATGCGTTCGTCCGACGAAAATCATTGTGCCATAATAATAGAACAATTCGATCGCATCTCATGATAGCACGACCTTCTATAGGATATTCCGCAGATACAAGTATGTTTAAACGCACAGTGGCACAATGATTTTCGTCGGACGAACGCATGTTCGCGCGACCGATGGCAATAGGACAGCGCCTCTCTATGGCACCAATATCGAAATCGCGAAAAAAAATCAGCTCTTCCATACAAAACTGAAAACCTACTCGAGTCTCGAACCAAATGTATAGGACACGGACAGCTGCTTTTTTTCGCGTTTTCGATGTTGTTCCCATAGATAAAGTTGTTCAGTTTGATGATCTGATCATTCCCTTAAAAAAGTGTCAGCATATTATGAAGGACCCTGTATAATTATTATGTATTTCTTTAAGCTTTGATGTGACACCGGCGTTAAGCTAGCAAATATAGTGAGATTGGATTGAAACACTGAATGAACGTACCAACGTGGGTTTCATTCAATGAAGTCAATAACTTTACTGAGTAATAGCGTCATTTCATCCGCGTACTTATAGCTATAATACTACCTACCACAAAGTGAATGGTTTAACGCCTACCACAAAATTAATTGGTACAGTGAAATAGAGTAGGCTTTTGAAAACCTTAACTGTGCTTAGAACCTTTTAGTGTAGTACAGTACATTGACGACAGAACAAGATTATGAATTTTATTAAGGCTATTCTACCGTTGGCGCGCTCCATACAAACGTAGTATGGTGATATTTTCAATACCATCCAATTAAAGTCAATGAAATTTTTCAAAAACAATCTAGTAACTAATTTCTATGTCGGTATGAAGTCAGATTTTCGATAAAATTTATAGTTTTAAAGTTACAGTGCTACAAATATTTCCATACAAATCTTAAATTAATCCTAGCATTGAAACTGTATATTTTAACGAAAATCTGACTTCATACCGACATAGAGATTAGTTACTTGATTGTTTTTGAAAAATTTCATTGACTTTAATTAGATAGTATTGAAAATATCACCATACTACGTTTGTATGGAGCGCGCCAACGGTAGAATAGCCTTAAGGGGTTTCCCTGACCGAACGACCTTCACTCTTTCAGAGCCACCTCACCTCTACTAAACTACGTCATTTTAGTAGGTATACCTATTTTTGACTAGCTTGTCCTTCATTATATTGTCACAGTGGAGCCTTCTAATCCAAGGAAATCACATTCTAAAATCATAAGAATTCGCTCCAAATTTAACAGTTATCTAATTAACTCATTAAATATTGGTCTTAAAAAAATTTAGCTAAATAGCAATTTTAGATCTTAATATTGTCTACACAAAGGTGTCTGTCTCAAGTAAATGTGACTTCAACATAAAAAGTAGATGCACATAATACAGATTTTTTCCAATATTTAGGCTTTCCTTTGAACGCAGGTTTCATAATGTATTTTATAGAAAAATAAGAAATATGATCTATAAGTACTATAGCAAATAAAGCCGAGATGTTGAAGAATATTGCTACACTTTTCAATTATTTGTATGTCTTTCAAATAACGAGAAGATAGCTTCTCAGAACCAGTAAAATATGGCCCGAGCTAGCGTTTACCTATGGGTAGCCTCTTAATTTAACTTTACGAAGTTTAATCATTTTACTATGAAAGGTTTGGTTGAATGATTGGTCGTTGCAGTGCAGCGAATCATTTATAAGTTGAAAGGTTTCCAGGTATAACTTAAGTTTTTAAATCACAAATTTTAATATCAAATACTAACAAAGAATCTTGCATTATCTTATACAGGGTGTAAAATTAAATGCATTAAATATTAAACAGGATGCTTTAGATTCGAAAGTTTAGGCCATCAAACTGAACAACCTTCACTATGGGACAAACAATTATCTCTAAATCGATTGACGTTTTCAAGGGAACTGCAGTTTTTTTTTGCGATTTCATTGTTGGTGAAAGTTTTTCAGTTTGATGTTCTGAAGCACCACTTTCAGTTTGTAACGCATTTAAGTTCACAGCCAGTATAGATGGAAAGGTTGATGATGATGATGAATCAATAGAAAATTATAGCATAACATAATTCCAATTTCGTTATCGTGTAATGAATACTAAGCACAAGACGAAAGGCGCTAAATTGTGTAATTCCATAAGACGGATTCCGAACTTTGAGCAATTAAGAAAAAAAGTTGCCTTTAATAATGTAGGCAATAAATTCTTTTTAATTCTTATTCTTTTGTTCCTCTTTAGACTTTTCTGTTATTGGGCTCATGGCTTGCTTTTTAACCTATATTTTAATTAAGCTTTTTAATTCCTAGGAGATAAAGAAAGGTACGATCCATTTAATTACCCTTACAATAAAGAACATGACAAACAATAAAATTAATTACATCCATCTAAACTATTATAAAACTGTAACAGAAGTGTGTCTGTACATTGAAGATATTTACAAAAAAAAGATTACGATATGGTTTTTAGGTGTCCCTGAATCCAAATCACAATTTTTTTAATTTTTTGTCTGTCTGTTTGTTTGTTTGTTTGTTTATTTGTTTGTTTGTTTGTTTGGGTGTTTGTTTGTTCGAGGATCACGCAAAAACTACTGAACCGATTTTGATGAAACTTGTTTGTTTGATAGCTTATCATCTAACTTAAAATCTGGTATATAGTTTATGAGGACGAAGTCGCGGGTAAAAGCTCGTACCTACATAAATTCATTAAGTAAGAAATTGTAATTGTAATTCTAAGTCCTTCTGTACACAACTATGTCCTTATATTATACTGGAGGGAGTGGGTAGACCTGGTGACTTGAAGTACAGGTATGTGTGTGCAAACATGCATACTTACCAAGCACCAGTCTCCACCTTCAATCCTATACAACGTGTTAATAAATTAGCGCAAAACCTCATACACCCCAACTGATTTATAACAAAATAATTAGATTGAAACAATAATTTCATTATTTTGACAGTTAAAATTTAAAGTTATTATCAATTTAAGTTCTGAGGCAAAAATCATTTGTTATCATTTCAGCAATGAATGAAAGCGCTAACGTACTCATGGATACATTTTTATAATCTTGTTTTGGTAGTAAGTAGGGTGAGTGTGCCCGTGCGGTGGGTTGACATCGGGTTCAGTAATTTTTAAATTTTGCAAACAAATTATTTAATATTTTGAAAAAAATTACCTATGTCGAAACCATAATAATTCGATTCTGCTCTCGATTCTAAACAAACTACTTTCTAGTTTTGCGTTAATTCATTAACACGTTGTATATATTGTGCAACGTACATGTAAACCTTTTGTGGAGAAAATAAAGTTTTTGTATTTTGTATTGTATTGTATTATCGACGACGGCTCAACTCATTATTGACGACCCGATAGCTCAATCTGTAATAAACCTGCCTGCAGTGCCGAGCGTCGCGCATTCGAATCCCGAAACTATAAAATATTTATATGATAAAAACGAATAGGTCATACCAGAGTCATGAATGTTTGTATCTGCAGGATGTTAGGGTAAACAGTTGCTCTACTTTAAGGGGTGATTGTACCCATGGTACTGAACAACCTTCCCAAAGAAACGTCAATCGCAAAAAAAAAATCTACTTTCCATACTAAATGCAATGAGCTAACCGAACGTTAGCGTGAAAAGGCGAAAATTATTTTTCCGAATTTCCTATATCTTTCTAAGGGAAAGTGGTTCAGTACCATGGGTACAATCACCCCTTAAACTAGTGCAACTGTTTATCCTAACACCCTGTATATTATGTATTCTATATCGTCGTCTAGTCATCATAATACAAGTCCAGGCTAGATAATGGTACTTTAAATGAGACTAGATAATTTGTGTGACAATGTCCAAGATATTTTATCACTAGTGATCGGTAACTATTGTGCAACTCGCGGCAAACTCTTAGGGGTGACAATTGTAACACATATCATTGGTTAAGAATGACAATGTTATCATATCGTTTTCTTTTAGTTTTTTCTAATACGGCCCCAAATTAGAGTTATTTTCACGTTTCTCATTATTTTATTTTTTCCTGTTTGTGAAAGGCAAAGGGAACTTACCCATACAGCCATGTGCAGTCAAGACCACGTCAAGCTTGAAATTTGAAGCGCGATATCGTTTTTTATACGAACGGCATAAGAACAGTACGAAGATCAGGGTGTCGAACTTGACGTGTTCTCGACTGTATCTATGTATCATATTGGTAATCTCATAATAGAATTGAAATGGCACACCAATTAGAACATGACTTGTAAGAATAATAATAAAAACTCAAGGCCACAAAAAACTCGTTTCTTACCAACCCACCCTGAAAATGCTGCGAATCGCACAATAGTTACCGATCTATATTTATCACAAAACCGAGGTGATCAAACCTCTTACCGTACCAATAAGTATTCCCGCCTATATGCCATGAAAATATCCCGATAATTATATGAGGGCCATTTACTTGGTTCCGACAACTGCAAAGCGACCGGGCTTAATTTTTTAAGTTAATATAATTGTATTGGATAATTTATAATATTGTTAATGTAATTCTATTAATTTTAACTATGTACCTACTACCTCTAACTTATATGGGCGAAAGTCTGAAATAAATGATTTTTTTTTGTTTTTTTTTTTTTTTATATATTTTTTTTTTATTTGTTTGCTTTGTTTGGCCCCACCTCTTTTAACTTCATCAGGCATTGTTTGTCCTCAGTAGAATCCTACAGGCTTTAGCATGTTTTGTGATGGTTCTAAAGGACCTTGTCGCTCAAGATAAAATATCATGAAAACGGTTACCCAACGTAGCATCTGGTGTCGCAACGCTAATCTTTTCAATCTCCAAAGTTATACTTATTACACTTAGACTACTTATATCGGGACGCGTAACCACGTGTCATTCTACTAACAAACTTTCTGCCACTTTTTGCGGGGGGCGAGGTAACATGTCATCCGCAACTTTGGATTTTATTCCCTATGACTTTAGATTCTAATTTTGAATGTTCAAAATCATGAAAAGTAGTCTCGTGTAAACCCCAAACGTTCTAAGTTCGAAATTATTGTTTCGCAATAATAGGCTGTCTAGTTTAGTGATAGGTTATAAAATTGAATGTTGAATGAATGTACATGATCATTGCTCTTATACCGTGGCAGAGGGGAAACGCTACCGCAAGGCCGGTCATGACTCATGATATAAGTAGTCAAAGTTATTACACATCATGAGCGCCTTACACTTTTCCTTTGAATCCGCAACATCTATATAGGTCCCTTCTTAATATGATGACACTTTTTGAAGAGTATGATCAGACCATCAAACTGAACAACTTCCTCTATGGCAACAACATCGAAATTGCGAAAAAAAAACGGCTGTTTCATACAAAACTGCAAAGCTAGTTGAGCCAAATAAATGTACCTATATGTGAGACAGCTGGTTTTTTTTACGATTTCGATGTTAGTCCTATAGAGAAAGTTGTTCAGTTTGATGGTCTGATCGTCCCCTTAAAAAAACTATCAGCATAATATTCTCAACATCATGTTATGTTCATCCGTATAACAAAGTTATCTCAACCGTTGCTCCTTAAAGAAATCCGCTATAATTAATTTTCTCTCTGAATCAACAGGTATAATTAGCCCTATAGCGGAACTACTTATTATTCGAAAGGTGAACGAATACTTATAGCTTTATTTTGGGTTTCTTTCGAAATGTTTTTGTTTGCGGAAGATCGATCACCACTTCACATTATATTAAAACCTGAAAGCTAAAAGGGAATTTTACTAGTAGTTCATAGTAAAATTACTACATGAAACAGTATAGATACCGATTCTGACCAGTCCACAATAATGACGTGACTTAACTGTGCATATCTACACTAATATTATAAAGAGGAAAGATTTGTACCTATTTTTGTATGTTTGTATGTTTGTAATGAATAGGCTCAAAAAGTACTGGGCCGATTTAAAAAATTCTTTCACCATTAGAAAGCTGCATTCACCCTGAGTAACATAGGCTATATTTATTGCTAGAAAAGATTAGACGTCCACCCGTGCGAAGCCGGGACGGGCCGCTAGTAATCAATATGGACATAAATTTCATACATCAAAACCGGCCAAGTACGAGTCGGGTCTCGGGCAATTAGTGTTCCGTACTACCACTTTTTTAACATGTGTCATTCAAACATCCACTATAAATTGACACTTATTTAGTATGAGGTCACATAGTAACTGAAGATCATTTTACACTGGTCGCAGTGGTGTTAGTTTTTTGGGTATAGAAAAAAAACTATCCAAGTTAGAGCCACCCTGATAACTTTCCCGCAGTCTACGCGTTATTTCTGATGTTCATGATTTTTTCAGATCTTATACGGCTATATTTAATTTTGTTGAAATAGAGATGGGGACAGCAATTTCTCGGATTTAATACAAAGTTTTTATAAAAAAATTGAAAAGCATATTTTTAGACTGGTATTTTCGTAAGATTTCAATTGATACCCCACACCATAGGGTAGAATTTTTTTTTTATTTACCGTTTCTTTTGTAACTTCATTTATGATATTGGACCACCAATTGCTATATCTGTACCGAGTTGCAACGTCCTATGTCATACGGTCTCTGAGAAAAATGAAAGAAAAACTCGTTTCAGGACCGTGACGTCACGTGACCTGATCGAAAATTCGTAAGATGTGACGTTAGATTTTGGGATGGGTAAAATATTTTTAACTCGCGTCAGGACAGTGACGTCACGTGACAATTCGTAAGACGTAAGATCTTTTAGTTTTCACGCCGGCACTCCCGGAGTTGCATTGTTTTTTTTTTATTATTTTTTTTATTTCGGTTCGTTCAGTGCTCTTAGTGATTAATGTAAGAAATACCGTTGACATACAAAATGCGCGCTGTAACCACATTAGTAAATTACCTAAATACCCCACAGAGAAAAAGCTTCGACACAATCGCGCTAGTAAACAATCTATGGGAGACATTATAGAAATTAAAACGAAAATTTTGACGAAGCATGTTCCATGTCCTAAATCCGTAAACGTGTAGGTACCTATAGACAATTCACTGACTCGATTTTTTTTTTTTCAAAAAATATACCCCTCTGAAAATTAATGTCTGTCGCCCGAATCACAAGTCTGCATAAGTGCTTGGCCTCTTATGATTACGATCACACGGTATTGCAATTCAGGGATAAACAAAAACGGTCTTTAGAATTCATTTCCGCTTTCAACCATATATTTGCTCTATCGTAGACTTATTGTTTCACTTTTGAAACCACAGTTTCCACACAGAATTGTGTTTATTCACGCAGCCGAATGCATCATCTGGATTGCAATCGTTTTATCTTTTAAACGTACGATACTCGTACATGCATTTTAAACTCAGTTTTTTTTTGTCATACGTGGTGGTTCGGAACCATCGGTACGCGAGTCCGACTTGGCCAATTTTTTTCTTTTTAACTTCTATCTGTTATCGATTCGAACAGATTTGTAGGCTTTGCGTTTATTTGTTAGCTAGAACCTTAATTTGGTACCTTATACCCTTCGATCAAACTAAAATGAATGGATTTTTTAAACAGCGCGAACATTTTAAAACACTATTTTTTTTTTCATTATTTTTTTTTACCACTTTGTCGGCGTGTTTTCATATGCCTATCCATGCCAAATTACAGCTATCTAGTACCATAGCGTAAATACAACTAGTACTAAGCTTCTTTGATCCAAGCCGCGGACAGACGGACGGACGTGCATGGCGAAACTATAAGGGTTCCTTGTTGACTTTGGAACCCTAAAAACTTTGAAAATCATTGTTTTGAACTTGTATTTATGGAATATAATATTTATAGCACAGTCGCGTAAAAGCCTGCATTAAGTATCTTTCACTTTAAAGTTGTTTAAAACCCCTTTTTTGCGTAGGTTTACCTATCCTATATATGCTAGCAGCTAGTTCATAATTTGAAATGTATTCATAATACAGCGTGGGGTTCCAAATTTCAATTACCCACCGTTGCTCATCGTCACCACAATAGGTAATGTGACCACGGGTAGGCACAGAATTTCCTCTGATGATAGAAACATCGAATTTAATCATAACCACATCAAATGACAAACGATAATAAGCCGAATCCTTTGAATTCTGCGGTTTAATTTCCGCTGCAAATGCGCAGCTAATTTTGAGCTTGTAAAATAATAATGCACAAATAGCACGAGGTGCATAAAACGCAGTCAACGATTCAAGCTGCACACATTTTATGCAAAAACTGAAATCCGTTAAAAACATTCATGAAATAAAATATAATAATAAGATATATTGACAGTTGTCCGGTTCGATGGTCTGTGTTCCTATGTAACGCATTTGAGTTTACACACTGTAGGAAGATATCAATAACTGGCCAAGTGTGTGTCGGACCACGCGCAAGGTAGGGTTTCCTAGTTGCCCGTCACAATATAATATGGACTTAGAAGGAGGCTTTTTGTTTTATACTACGGTTTAACCGCTAATACTTGTAAAGTCTAAAAAGTACATTTTAAGTTGGTCGACTATTACTAATTACTGCATACTCGTAAACTTGTAAAGCCTACTTAGTGGTGATAGTTTTTCTTTTAATTTCGTTATAAAATATACTGCTGCCATGAATTTTTTCACATATCCAGAAACAACCGTTTAGCTGGCAGAGGGGGGGGGGGGGAGGGGGGGGATACTTGACTCTTGACTCTAACAAAATTTTTCACTTTAAAGCTAATATTTCGCTGACGGATCCCTAAATCGAAAAATAGTTTTCCCACAACGATACCCCACACCATGAGGTAGAGAAAAAAAATCCATTCCCACTTCGCGTGTAGGGGAGGTACCCTAAAAAAATATATTTTTTAAGATTTTATTTTACCACTTCGTCGGCGTGATGAATATTCATCCTATCCATAGGCTATGCCCATTCCAAATTGCAGTTTTCTAGTACTAAGCGTCTCTGAGCTAAGCCGCGGACGGAAGGACGGACAGACTGACTTGGCGAAACTATAAGGGGAACTCTTATAGTTGACTTCGGAACCCTAAAAATGTTACTTGATAGTAGAAGAAGCATATTCTGAGCGATTTTCTGCTTTATGCGTGTATTTGTTAAACCGTGTCAGGCTGATTAGACTACATACAGCTTCCGAAATAATCTTCATGGGACGCTAGCGGACGGACTGCATTCACAAGTTAGAACAGCGTGCAGTCATACAAAATGCACACAGTTGGATGCAGTCGGCTGAAGACGTGTGGCGTCGACACATGCAGTGCAGTGTCGACCGCTTTGTGTGTTGCATAGTTGATGAAACATTGTCCAAGATGTTATTTGTAAACTGATTAGAATAAAGGATGATTTTGACACTAATATCAATCCATCAGTTATACAACGTATTAATGAATTAACGCAAAACTAGAAAGTAGTTTGTTTAGAATCGAGAGCAGAATCCAATTATCATGATTTTAACATAGGTAATTTTTTTCAAAATATTAAATATATTGTTTGTAAAATTTAAAATTTTCAGAACCCGATGTCAACCCACCGCACGGGCACACTCACCCTACTTACTACCAAAACAAGATTATAAAAATGTGTCCATGAGTACGTTAGCGCTTTCTTTCAGTGCTGAAATGATAACAAATCATTTTTGCCTTTAAACTTTTTTTTTTTTTATTATCTTTATTTGAGGAGCTTGGTCTTAAAGACTAAGTCGCTCCGTAAGGCCCGCAAAACCATTCTACATTAGACTAACATTGTCTTCTAATGAGGCACTGCTTGGCTAGCTGCAGCAGGGCCGCAGCCTCCGTAGATAGGGGATTGGCCAGTGCACTGCTGCAGCCGCCTGTCTCCCGCAGCATCGGGTATCGGGCGAAAGTCTCCCATCTTAGTGCCTCGGCCCGGACACACTCCATTAAAATATGATATACGTCCTCTACCACGTCGCATTCTGAGCAGTTGGGGGAGGGAACCTTCCCCATCATGTAACCGAACTTGTTTAATGGGATGTGTCCGGACAAATCATTTTTGCCTCAGAACTTAAAATGTGAATAACTTTAAATTTTAACTATAAAAATAATGAAATTATTGTTTCAATGAAATTCTTTTGTTATAAATCAGTTGGGGTGTATGAGGTTTTGCGCTAATTCATTAACACGTTGTATACTTGCACCAAAACAAATAATTACAGTTTTCTAAGCCGACAGTTTTTTCAGGGGATGATCAGATCGTCAAACTGAACAACTTTCTCTATGGCTAAATGGCGAAAAAAAAAGCTGCTGTCCCATGCATTTGGCTCGAGTAGGTTTGTAGTTTTGTAGAGAACAGCAGATTTTTTTTAGCGATTTCGATGTTGGTGCCATAGAGAAAGTTTAAAAAAGTGTCAGCATATTAAGAAGGACTCCATACAACTTTCTTTATTGGACTTACGTCGGAATTGCCCAAAAAATCTGCTGTACATACAAAACAGGATAGGTACCTACTCGACCAAAATGTATTGGATAAGTGCCTTCCAAAACACTAATAATAAAGCAACCTCCGTCCACAAACACCGTAAACTAATTAAACAGTCAGCTAATTCTGTATTGCAACGACTAAAAGATCAACCCAACAAATACACCACCATTTAAAGTGCCGTACATTTAGCTTAACCAATATTAAAACGTCAGCGTGAATTCGGATTAATCAGGATCGAAGCGGTAATTGGAACGTAGATATACAATACAATACAATACAATAAGAGCTTTATTCACCCAATGAGTTGGGTTGCGATGCCATTGTGCTTTATTAACTTCATTGATCATTTATTGTATGCTAGCTTTCACCCACGGCTTTATGCGGCTTTGTGTGGCTTTCCTCTTGTGTATGTTTGTAATTGCAGTTAAATAATTTTTAACTTTGAGTATTGTAATAACACCTCAGTTATATTTAAAGGGGTGGTTTAGACCATCAAACTGAACAACTTTAACTGTGGGAACAAAGTAAAAATAAAATTAAATAAAACCTGTCAAGTGCGAGTCGGGTTATTCGCGCACCGACGGTTCCGTACCATACCACCACAGAACACAACATTATTAACTTAGAAAAAAAACTTTTTTGTCCGGGACCTTTAGCGCGAGACCGACTCACACTTGGCCGGTTATTAGTATTTGTTGTTATTTTGTAGAGTTTGTTCTATAATCACACTAAGTTTGACGCTTGTATGTATTACCGTTTTTACTATAGAGCGTGAAGAAAAAAACGTTGATAAAATCTAGTTTCTTGTTGAAAACCCCCCTTAATTTTTAACTTTCTGCCATTTTTATTATTTGGTAACAAATCCGCCACAATAACGCATAATCTGAGAAAATTTCAACTATCTAGCTATTACGGTTCAAGAGTTACAGCCCTAAATAGGTAGGTCAGACGGACGGACGGACAGACGGACAGATGGACGGACGGACGGACGGACGGACGGACGGACAAAGTAGGCTTAGTAATAGGGTCCCGTTTTCACCCTTTGGGTACGGAACCCTAAAAATCTGCTGTCCCATCTAAGATGTTTTTATAGGTCATTTTGTCCCATGTCTACATTTGAGTTGCGTAAGAAACACAAAAAATGTTCTCTTTTTTGATATGTTATTTTATGCTTTTGGAACAATTCAGAAACAAGCTGATAATGATAATAAATTGCCTCCATTTAGATTAACTACATAAATTGTGAAAGTAATATTTCATTACGGGGCGTTATTATATTCACGCTAGAAAATAGCCTTCAAAATCTAGATAACACTTTTAGAGTACCTTCACATAATGCGGTTTTGCAGCGCTGTTGTTCCTCCACATGACTAATGCCGAGTTCACACGAGGGCAGGGCAGTGAGGGCAGTACTGCCCTGCCCTCGTGTGAACAGCCGCGCCGAGGCAAGGCAGTACTGCCATGGCAGTAAACAGCACAGGGCAGTGAATAGGCGGCCGGTCTATTTTTTGAGGGCAGTTATGTTTGCAGTTTTGTATGGGAGAGCGGATTTTTTTTTCGCGATTTGGATATTTGTCCCATAGAGAAAGTTGTTCAGTTTGATGGTCTGAAGCACCTCTTTGAGTAGCTGTCCCATTTTATTGTACACCCTGTATGGTAACATAAAATCTAAAATATAATACGGTACAGTATATCTACCGTTGTAGTATCAATTTTATTGTGACAATTGGAGAGCACCTTAAGTACATAAGTAAAAAGTATTTATTGGTTCATAAAGAAAAAGCACACATCCATTGGTGTAATATGACAGTGAAAAAGAAATTATAATTATAATTTTAATATTCCAAGTACCTATATGCATTCGCACGAATGGCAAAATGCAGCGCCGCTGTTGCACGAGGATCCGTAACGATTTTTGTTTTGAATGTAGTATTAAAGTACATTAAAAATCCTGAACATTGGTGTTTTTATTTTTTTCCTACGACCAAAAATGAGCGAGCTACGATCAATTGAATGCCGCAACTGTAGGGCGGCCAGTCGGCCACGCGGCGGAGTGCGTGACGTCACCGGGCATTACTGCGTACCGGTTATAAGGGACTTTAGTATTAAAAATGTTATATCTCGGATATGGTGCGTCCTATGTCCAAAATTTATAGAACCAAAAATGTTCTCGTGGATGTGTTCTAGAAGATGCGTACATAAAAAGTGGGGGTCATGCAGACACCTTAAATGTTATATAATATTTTAAGTCCTAGAACCAATGTTAATTTACTACTAGAGCCCAAGGCGGCTCGAATTTAGGGGTAGGGAGGAGGGGGGGAGGTGTGCGGGGTGGGGGAGATAATTTGGTAATTGACTTGGACAACAGGTCGTTTACCTGGGGTTCAATCGCGCTAATTTTGAACGATGCTACCAAAACAAAACCACAACCAAAAACGTTACGTTACGCACAATTCGTATCGCGGTAATTATATTAACGGTAATGATTTAGCTTTTTTTCGGAAGATACGTTGTCGTAACGTTCGATGTCCGTTCGATCGAATTTTCTGGCGTGGTTAGTGCGTGGTAGGTTCGTGGTAGGTGCGCGGTAGGTTCGTGGTAGGTGCGTGGTAGGTGTATGGTATGTATTGTGGTAACCAAACTTGAAACGTTTACGGCTTAAACGTTTCGAGTTTGGTTTTGCTTTGGTAACGTCAACGATTTAACCGTTCAAAAAAAATAGCGCGATAGTATTTTTACATCAGCTAAACCAAATCTAAACCAAAACTAAACCAAAACCAAAAACGTTCCGTCCAAACGGTAAAACCGCATCAAATAGCGCAATTGAGGCCCTGAACAACTCGAATAACTCAGGCAACTCGAACAACTTGGTCAACTTGAACAACATAAACAACTCGAACAACATAAACCACTCGAACAACTTGAACAACATAAATAACTCAAACAACTTGGCCAACTTCGTTAACTTGGACAAAATAAACAACTCTAACAACTCAGAAAACTCGAACAACTTGGTCAACTTGAATAACATAAATAACTCAAACAACTTGGCCAACTTCATCAACTTGGAAAACATAAACAACTCGAACAACTCAGAAAACTCGAACCCAGACAACTCGAACAACTTGGTCAACTGGAAAACTTGAATAACTTTATCGGGACCAAGTTGTTCGTGTGTTCGAGTTGCCTAATATCGTAGAATCAAAGACTGATATACTTTTGGAAGCTATATTTTAATATTTTACTTTCACTGCACTTTTATAATTTTACTAAACTATTTTAATTTTAAATATATCACAATTACTTCACAAATACAAGTTGTCACTTCGAGTGCCGGCTGAGAACTGGCTGTTCGATCCCTTTTTCCCCACTTCGATCGTCCTCCCCACCCTTTCAGAGTCACTGTGCCCACCAAACGCGCCTGGCGTTTGATTGGTCCAGCGCTCCAGCGACAGCCAATCACAAAAGTCAGTATTGCCATATGAATGAATCCTTAGTAAAATATTTAACGGCTCTGGATACAAGTCCTTTTTAAGCCATTCGTTGGTTATTTTACAGGTAATTTGAATGTAATAGAATATTAAACCTATTGCTAGTACAAAATAAAGGTTTAGTAACAAAATATCACTTAATTTAGTAAAGAATCACGACACTAAGTTGTTCGAGTTTTCTGAGTTGTTCGAGTTATTTATGTTGTCCAAGTTGACGAAGTTGGCCAAGTTGTTTGAGTTATTTATGTTGTTCAAGTTGTTTATATTGTTCGAGTTGTTCAAGTTGACTAAGTTGCTCGAGTTGCCTGAGTTGTTCGAGTTGTTTAGATCGTTTATGTTGTCCAAGTCAATTACTAAATTATCTCCCCCACTCCGCACACTTCCCCCCTCCTCCCTACCCCTAAATTCGAGCCGCCATGGGCTCTAGTAGTAAATTAACATTGGTTCTAGGACTTAAAATATTATATAAAATGTTTGATGTCTTCATGACTACCACTTTTTATGGACGCATCTTGTGGAACACATCCACGAGAACATTTTTGGTTCTATAAATTTTCGACATAGGATGCACCATATCCGAGATATAACATTTTTAATCCTAAAGTCCCTTGTAACCGGTACGCAGTAATGCCTCGTGACGTCACACGTGTCCGCGGGGCATTTTATTTTCGAGCAGACTTCAAAATTCAATAACTTTGGAATTACTGGACCGATTTTCAAAATTCAAAAAGAATAATCATTGGTAAATAATAAAGAATAAAATGAAGCACAGTTTTAACGGATTTGCCGTAGCATTACGGGACCTCAACTCTTACAGACGAGCGACACTTTGCTGTCGCGGCGGGTCGCAGAGCGTCGCGCTCATACATTTAACCCTCCGCGACACCCGGCGACCGCAAAGTGTCGCTCGTCTGTAAGAGCGCTAAGTGTAGGCAACCTTGGATTTTAAACGAGTCCAATTAAAAAAATAATAACTGGCCAAGTGCGTGTCAGACCACGCACAGGGAAGGGTTCCGTAGTTGCCCGGTACAATATAATATGGACTTAGAAGCCTCCTTGCTTTTTGTTTTATACTACTACGGTTTAACGGCTAATAAAGTCTAAAAAGTACATTTTTTAAGTTTGTCAACTATTACTCGTACACTTGTAAAGTCTAAAGATAGTTTTCCTTCTAAATACGTTATATTATATGCTATTGCCGTGAGTTTTTTCCCACCTCCAACTACAACCGTTTAGCTGGGAGAGTTATTTTACCAGTTTGTCGGTGTGATTAATATGTATATCCATGCCAAATTATATCTTTTTAGTAGGTATTAAGCATCTCTGAACTAAGCCGCGGACAGACAGACGGACGGATAGACGCATGGACATGGCGAAACTATAAGGCTTCCTTGTTGACTTCGGAACCCTAATTATATTCAAGCATATAATGTAGCGGGTCTTTGACAGAATTAATTAAGGATTTAATGTTAATAACGAGGACCGAACATAACGCAACCTCAAAGGAATTCTGCCAAATTCACCTGAATATTTAGATTTAATTTAATTTATCTTTAGGAACTTTGTTCCGGAACAAAAATCTGTTAGCGTGAGATTTAAATTAAATTTAACAGGACTGTACCTATTTAAAATAATTAGGAGAAGTGGTCTGGTGTATGCAGTACCTACATTAGTTTAGTATCTTGTTAGATAGTGTCGCATCCATTAACTGTAAATAACAGGGTGTCATGACAAACGGGGTGCGTCACATCAACCAGAACAACTTTCAATAAAGACAAACATTGACATTGCGAAAAAACGCTTGTTCCATAGAAAAAATCAATGGTGACTCGACCCAAATGTATGGGACAGCGGACATTTTTTTCGCGATGTCAATTGTTGGTCCCATATGAGAGAAAGTTGATCCGTTTGATGGTCTGATGCACCCCGTAAAGTATGTAACGCATTTAAGTTTACACCCTGTATAAAGCGTATCCTCAGGCATGTATATTTCTTAAGGCTTATAGGTACTCGATAATAATTTTAAAAAAAATTGAACCTCTAACGGTGTGAAAATAGGAGAGAAAATGTGAATGGGAAATTCGGCTAATCTAAACTATTTTATTTATTTTATTTTATTTTATTCATTTTAGGAAAACTTACGGACTAATTACAGGATAGTAGGGTATCAACATTTTTTAAAACAACATTGCCAACTAAAAGTTTATATTATTAAACTGTAACAGAAGTGTGTCTGTACATTGAAGATATTTATAAAAAAAAGATTACGATATGATTTTTAGATGTCCCTGATTCCAAATCACCAATTTTTGGATTTTTTGTCTGTCTGTTTGTTTGTTTGTTTGTTTGTTCGTTTGTTTGTTTGTTTGGGTGTTTGTTTGTTCGAGTATCACGCAAAAACCACTGAACCGATACTGAAGAAACTTTTTTTGTTTGATAGCTTATCATCTGACTTAAAATCTGGTATATAATTTATGCGGACGAAGTCGCGGGTTAAAGCTCGTAATTTAAATATTATACCCAGCGATTTTTAATAACGTTCATAATTTTCAGAGGTTGTTTAGTTAGACCATCAAACTGAACAACTTTAAGCAAACCAGAAATGTGGAAAATGTTGAAACTGATTAAAACTCGCACTTTATACAAAAACTAGTACACAATGTTACGGTGCGATCGGAAATTTTGCTAAAACTACCAACCAAACACATTATAAAGTTATATTAAAGTATTTTCGATTCCAGAGTCGAGTAATTTATCAAATTTATATGTAATTTTAAAAGTTTGCAATAAAATTAATGTGGTTGCCTGTATTATTATTTGTGGTTTTGGGCCTTGACAGGCTTGCTAAGCCTGTGCCACGTAGACCATCGCTGGTCCTTTGTGATCGCCCTTTTTATAGTTCCTTATCAATCCCCACTGCGGCCAGAAATCGCAGTAGATTCTTGATCGGGATAGTTTGTATCTCATCTGGTGTCAGCACCTGCCTACCCAGATGAGTGCTGCGTTTGTACATCAGGGGGCCACAATCACATAGGAGGTGCAGAGGAGTTTCCATCTCCTCCTTGCAAAATCTGCAGCCGGTCATGTGGTTGCCTGTAACCTACACTGAAAAAAAAAATTTGTTTACTGAAGTAAACAAATTTTTAAACAAATTTTTAAACCAACATCATGAATCCATATGAGCCTGTCAACATCATGACTTCTCCGACTAAGAGAACTTTGTTAAACGAATTCGGCTTGTTGTTACAACTAACCATCTTTTGTTTTTAGTAAACAATAATAACGTCATTTCAATTATTTTGGTGCTAATTAAGAGTCTTAGTAGGCTCGCTTTTTTTTCAGTGTATAATCTCAGTGTAAAACCAAGACCCATTGATATTGTTTTACAAACTCCAGAAAGATCATCATCAAAGAAAACAAGACGTGACT
Organism: Agonopterix subpropinquella; assembly: GCA_922987775.1. NCBI lineage: Eukaryota > Metazoa > Arthropoda > Insecta > Lepidoptera > Depressariidae > Agonopterix > Agonopterix subpropinquella. The sequence goes on along the minus strand of OV277704.1, from coordinate 7,106,428 downwards.
TTGTTAACAAACATCAACTAACTCAACCAAAGATCATGCATTAATAGGCCTAGCTAAAGGGAACACCAACTCGGTAACATCAAACAAAAAGTTCAATGACTAGGGAATTTTTCAATCGGTCACAGTGTGGGTATGTATAAGATGAATAGACTACGTGTAATTATGACTGTTTTCATATCCGTATTCGTTCAAGTTATTAGTTTTAGATCAATAAAAATTATTAAAAAAACTAGTAGAGCTCGTGACTTCGTATGCAAATACCACTGACTTTTGAATGAATTAACCGATTGCGATGAAATAATAGAGCTTAATAAATGTTAGTCCAAACTAAGCCCCTTTGCTTTTGTGAAACCCCGTAAAATTGGTTTCAGTTCAGTCGTCTTGAAGTGATAACGAGAAGTACGAGTGAATAGGCTTCTTCTGAGTAAGCTCACTACATCTTCGACCCCATCTTCGTCCTGAGGACTGGATTGAGGTCAAGAGCAAACCCATCCTTAATAAAAAAAAAGATAATATTTTTGTTAATATTTTCCAAAACCTAACCTAACACCGGAATGAAAAAAATCATAAAACCCATGAAAAAGTGTCTACCATGCAGAGGCAGACAAACCCCAATGAGTTTTTAAGAACTTATGAGCGATTTGATTCACTACTGGCATTTCGGTAAAGGAAAACACCGATACAGACTAAAATTTCTATGCGATTATTGTATTCACAACCCAGAAGTTCGTAGCTATAGGAAATAAACTGAGACGATAACAAGTTAAGAATTGAGACTGTTACGGCTGTATTTTATGGTTTACTTTGCAGTTTCAATAAAATAATAATATTTTATCGCTTCACAAACTATTACACGTCTTCACCCTTAGGATATCAAAGCAAGAAGATAAATCGCAATTTAATAACCACCAATAAACGTGCAGAGTTCAATCAAGACTGCAATTGAAAGTCGCTACGGAAAGTTAAATAACGTCACGAACTGAAGCTATACTAAGTTTTATATGACAACAACTGTAGAACTCTACTCAATTCAGAGCAAATACTCGATCCAGTACTCAGTTTTAAGAGTTTGCACAAATACAAGATCCAGGATAAGGAAAAGGAGTACATCAGTCACCTTCGGTTTGCCGATGATATAGTCATCATGGCGGAGACTATGGAGGAGCTCAGTCAAATGCTCGATGATCTCAGCAGAGCCTCCGAACGAGTTGGTCTGAAAATGAACATGGACAAGACGAAGATCATGTCAAATGACCATGTTGTACCCACTCCTGTAATGATCGGAAACTCTGCGCTCGAAGTTGTTGACCATTATGTTTACCTGGGACAAACTATTCAGTTAGGTAAGTCCAACTTCGAGAAAGAGATCAACCGTCGAATCCAACTCGGCTGGGCAGCGTTCGGGAAGCTACGTAGTATCTTCACGTCCCAAATACCGCAGTGTCTCAAAACGAAAGTCTTCGATCAGTGTGTGTTGCCAGTGATGACATATGGAACAGAGACGTGGTCGTTCACTCAAGGCCTCATAAAAAGGCTGAAAGTCACCCAAAGGGCAATGGAGAGGGCTATGCTCGGAGTTTCCCTGCGAGATCGAATCAGAAATGAAGAGATCCGCAGAAGAACCAGGGTAACTGACATAGCCCAAAGAGTTGCTAAACTTAAGTGGCAGTGGGCGGGGCACATTGCTCGCAGAACCGATGGCCGGTGGGGCCGAAAAGTTCTCGAGTGGCGACCGCGTACCGGAAAGCGCAGCGTGGGTAGGCCCCTCACACGGTGGACCGACGACCTGGTGAAGGTGGCGGGAAAACGTTGGATGAGGGCAGCGCAGGACCGGTCGTTATGGCGATCCTTGGGGGAGGCCTATGTCCAGCAGTGGACGTCCGTCGGCTGAGATGATGATGATGACTCGATCCAGTGCCCCAACTCCCTTACTGCTTCATCCGTCTTTACACCTATACTATAAACATTCTTGATCTTGGAGATCTTTCACGGGAAATATCCGAGACCGCAGACAGAATAAACTAGTACTACGCGTTAGACCTTTTCCTTATCCTGGATCTTGTATTTGTGCAAACTCTTAAAACTTCTATAGTTTGATGGTGTGACTGTATGACGTAAGGTGAGGGCATGTCGGTCGCTTCGGATCTCGTGCTTCAGCCTTCGGCCTAGGCTCGAATACCTAGCTCAGCCTTAGGCCACACAAGCGTGGAATAAAGATTAGTCGCAACGTTTCATCAATACTCTTAGTTTTTGAGAACATAAAGAAATTTGTAGCCAGGGTAACAGTAATGAGGATTAATTGCTTCTTTGACAGTTTCCACCTAACTGTTAGTAAAATTAAAATTTTATTAAGTTATATTAAAAATACTAGAAACCTATGAAATTTTTTGGGCGGTGGGAAGGGAACTCAGGCACCCTAGAAGTCAGGAATTCTAAGGGTATACTTTCTGCGGAACATTTGGGCACAAAAAAAAGTTTCTGGTATTTTTAAGACTTAGTCATCAAATAAAAATCCCATACTACGAGCTGTGTGGCAGGCGCAGACATTTTGATCAGCTCGGCACATCAGCATTATTGCTAACTCAGTTCTCTAGTAACTGCGCCCCAAGTTCAACAAGAAAAACGTTGACAATGGCCTCGGCAAAAAGTTATCTTAAGTTAAGGAACAACGGCCACATATTGACAGTAGACAACAAGTTGCTGTCTTTGGGGACATGAAGCCTTTGTCTTTGATTCTTGAACTTCCCCGCTGATTTGATAAATTGTAAAAGTTGTAAACAAAAGGTTTTTATTCGACTGCGGCGGACGCGGGTATAGTTTCTAGTTAAAACTTAAAAGTCTTTTTTGTATTGATATGTGCCATCTTCAAAAATGCACAGCAGTGCGATTTTTGAAAGTCGCACGTTCAAATCAGCAGTAGAAAATGTCAATATTACTATGGAGATTATGGCACTACCTATTCGATTATGGTGGTTATTTAACCGTGTGACTTCAAAAAATCGCACTACGTGTTTTTTCTACTTTATACTAGTATTCAAATCTAAATTTAGGATCAATTTATGGTTCACAACAGGAGTGCTAAACTACATCAATCTCCTCAGTGCCGTCGACAACTTGCACGCAAAGGTTTTGATTGAGTTTAAGAAGACAAAGAAAAAATCTGTTGTTTGCAGGCGGGGTTTTAAAAACGGGAATTTTCCGATGAAATTTTCAGTGGTGCATTGCCGAAAAGATTGAGGTTAAAAATCAAAAAGTTATTGAACGTTCTTTGATTTGAGGATTCCTATTGATAGTGATGAGGAATGACTTGTGATACCTGACATGTTGCAGACATGCATGTCCTTGAATTACATTCTTATGTATTAGAATAGTAGGATGCATTCGTAGCACACACTCTCTTTATACAAATATGTGAAACAAAATTTAAACGATTGTGGTGTGTCGGTCAAAAGCATGCAAATGTTTGTCTAACTACAAAAGCGCGGTTTATTTCGCTTTTGTTCCGCAATTAGTTTCAACGGTCGAAAGTACGCTGTTCCAGTTTTAATCAAAGCACCATTTAAACCTCGAGGTGGGTTGATTGGAACGTCTTTATTGGAAATAGCAATAAATATATTCCTCAGGTGAAGGTACCTCAGATTGACTGGCAAAAGGAAGATGCGTCACTGACCTACTTAGCATGATGGACCGTTTATACGATGACAATTTCTAGGCGCCAATTCTGCGGCGCCTAAAATTAGCACCGTGTAAACGCTTTAAGGCTTTAATTTGTCGCAAAATTGTCATCGTCTAAACCTACCATAATCCTGCTTATATCTAAACTATTATAAAACTGTAAATTTAAAAAAAGAAGTTTGAGTTTGTTTGTTTGTTCGAGCATCACGCGTAAACTACTGAACCGATTTTGATGAAACTTTGTTTGTTTGATAGCTTATGATCTGACTTAAAATCTGGTATATAATTTGTGCGGACGAAGTCATAGGTAAACGCTAGTAGTGTATAAAAACGTTGTCTAATCTTGCACGAGATATTGTTGTTTGAATGAGAAAAGAGTTTGAAACCCAATTAAAGATTGGAAAATTCTGTATCAAACGGGACTACAATACATGGCGTGTTGGCGTGCTATAACATGTTAATAACCAATAAATATTTGGATAGATTTTATGTTTTCAGTGTTGATAGCTTGATAGCTTCTCTTTATTTTAATTAAAATGATACTAACAATTTTTTTTATTGCATATATTAAATATTTTATCATAGGGGTAGTACCCTCAATTCTCATGAACATAGCATAATATTACAGAGCTGCAAATTGCGTTTTATTTTTATACCTAACTAAATATTTATATGAATGTGATCACAATTTAATTTCTCGTTTTCGCAAAGTACGCTGAGAAAATATTGCACATAATTTCAGCAAATCAAATCTGTCCGTTTCAAACCATGCCGCATCTTCCCGTTTTTATTTTATCTAAGGTGGGTACTAAAATTTTCAAACGCCACCGCGAGCCAGATTCCGATGCGTACGTCTTTAATGACGGTGCTCCGTGAAAGGGAAGGGATGTATTGGAGAATTCTATCGCATTTACAGGTTACCTAATGCCATCGAGATAAGTGGATATGTTGATTAAATTTATCTAACATCTGTAGATGCTGGATGGTTATGTATTCTGGTATCTAGTCATTATAATTTAGATCCAGATTTTGGTATCATTATTATCTTATTAAAGGGGCGTCCGCCCGGTTTTGAGTAACTTTGTAACCATTTTATACATTAACTATGGCACTTCTTAAGCAGAAAACAAAACTGAACAATCTACAGGATATGAGAAGTGATGTGGTTTTTCTCGAAATCTATTTTAATTAATAAAACTGAAGGAAAATGACTCCAAAGTCACCTCTTTTTTTCCAATTGTAACCGTTTTACTCTTACATTGTTGATCAGAAGAATATGAAAATTTACAATATTCTTCACAATACAATATTAAATGATGTGGTTTTCTTATTTTTTGAAAATTCATAAAAAATCATACAGGTTTTCAAAGAAAACCGAAAATTCTGACCGGAGCCGCGCAATTGAAACGGGATGGCTAATTGCAAAAGTCTGCTTGTAAGAAAGAGAGCCTTGCAGATGGGAGGAGTAGCCTTAAGAGCTATATGCTTTGGTCGGTGGAGTATTCACCAATCCTGTCTCTTCGTGCTACTACGACACGTCACACGACATCAACCCTTTCTTTCACCTGTACTAGATAACTCTATCTCGGTCTTCCTTTGCATCTTTTCTTCTCTATTTTTCCTTACAATGTAGTTTTAGTAACCTTGCAATAACCAACTGTATTAAGAATGCAGTTGTAGCGATTCACCTTGTGGGAATCGAACCCACGACCTCCGTGTCGAGAGCCAATGCTCTTAACCATTAGACCACGGAGGCAGAAGGGTTCCTTTTGCAATGTCTTCTTAGTCGAAAGGCGAGCCGCCTATCATAATTTAAAACGTCATTATTCGTGGGGTCAAATGTTTACCTATTAAAAAAAATTCATCCTGAAACCTGCAATATGCTATTTAGCATATTGCTCGACACGGAGGTCGTGGGTTCGATTCCCACGGGGGACACCTAGTGATATGTCACTTTGTGCGTTTTTCCCCAGTTGGTTAGGACATTGCAGGCTGAATCACCTGATTGTCTGAAAAGATAAATGATTGCTTCGGATGGCACGTTAAGCCGTTGGTCCCGGTGATAGCAGTCGTTAAATAAAAACCATGTCAGAGACCGTAAGGCGGTCTGAAAAACACACGATAAGAAAGAAAGAATAAGAAACGAACTGTACGAAAAACACTGAAAGAAACGTAGTGGTCCATTTTAAGCCGGAACCACACGGCTAAATAAGCATAGCATAGCATATGCTCACGACTATATTCCCCGAGGGGGTAGTCAGAGATATTCTGAAACTTCAGAACATCCACGTTTCACTAGTAGTACCGAAACTCTGTCCAGTGTGACGGGGAGTGAGCCCGTCGCCACTTGTAATGGACAGAAGGTACAGTACAATACATGCCTCGAAATTGAAGCATGCAGGTTTCCTCACGATGTTTTCCTTCACCGAAATGCCAGTGGTGTTACAAATCGTACATAAATTCCGAAAAACTCATTGGTACGAGTCGGCCTGGACGGGGATCGAACCACCGCCTCCTGCACGGCAGGCAACGTTACTTCGCCACTGGACCACCACGGCTAAATAAGATTTAAAAATAGCTGAATAATGCTGACTTCGATAGTGGAACGTCGAACACTAAGGAAGTTTGTAAATCGTGTAATTAAACAGTTAACGCAGCTATAAGGCAAACCCACGTAACTTGAGAATAACAAATAACCTAACTGGGTCAAAGTTACAAAGAGGGAATCAAAGAAAAACAAGCTTTATGATGAACCGTTTAGAAACGGTCGTTTCGTACTTACTACTCTTTGATTTGCAATTTTAACACTTTATTGTATACACACGGAAATAAAGATGATAATAGCATAATATATAACTACAAAGGCACAAAGAGCAAGTTTATCTCTGGACAGTTTTTTTTTTCAACAGACCCGGTACTCATAGATGACTAACTTAGACAATTTAATAGGGACTCGCCTTGCGGTAGCATTTCCCCTCTGCCACGGTATTAGATAAATTAATCTTCCGCATTTACACCCAATTTTATACCTTATCACTAAACCAGACAGCCTATAATAGCGAAACAATAATTTTGAACTTAGAACGTTTGGAGTTCACACGAGACTACTTTTCACGATTTTTAACATTCAAAATTAGAATCTAAACTTATGGGGAATAAAATCCAAAGTTGCGGATTTCATGTTACCTCGCCCCCCGCAAAAAGTAGCAGAAATGTTTCTTAGTAGAATGACACGCGTAACTCGTCCCTATTAAATTGTCTAAGATGGCTAAAAACTATGAAATTGTATTTAATTTAATTTAATTTAATATTCTTTATTCTCAAGCAATATAACCCATTAGATACATTACGTATTAAAAATAATGTTAATAATACAAATTATAGGATATCACATTAAAATGTCCGTCATAAATATAAAAATTGTCATAAATCTGATAAAATATAACAATGTGTCAGTAAAAAAATAGTATATCACACACAATCATAGGTATTCGATATTATCTGAATAATATAACGTGATTCAACGTTATGTATCATTATTTATTGATCATTTCGTTGAACGCTATCACAGAAGTATACATATATAAATATTACCGTTGCGTATACACCTGTATTCTCCCCCATTACATATGACGTAATGTAATCGCATTATCATATTATTCAGATATCTCAATGCTAAGAGACCATAGTGCTATTCCAATATAGGGTTGCCAGATGGTCTGAATTTTATTTTCATAATCATGTTCAGACTCCCGACAAAATAAAAAATCTTCCGACAAACAGCTACTTACAAATTTTTAAAGATTTTTCGAATTGCCTGTCTCGCTGAATAGTTCAAAATTATCTTGATAATTGTTACACTTGTAAACCGATTACTGTGGTCTTCGAGAAAGGAATATTTAAAATAAACAATCGGTCAAAAAAATCGCAAACATTAACAAGAAAATAACGAGTAAATCAGTTAAAAGTTTAAATATCTAGTGTTGATTTTAAAAATAAAAAAAAATGTTTTATTCAAATAAACATTATTTCTCATCTTAGACAATTTTATGGTATGGACGCGTAACGCGTGTCATTCTCCTATCAAAATTTGCTGCTACTTTTTGCGGGGGGCGAGGTAACATGAAATCCGCAACTTTGGATTTTATTCCCTATAACTTTAGATTCTAATTTTCAATGTTAAAAATCATGAAAAGTAGTCTCGTGTGAACCCCAAACGTTCTAAGTTCAAAATTATTGTTTAGGCTGTCTCGTTTAGTGATAAGGTATAAAATTTAGTGTAAATGCGCAACATTAATTGATCTAATACCGTAGCAGAGGGGAAATGCTACCGCAAGACCAGTCCTTACTATTAAATTGTCTAAGTTTCTCATACATACATATACACACGCCTGTGTCCCATTGGGGTAGGCAGAGACAATAGATCGCCATTCTCCCGACGGCAAAATCTAGAAGATTTGTCCAGATATTTTTGTTTTCAGATCTGACAACCCTATTCCAATAACATAATATCTCTGTATTGAAGATTCCTATCTTGGGCGCCGCTGGGTCGGCCTAATGACTTACTCTTTTATGTTTGTGAAAATGTTAATTCTTTTGTGGTTTGCACTTTGCGTTTTGAACCGCTACTTTGTTTGGTAAACAATACGAATTAATTTAGCTTCTTTTCTTGTTATAATATAGATAGTGAGACTTTTTTTGTGTTCTCAATGTGCAAGGTTTTTCTTTTTACAACGAAAATCCCCCCCTCCATCCTAAAATGAATGTCCCCCCCTCACCCTAAAATGAATGTCCCCCCCGAAACCAAAGGCTGGATACTTACATGCTTGCAGGGTCCATCTTAACACTTTCGCTGCTAAGCTGAAAACAATGTCACTCGCGCAGTGCTAACACTGTGGAATGCTATACAATTCTGACTCAACGTTTGAGTCGTGCGCACTGCGGCCCATATGTCGCTGACCTACGTCGTCAGCAGTTAAAGTGTTAATTTGCTATCGGTTTTTAAGGGATTTTTTTTTAGATAATAAATAAATAAACGTAAAATAAAGGGACAGCAGATTATTTTTGCAATTTCATTGTTTTACTTATGCAGGGTGAAATTGATATCATTGGCATCCTTTTAAACTAAGAGTCTACCCATCAAACTGAACAACTTTTACTATTGGAGCAAACAGATCGGAGCAAAAATCTGCTGTCCCATACTAAACTGAGCCTACTCGCCTACTCCGCCCAATGCCTACTCGACTAAAATGTATGCAACACCTGATTTTTTTTGCTCCGATCTGTTTGCTCCCATAGTAAAAGTTGTTCAGTTTGATGGGTAGACTCTTAGTTTAAAAGGATGCCAATGATATCAATTTCACCCTGTATAAAGCAAGTTGTTAAGATTGATGATCTGATCATCCCATTGAAAACCGTCAGCATGTTAAGATAGAACCTGTTTTTAAAATAAAAATGCTGGATAAAACTGCAGTTGAATGCAACATCATCTCTAGGTACCTAATTCAAACGACAACAAATTCTTTTTCCTGCTGGAAAATAGTCCGTTAAAAGTCGCCTTCAACAAACCGTTGACGTTACGATCTTTTGACAAGAACTTGGCTCTTAAAATTTTTAAGCTTCTTAGTTCTTTAGAAACTAACATTTTGAAAGTCGTGGAACTTTTAGGAACTAAATCAAAAGAAAATGGAAGATATGTCGGAAACGAGTGTCCGACTTCTCGCATGCAAAACGGGTACGACAGGAAAATTGGCTGTAAAGTATAAAACCAATTACAATGGCACCGTTATTTGTAAAAGTGTACTTTTTGTGTACTTTTGTACAGTGTTTCCAGTAATATAGAAAAGTGTTGTTAAAAAACTCCTGTTATTATAGGTATGAATTATTTTCCAGAAAAACATTTTCAATTGTGTCAGTTCAGTTGACTCTGTAATGAAATCGAATATTTTATGTAAGTATTTTATTATATAATTTAAAAACCGTTATCTAGTAGTTGATGTACCTGAATGTATACAGGCTGTAAGTGACTGCTTAGCAAATACTGAAACACTGAACTCAGACCATCAAACTGAACAACTTTCACTATGGAGCCTACGTAAGGAAACGCGAAAAAAAATCAGCTGTCCCATACAAAACTGCTGTACTTACCTACCCGACTAAAATGTATGGGACAGCCGATTTTTTTTTCGCGTCTCCTGAGGTAGGCTCCATAGTGAAAGTTGTTCAGTTTGATGGTCTGAGTTCACCGTTTCAGTATTTGCCAGGCTGTCACTTACAGCCTGTATAAAAAAAATTATGTAGGTACATTATATTATAAACCAATATTTTCCAGTAGAGGTGTTCCTCTACTGGAAAATATTGTTTTCTCTTTACGCCCAATTTCACCATTTCTCAAAGTTACGCCAGAAGAGCTGCAATTAAAATAATACACAGCGAATAAAAACCATTTCCATTCATAAGACAGTTTTGTTTACTATTGAAGAATGAGGAAATTTGCCCCATATTCGCTATAGGTACGTAGTTCCACTTCGTTGAATGTTAGCCTACTGCCTACCTTCAGCCAGTAGCACGACCGGTCAAAACGTTTCCAAAAAACACAACAAATTCGAAAACCTTTCTTGAACTTCACTAACTACTGTACACTTTTACTCTATCGAATATCTAATCAAGAGGCTAACAATCCCAATGTACCCGGCGTTAATGAACGAAGGCCATCTGATTGCAAATACCATTTTACCTTCCCTTTGTAAATAGAAAGACAAGGCCGGAATCCAAAACACCCGCTTTACCAGATCCGGTAAACAAACAGATTTGACCTTATTTAAATAAAGGCAAAAAATCTGCTTGAGAAAATGAGGACTTTCTCGTGGATTTGCATTAAGCCTTGCATAATTTCTTTGTTCAAGTAAATCTTTCCGGCATATAATGGGGTTGAACCCCTTGCGGCCCTTAGTTTTAATAACGGTGACATTATTTTAGTATACATACATAAATATAAGACCATAATCCCTTTCGGAGTGGACAGAAACTTTACAACAACTCTATTTTGTCCAGTTGTAGCAAAGAAAGTTTCATCAAAATAGTAGTTTCTGCGTGATGCTCGAACAAACAAACAGACAGACATAAAAATTGTCCGTGATTTGGAGTCAGAAACATCTACACCCCATATCGTTACCTTTTTTGTATATTATCTTCAATGAACAGACACACTTCTGTTACAGTTTTATGCCTAAAAAAATCTTAATCAAAACAAATTTTTATACAATAAACTTCCTTCATACAATTTTATTCTCGTAAGAGGTAGTTCTTTCATCGATATTTCGTAAACACCACCACACACGTCGATACATTAACCTAGAAATATTTATATACCTGATTGGGATTCCTGAATAAATCGTTTCATTTGAGTCCCGATATAGATACCACTTAGAATGTGTAATGGTTTCAAAATATTTTATACACTACACGTTCTGGTTTAGATTTCTGATCATAAAACTTATATTATACTGACCGGACCACCTAGAATGTAAACACTATTTAATAAACTGAGAAAAGTAATTGGGGCACGAATGTTTATAAATATGAAAATGTATATTTATACAATGCTTTACAAAAATATATTTATGTTGGAGAAAAGTTTATAGTTAAGTTTATAGTTATATAATGAATTAATGAACCACTGTACCACAAATTAACAAACGCCGAACGATAGGTTACTATGGATAGAATAGAATTTCTGAAGAATAATACTATGTATAATAATATTTATTGTTTTTCAGAACTTCGGGAAAATCGATTATATTTTTTGATCGCAGAGTAGGTACTAGATACTCTTTCTTGTACCGATCGATGATAATACGACCGTCATCGATTGCATGGTTTGTAGATGAAAACTAAATCGATTGTATAACTATAGATAGATAGTTTGGCAACACTAAGATTAACTAGTAGTTACTACGTAAATTGAACTGTTCATCTAGTTTCAGTAAATAGTTCGGTCACAGTTTAATAGTTTGGTTCGGTAATACCTACCTAGGTACCGAACTTTTGAGACTTTTTTGTGTTGGTAGTTTGGGCCCGAACTGCAACGAACTTTTGACACTATTTTCTCTCGTTAGTTTGGGCCCCAACTGCTATGAACTTTTGAGACTTTTTTGTATTGGTAGTTTGGGCCCGAACTGCAATGAAGTTTTGATACTATTTTCTCTCGTTAGTTTGGGCCCGAACTGCGATGAACTTTTGATACTTTTTTGTCTGAGCAGTTTGGTACCGAACTTCTGATACTATTTTTGTCTCAATAGTTCGGGTTCGAACTGTTGGTGTTGATACGTGATACCATCCTGAAGCCTTGAAAAAGCTAGCCATGCTCCAAAAGCTACTTAGAAGGTATAGTTGTAGCAATGTTTCTGACCGCCCCGAAAGGTAGGGTCTATAAATTTCTGTATTGTATAATGTAAATATCTAAAACAAGTTTAATACCAATAAGAAAATAATTCACAAATTAAGAAAATTACGAGCCAATAACTATAAACTAAATCTGTTTTACAGTGAATTAAGTCATGTGAGTCATCCAAACCAAAATGGATTTAAGGGACGGAATGCAAAATTTAATATTAGTTGTTTAATCCTGTATTCCTGTAGCGTACAACTGCTAAATCTTGTGGAGCAGAACTTAGGGATCTTAGAAACTATTGTCCAATTAGTGGCTTCGCCAGTTGACCCCTTTTTGTTCCCGTTGAGGTCGGAACTCCGACAAATTATTTGGTACCGATAGTTTAAAGGGAAGCTGCTCCTGGAATTCTATTTTACTGTAGGTACCTACGTATGATAATTTTATAATTTATAACTTACCATCTCCAGGGTCGAACTTAATATGCTGACGGTTTTTTAAGGAGATACAGACCATCAAATTGAACAACTTTCTGTTTGGAACCAATTTAGAAATCTAAAGAATACACCTGTTCCACACAAAACTGCAATTCTAGTCGACCGAAATATGTGGGACAGCTGATATTCTTTTCACGATTTCGATGTTGGTCGCATAGAAAAGTCGTTTATTTTGATGATCTGAGCAAATTAAGAAGTCTTGTAGCCTAATAGTAGGTAGGTACTTACTACTTCGTAAAATATTACTGCAAAACTTACCTGTAAAAGAAAAGCATGAAATTAGTTAACGTTCAACATAAAACTAAACAAGATATACTATTATCTTCTAGATGGCGTACTTATCTACTTTTGAAGTTAAAATTAGGTACGATAGGTAGGTACCTACTAACATTATGATTTAGAATTATGGAAAGAAAGACCTGCAGTAGGTCTCGCATGCCACCCCCGAGAAAACGACAAAAATCGAGATGTGCCTCCATCCTTATTATTTTACGTATGCTAGAAAGACGCGCATGACGTTTTGTCGTGGGTGGCCTGCTAGCCGTACAGGCCTAGCATGCTGCCCTCGAGAAAACGACAAAAATCTTAAGATCCCTCTGTCCTTTTTACTTTGCGTATGCGAAACCGAGCACGCATGACGGTTTCCACGTTTTGTCGCTTTTGGCATGCTAGCCGTACAGGTAGGTATAAAAGGGTTTTCTTATATGGCGTTCGATAGACCAATTAACAGTTTATATTTAAAAAAAAAACCGTGAATAGTTAGTACAAAAGCTTATTTTATGTTAATACGAGCTTTTACTCGCGACTTCGTCGGCATAAATTATGTACCAGATTTTAAGTCAGATGATAAGCTATCAAACAAAAAAAGTTTCATCAAAATCGGTTCAGTAGTTTTTGCGTGATACTCGAACAAACAAACACCCAAACAAACAAACAAACAAACAGATAGACAAAAAATCCAAAAATTGGTGATTTGGAATCAGGGACAGGTAAAAACCAGGTCGTAATTTTTTTTTTGTAAATATGTATCTTAAATGTACAGACACATTTCTGTTACAGTTTTATAATAGTTTAGATACCTAGGTGAAATGCTAAAACAAATGAAAACGCACGAAAATCCCCGATTCATAATCGTAATTATCTCGGAATAGCTCCCCAGAATGCACATCTCGGTAAATTAATTAAGAGCGAAGAGAGCGACGCGAAGAGCACGCGAAATGGCAGTCACTCAAAATATGAGAAATTAGTTGAAGCCAGCGAACAAACTTCCTTAATCACATTAAATCTTGTGACGTAAAGGAATTTAAACTTTATTAAGTATGTGATAAAGATTCTAGTTAAGTATTTGAGAGGCAAAGCTGTTGTGTGTTTGCACGAGGACTTAATCTCGCGGGGTTTTATGGAAACGACAATGCATAATATTCTTTATGCTAGGGGAAAAAATATCCACCTTTCATTAATGTTTTTAGGTTGATTAATATTGCATTGCAATATTATGATTAACAGTAAAATATGGAAGACTTTCAATGCGATGGGGAAACACGAATATACTACGCAACTAGTGATGTCTATTGCTGGGCTCTTTAGGGACCAGTTGGCCTGCCATTTCCTGAAAAAGTGTGCCCAAGAGCTACATGAGCTCATCCCACCTTCCCCTTTCTACTATCGGACTTCCAGGCGCACCTCGGGATATCACCTCTTTTTGGTTCACATCCCACTTATCCGCACCAAGCGCCTTTCTGAATCTTTTATAATGTGCACAGCCAAGGAGTGGAATGCCCTGCCTACGTCAGTATTTCCGAGCACTTACAACCCGAATTGCTTTAAAGTACGAGTGAATAGGCTTCTTCTGGGTAAGCTCGCTACATCTTCGACCCCATCTTCGTCATGAGGATTGGATTGAGGTCAAGAGCAAACCCATACGTAATAAAAAAAAAGATTGAGCATTTGATCCAAACAAATGATCCATAAAAAAATCTGCAAGTAGCTATTGAATGTCAATCCAACCGACCAAAATGTATAAATGCCTCCATTGTAAAAGTTGTTCAGTTTAATGGTTTGAAGGTGCTTCAAACAGTTGTTCGATATGTAACGCTCGGCCTGCGGCATAGCTTGGCTGGCAGACTAACCCCGGAGACCAGGTCCACCAGGCTTCCACGCGATACGGCCCGCCCCACACATAGCCGATTGAGGGGTGGCGCCTCCACCCCTAACGTCAGGGTCCTCAGTCACTTTCTCACCCATCTCTATCTCTTTTTTCAGCAAAATAAGAACTCTAACACCAAAATCTTCTTAGTTCAACGTGATAAGTTTATAACTCATAAATCTCATAATTCATAAATTTTATAATTAATTGGGGCTACCCAATTAATCATGAATTTCAACCCAAAACTATTAAGGTTCTACTTAAGTACTTACCTAATCTAAATGAGAATATTTCGTTAAGTGTTACCTACGAGTAAATTGGAATACATATTACAAGCACGGTAAAATAACCTTTATTTAAAAAAAATAAAGGTTATACTTTTTAGAATTCAAGAAGGCGAAAAGTAAATTAGACTTTTACTTCGTAATATAAGTTCAATGAAGATTGCTATGTGAATCACAAAAGTGTTTGAATTTTAATTTTCTCCAAATTACTTTTAGTTATCTTTTCATGTATATTGATTTGAATAGATTAGCGTTAGTGCTTTTTTAGCGTATCTTCGCCATTACATTATTGTATTTAGTTGTTATGCCAATTTTTTTCTCTTACAGACTAGCGACACTTTGCGGCCGCAGAGGGTCGCGCGAATGTCGCGCGATGGTCGCGCGATTCAAGGCGACCCTAAACTAGTATATGAGCGCGGCTCTCTGCGACCCACGGCGATCGCAAAGTGTCGCTCGTCTGTATGAGCGCTTAGGGCTCTTACAGACGAGCGACACTTTGCTGTCGCCGTGTGTCGCGGAGGGTCACGCGACCGTAAAGTCTTGAGCGCGAAGCTCTGCGACCCACAGCGATCGCAAAGTGTCGCTCGTCTGTAAGAGGTAAAAAGTCGCTAGCCGCGCCTAAGCTAAGGTAAGCAAACGAGGCGAGATTTAAGAGAATTCTCTCGTCAGGGCGCCCGAGCGCCTTGAATGCAAACGAAGTTCCGTCCTATTTTCAAAGTAAAATAGAGAATCCAGTAAAAACGCAGTATTTTATTCCAAAATACGTTTGTCTACTGTTCACGAAGCATAAATAATGTATTTACTAGTATTTATTATGTAGGTAGTTATTAAATACTTAATAAACACCTTTTTAATTAAGAAGTATTATTAATGTTACTTCCATAAAAATAACAACATAATCTCTGTTTCTAATAGAGGACAGTAGTTTATCTATTTCTAAATAATCTTTTTAAGAAACGTTAACATGATACTGTTACGATAAAAGCGATGTTGCGATAGTCACTATCAAGCCGTAAACCTATCAAGTTACTTAATTAAAAACTTGAGCAGAATTTTATCAACTTGTTTATCTGACATGATTCATAGTTAAGCAAGTGTTCCAGTGTATTTTTACTATGCTTATCTATCCGTGTCAAAGAAAATATACACTACGCGAAAAGAAGCGACACTCATGCATGTGTGCTCGTAAAAGCGCTCGCGGCTATGTGTGCGGGTCGGGCGAGCGCAGGGGGGTGCGCGGGTTGCGAGCGGGTGGGACGGCATGTCATTGACGGTCGAATGACATGGCTGCTCTTGCTCGCATCACGGCACGACTCGGCCGTTGATATAAATATTTTCTTTGACTCGGCGAACAGCGAACGAAGCGTGCGACGCCAAATAATACGAATCATGAAAAGTGCCATTTATTGTTGTGTTTACGGTTGTGGCAACAATCAGAAAGATAACAGTGATAAGAGTTTCTGTTCATTACCTAATGATGATCGAGAAACGTAAGTTACATTATTATTCTTAACGTCAATTCAAAATCTATTAATTTTGATGGAGTATCGATAATGCTCCTTACTAACCATTGACAATATTAAGTGGTAGTGGTAGCTAGGTAGGTACACACGGCGACACATCAAGCTACCCAAAACCAAAATAAGCTGGCCGCGCGACGTTATACCTTACTATGCCTACGCTCGGTTAGCTTATTTTGGTTTTGGGTAGCTTGATGTGTCGCCGTGTGTACCTACGCATCGTAGTAAGATTTGTATGGGTCGTGTATCTTAAATACCTAGGTACATTGATTTTTAAAAATGCACGTGTAGATTACCTATCTACATTTTACTTCAATTACCTACTTACTACCTAATTACTAAAAATTATCTATCAAGTATGCCACAATACCCACAATTGCACTAGGATAATTTAAATTGATTTTACGTAAATAAAAATTAAGTATTATTTCCTTGCACCAGTGTAAACTTACACATTATTCGTTTTCCGCAAGTTTCAACCCTATAGCATACACACGCCGCCTCAAGGTCACCGACGCGGGGACTCACACGTACGAGGAGTGTCGGGCCTGTGTCCGTGTCAAATACTCTTCAGTGTTACGTTAAGGGGCTATGTGAAAAAAATAGGATTCTTCAAAGCTTCATATATCATGAAGTACTAACAGTAGGAGTATGATTTGCGGATATGTGTAAATTGAACATATAATTGAAGTTTTGATTAGAGCCAAAACACGATTAAGACACATTTTCTCGATAGAAAAACAAGCCAAAGCAGCCTCTGTTTTTATCTATAAACGCTTGGAACTGCTAAACGGTGAATAATAGAAACACGAGACTTGATTTAAAAAAAAGAGATTGATATTTTCTAAATTTTGATTAGAGCAGAATTGAAATAACATAAATAGTACAATCACAATTAAATAAAGTTTGATTTGGCGCTCGATTCGCTTCAGGCGCGCGCGGCGCCCCATCTCTTTCTCTCGCATCAGGCCGTAATATAAGCTATCCCACGCCTGTTTCGCTTAAATTATTTTTCGACATAGGCTCTTAAGTACTACGCGACAACTCTTATAAGTCACTTGTTTATACGCTTTTCTCCTGTTTGTAACCGGTTACATACACTACGACCTAAGTACACGAATTTACGATCGTTATCCTTTCGAAATCAGCATGGAGAGACATGCCATGTACCAATGAGTTTTTCTGACTTATTTACTTACGTAATACCGACTGCTCAGTGTTTTTCTCAATCTTTGGTCAACGTAACGTAATAATAATAAAGCGATCCCTTGCCCTGCCTTTTCAATCTCCCTTTCTATGATAAATCAGAGATAATGTAAGAGGGCGCATATATTTGAGATCTGTTTGTTAGTAGGTAAGGTACGCGGTACGCGGCTTTAGTATTACAATTGACATTTTTATTTCTGCTACCTCAACTCCAACCGGCAGTAAATAGGTACAGCTCGTGCATCATGGTATTGGTAATGAATTCGTCAAAACAATTATCAGTCTATGAAAGATAATTTTAAAATAAAAATATCTGATGCATATACGTATGTATAAAAAATGAACGATTTTTTTTTAAACATCGATACTATGTACGAACAAAATCGTAAAAATATCTTTTGAATAAGCGCAAAATTTTTTAAAATTTTTCTAGTGTATCATAATAAGATAGGTCGAACGACATAAATTTAATTATAAGCATTTTAAAATGTTTTATATCGAACGTTCATCATGTTTTTAATTCGTACAAATGATATTATATAATTTGTTAATAAACTTTTAATACTATTTTAGTACCTACAAGTCGTAAACTTATTGACAGCGTGACCCATAAGACTTGTCGGATAGCAGCTTTATAAATTGCTTCACCACGTGTTTACTGGTGTTATATTGTAAACAAAGACGAGACGGTATACATATTTTGAAATCCTTACGAAATCATTTAATAGGACGCAAAACTTGGAAAAAGTTTCATCATCATCTTATTTAAGAGCTACGCTCTTGTCGGTGGAGTATTCGCCAATCCTGTCTACTCTCAGCTAGTGTCTTGAGTTCCTGATACGACACGACATCAACCTTTTCCTTCACTTGGGCTAGATAACTCTGTCTGGGTCTTCCTCTGCCTCTCTTCCCCTCTATCTTCCCCTCCAGTATGTTAGAAAAAGTGTGTTAAAAGTTTATGAAGATTAAATAACCAGATCAGACAATTAGCTAAAACTAGTTTTTTGTGAAAATAAATTTACTTTGAATTAAAACAAAAGAAGAGAAAAAAATTTAACCTATGCTAGTGTAGGAACCCACCGCGATGGGTTAAGAGATCACACGAAATCGTTAAGAATTTAATATTCTTCATACGAACTCACTGAATCAGTCAATAGGGGAGTGGACTACATAAAATATATTTTAGTTTGACCTGCTCAGTAAATAAACCGTTTGAAAATAACGCTAAACTCACATTTTCAGTAATTCTGTTGCTTGAATACTATTCTTAATAACTGGATAAACTATAAAAAGTATCAAAACGACGGCGAAAAACAATGACGTCACTATGCTAGTTTTAGTACAATATTTAGTACAATTTGTTTTGAGAATTTCTAGCTAAGTATACTGGGTGGATTATACTTACTTGTAGATTACCGTATCGGTTAGTTCTAGTTCTAGCATATTGTATTGTAGTTATAATATGGATATAGGTACCTGTTATTCTACAGGGTGGATTTTTGAGACGGGGCAGTAAGGGCAGCTACCTTAACCGTTGTAGCTACAGCGAAACGTTCTTAAGAGACTATCCTTAACTTTTTGAGACATTTCTAACTGCATTCACAGATTTTGAAAAAAATTTACAGTCAGCTAGAAAATAGACAATTTACACAAAAACTTTTTTTGATGCCAATCGATCCTGTTTCTTATAAGGATCAATAACCTCTAGCAGACCAACCGAGGTTTGAGTACTAGAAACGTCAGAAAACTCAAAAAACTTTTCCCATACATTTCGTAGGAAACGAGACTCCAACTCACTTTTATACTTAACAAAACTCTTTATTATGGAAAGACTAGCCGCTAAAGTAAACAGGAGTGCGATTTTTGAAGTTCACACGGTCATTAGAACGTGTGAACTTTAAAAATCATCAATCAAATTTCAAAATTACTATGGAGATTATGCATTATTCGATCATGATTTTGGATATCACGATTCAAAAATCGCACTCCTGCTCGTAAATAAGCGAAAAAAATAAAAAATTTTAAATTCTATACATACCATATTTTTTAAAGCAAAGATAACATAGTTTTCAAGGTAAATAAAATACTTACATGTTCATGTAGGTTTGTTCGAAATACGAAGTTAAAATTTTTATTCTTTTTGTTTATTCTCGACCAGAAGTGCTATTTTTGAATCGTGAGATTCAAATCATGATCGAATGATGCATAATCTCCATAATAATTTTGAAATTTTATACTGCTTATTTGAAAGTGTGAACTTTAAAAATCGCACTCCTGTTTACTTTAGCGGCCAGTCTATCCATAGTAAAGAGTTTTGTTAAGTATAAAAGTGAGTTGGAGTCTCATTTCCTACGAAATGTAAGGGAAAAGTTTTTTGAGATTTCTGACGTTTCTAGTACTCAAACCTCGGTTGGTTTTCTAGAGTTTATTGATCCTTATAAGAAACAGGATCGATTGGCATCAAAAAAAGTTTTTGTGTAAATTGCATATTTTCTAGCTGACTGTAAATTTTTTTCAAAATCTGTGAATGCAGTTCAAAATGTCTCAAAAAGTTAAGGATAGTCTCTTAAGAACGTTTCGCTGTAGCTACAACGGTTAAGGTAGCGGCCCTTACTGCCCCGTCTCAAAAATCCACCCTGTAGAATAACAGGTACCTATATCCATATTATAACTACAATACAATATGCTAGAACTAGAACTAACCGATACGGTAATCTACAAGTAAGTATAGCTACCCATAACGGTGCAACGTTAGCCCTATAATGTAATTTTATTAAAATTCCGATTTAATTCGAGCCGTCTTCAAGGAAAAAACAATATTATAACGAGAATTCTCAGATATCTTTTGATTTAGAAATCCCCAGCGAGCAATTTTATCACGCCCTTTCTCACTTTCTCATCAAAGGAATTTTTTTCGAATTTTTCATTACGATTTGAAAACCTAATTTAATACTTTCGCAAACAAAACTTTTTATGTCCTTTGTTGTTTGTTTGCACGCGTTAAGAAATAATAACTCGATTTAACTGAGTTTTGAACAAAGGAATACCTACCTATCTAGAATTTTGGAAACTGTTGGAAAAGAATTAAACTAAAAACTTATAAGGCTTAAGATTTGAAGAGTTAGTCGAATGATTGTAGGATTGGTACAATCATCTCTTAAACTAATAGGTACTCATGATACTGAACAACTTTCCCAAAGAAACCTATAGGAAATTAGTAGTTTCAGTACTTTTTTTTTTGTTTTTTTTTTTCAAGAGTTAAGAAAGTTTATTTAATAAGTTAGAATATTTCGATGGTCTAGAAGACAAACATGCTAATTACAGATTTAGAAATTATTCAGGAGAGCCGATTTTGTTATTTTAAAAGTTTAATATGCTATAACTCAAAACTGTGCATTTGAATCGTGTATATGCTGCCTATACTTAGGTAGGGTATTTATTTATATGAATTTTCACATAAACATAAAATTTAAATTTTCAAAATATACTGTAAAAATACCAAAATCATGAAAAAAACCATCACTTTGTACACAAACAATATATTTAATTGTGCATTTAACACTTTTGTGTATATTATTAACTTTAGTATTTTAGAGGAATTTACTGCTATTGCATTAAAAAAGAGACTAAATATTATTATTTTCTTTATTATTAAGCAAGACAAACATTAACTGTAAGTATTTACTATCATTATTTAATATAATTGAGAACCGAAAGTTTCGTAATGCCATAAGTAACAAAGGCACTTACTGTGTTTGTCAAACAAGTCAAATTGTTCTAAATCTCTTTAGCATTATTTGTTGTTAATCAAGGTAATAAATAACATTCATTACTATTCTTCACTTGCTATAAATGTACACATACTGATTAGACTGACAGAGACGGAATTACGGTATTTGGGTGAGTGGAAATGGTAGAGCATGGTCATTTAATACATTTGGCATTAAAATGTTAAAATATCAAAATTTTGCACTTAGCACGTTTGTCTTCTAGACCATCAATTTACAACATTACCTACCTATGTATCGTTTCTGTACTATATGCAATCAGCTGATCGACAGTTTGTATGGAAAGTTGAAATATATCCATATTTCGAATATCCATATTTTCCTTTAGGAAAGTTGTTCAGCATGATTTAAGTACAATCACCCATTAAAGTAATGCAACTGTTTACTCCAACACCCTGTAAGCGGTTTAAAGGTACGTAATACTTTAAAAAATAAATAATATTATCAATGCAATATTTCAAAAAGTTTAAAAAGATTCGGTTGCCTAGAGACTTTGTTGTGTTGAAGTCGACACGATAAGCAAGCAAAAGATTCGGCCCAATTTCCGGTACATTTTCTAACACAAGTATGACGACAAAAGAGAAAAGAAACAAAACGGCTATAAAATAAACATTCTTCCGAGATGAGAAAACCTGAACGTGAAGAATCACATCAATCTGTCATAACCACGAAGGCTATTTGACTTGACTTTTGCCCTACGGGGTATAAAAAACCTCGGGACATGGGACTGAATATTTTAGTGACACGCGTTTACTTGAGTATCGCCATAGTAGTACTCCATCTATGGAGTTATACGACAGTATGGAGGTAGATAGATTGAAAAAACGTTTTAAAAAATACATCATACATAAAGTCACGTTCGGGGTGGTCAGAAATATTGCTACAACTACAACTTTTCTATTTAAGAATGTAGGTTGTTGTAGTAATACTCACATTTAGCAAATATTATTTAGGGATTCTATTTTTAAAAATTAATTAATAAGAAAATCCTCCCCCCCCCCCCCCTCCCTAATTACCCCCTCGGGGAAATAGTCGTGAGCATATGCTATGCTAATTAATAAAAAACTAGATTTTGCTCATGACTTTGTCCGCACCAGCTCGTACGCTTGTACCTAAAAAAAAAAAACCTAATCATAATAAGCTTTTAAACATATAATCAATCAATCATGGGCCTTGTTTCATCTAAATAGATGTTTCAAACAGCGTAAAAGCGTGTTCAAAATCAGTCCAGTAGTTTTCGCGTGATGCTCGAATAAACAGAAGACAGTCTAGAAATACAAAAATCTGTGATTTGGAGTCAGGGTAGGTAAGGTAGTAATAGATACTCTTTCTTATGATGTGGCCAGGGACACCTAAAAACCATAAGGGTGCCTGTGCATTGACGCGGAGCGAGCTGGCGGAGCGGAGTAACGAGGAAATATTAACAAATCAGGAGCTCAGCCGAGTCTCGGCCGAGATTTTATGCAATCCTGATTGGTTCATAAAACTCCGTTTCTCCGCTCCGCCAGCCAGCTCGCATCAATGGACAGGCAGCCTTATGGTAACCTTTTTTGTAAATATCTTCAAACATACACACTTCTGTTACAATTTTATTTATAATAGTGTAGAAAATATTAAGCAAAGCAAAAGAGACTGAAATGTCGATAGCTTACCTTACCTTAGTTGGTACAAAGCATGCCCCGGATAATAAGGTTTCGGATTCGAGTCTCTTTATCGAGTAAACCATTAAATCTTCAATTTGATCCTCCTTGTCAAAGTCTTTGATCAAAGTAAAATTGGTCGAAGGTCAGACTATACTTACAAGAATTGTCTAAAAGTCAGAAAAATCTAAGTATCAAAACTATACAAACCATCTTTTGTGTCGCGTTTTGTCTGAGACAATTTAATAGGGACGAGTTACGGGTATCATTCTACTAACAAACATTTCTGCCACTTTTTGCGGGGGGCGAGGTAACTTGAAATCCGCAACTTTGTATTTTATTCCCCATAAGTTTAGATTTTAATTTTGAATGTTAAAAATCTTGAAAAGTAGTCTCGTGTGAACTCCAAACGTTCGAAGTTCAAAATTTTCGCTATTATAGGCTGTCTGGTTTAGTGATAAGGTATAAAATTGGGTGTAAATGCGCAAGATTAATTGATCTAATACCGTGGCAGAGGGGAAATGCTACCGCAAGGCAAGTCCCTATTAAATTGTCTAATTAAGCTATCTATGAGTACCGGGTCTGTTGAAAAAAAAAACTGTCCAGAGATAAACTTGCCCTTTGTGCCTTTGTATATATTATGCTATTATCATCTCTATTTCCGTGTGTATACAATAAAGTGTTAAAATTGCAAATCAAAGATATAAAACTATACAAACCATCTTTTGTGTCGCGTTTTGTCTTAGACAATTTAATAGGGACGAGTTACGGGTATCATTCTACTAACAAACATTTCTGCCACTTTTTGCGGGGGGCGAGGTAACTTGAAATCCGCAACTTTGTATTTTATTCCCCATAAGTTTAGATTTTAATTTTGAATGTTAAAAATCTTGAAAAGTAGTCTCGTGTGAACCCCAAACGTTCTATGTTCAAAATTATTGTTTCGCTATTATAGGCTGTCTCGTTTAGTGATGAGGTATAAAATTGGGTGTAAATGCGCAAAATTAATTGATCTAATACCGTGGCAGAGGGGAAATGCTACTACAAGGCGAGTCCCAGCGTTTTGGTGTGCAAATAAACAATATTTATGTTATGTTTTATTTATTCCAGAATGTAGTCTGCCTAGACTCTTGAAACGTTTGTTTTTTCCTTGCCATATTTATCTATTCTTACGTGCAATATCACAGACATTGCAAACAATTTGTCTGAATGTGTCATTGTTTACGCATTTGATACGAGAACAATCCCATCAAAATGAACTCTACACAACTGACTTATGTTGAACATTTCTTGAATATTTGAATTGATTTCATCTCAGAGCTGGCTGACGATGACGCGACGCACAAAGTTCAATTGTATTCCGTATTGTCAACTTCGACGTTGAAATTAATATTTATCGGTCACCAGTTGCCCAGTAAACGATCAAATTTATATCCTATTACGTATTGATAAGTTACAGTTTGTCTTAGCAGGATGTTTGTAAATTAGGAACATGGATACAAATATATACAATGTTCTTGCATGGATATAATTGAGCAATTTTCCAGAAAATATAAGGTCTTCGTTGACTTTTAGTGTTGGAGACGTTGTATTCAATGTTTAATCATTTTCGTAGTATGTATTTTCTTTATTGAAGACTATTCGATTGAAAAAAATTAATACATCTGAAAACATTTCTTTAATGGTCTGATCATTATCATAGGCCAATATCCCCAACTATAATATATATTTCATTCAAATCAAAATTATTTCATTTTGAATGGAAAAAACGTAATCGAAAAAGCTATTTTTTACGAGTTTATAAACTCATTACGCCTTAATATCTGTTGCAGATGATTTAAGCATATTGGTCTCTAGAGTCCGATAAAAAGTAAAATCACAGTTTATTTTCGGATAACATAATTTCAACACTCGACTCGTTTGAACGCAGAGCCAGGAAGCTCGTTGGCGACAGTAAGCTGGTGGAGACCAAGCTTCATAGCCTAGCCCACCGCCGCGGAGTGGCCTGCGTCGGTCTTCTACAGATTGTACTTCGGTGAGTGTGCCCAAGAGCAACATGAGCTCATCCCACCTTTCTACTATCGGACTTCCAGACGCACCGCGGGATATCACCCCTTCTTGGTTGACATCCCACTTATCCGCACCAAGCGCCTTTCTGAATCTTTTATAATGCGCACAGCCAGGGAGTGGAATGCCCTGCCTGCGTCAGTATTTCCGAGCACTTACAACCCGAATTCCTTTAAAGTACGAGTGAATAGGCATCTTCTGGGTAAGCTCGCTACATCTTCGACCCCATCTTCGTCTTTTGGACTGGATTGAGGTCAAGAGCAAACCAATCATTAATTAAAAAAAAGCAAACGATTAATTAAAATGTTATTTTTACAGATAGGTACAGTATGTAATTTTTAGTCCAAAAATATGGCATAGGTAAGGTACTCATATCAAAATGAAAATGTATGTATCTTAAGTATTAATCGGTTTCTATCTAAGTACGGTTTCAGATTTTCTTTTCAACCAAAATGTCCGTCGTTTTTCGATCCATCAATTTGTCAATTTCACAAGTCCAACCTTTTTATTATACCTTTATATTATGTGAAGAGAAGGTGAAAGGTTAATGGATACATTTACCTTCAAAATTAACCGAACTTACAAATCACGTTCTGATTACGTTTGTTGTTTTCATTTTTATGTTGTAATTACAGCAGCAGCATTGAGATTAAAAATCAAAAACAAAAAAAAAACAAAAAAATCCGTCAGAATCACGTTTGGTTAAAAAGAAAAAAGGCGAAATACATGAACAATACACTGTTACAATAAGCAACAAAATACAACAGGCTACTTACAATAGGCTAATTGTGTTACTAACAAGATTGTGATTCGAGCTAAGCGAAAATAAAGTACACCTATTATATTCTATTCTATGTAGGAATTGTTTACTTTTAGCTCTAACCGATCCCCGCTACCCAATCCACAAGCATAGTCTCAGCATTATGTCGAGGCCCGTACCCCAACCATTGAGGTACCTACTAGAGGAGACACCCAAACAAAATTTTTTGTAACACTCGTATAGGCCAAAATTAGTCCAAACTTACTTAGCATCATGTGCCGGGTGCTCGCTGCAACGCGATGCTACCAGCACGCGCCCCGCACGGCTGATCGTGGTGCACAGATTTTGTTCGCGTTGTCTGTTCTATAATACATAATTATTCAATGACCCCAAAGGCTGCCCTCAGCAGGCCGCGTCGTCACTGGTATGATTCCCTCATTGATTTTGTCCGCAGTAATTAGCGGCAGCTACTCCAACTCGACTGTATCTTCTAAGTATGATGTGTGAAGTGGAACGATGAGATGGTGAGAAGAAATAACCAGTTTTCTTATTATCGTGTGGGCAGAGCCCTGATGTCAGAGTTTTTTCAGACCGCCTTACGGCCTCTGACGGGTTTTTTATGTAACGACTATGAGCACCAGAGATAGTAGCCGGGACCGACGGCTTAACGTGCCATCCGAAGCATGGAATCATTTTTCTTTTCAGACAATCAGGTAATTCAGCCTACAAATATCCTAGCCAACTGGGGAAAAATGCACAAAGTGACATATCACTAGGTGTCCCCCATGGGAATCGAACCCACAACCTCCGTATCGAGAGCCGGATGCTCTTAACGAAGGCAGTCAAGAATGACCAGTTACAGGCTAATTAAAAAATCACGCGGCTTTTTAGGTATTTTTATTATTTATACAATGTGTTAATGAATAACCGCAAAACCTAATAAACCCCAACTGATTTAGACCAAAATAATTAGATTGAAACAATAATTTAATTATTTTGATAGTTAAAATTTAAAGTTATTCGCATTTTAAGTTTTGAATCAAAAATTATTTGTTATCATTTCAGCAATGAATGAAAGCGCTAACGTGCTCATGGATACATTTTAATAATCTAGTTTTGGTAGTAAGTAGGGTGAGTGTGCCCGTGCGGTGGGTTGACATTGGGTTCAGTAAATTTTAAATTTTATAAACAAATTATTTAATATTTTGAAAAATATTACCTATGTTGAAACCATGATAATTCGATTCTTCTCTCGATTCTAAACAAACTACTTTCTAGTTTTGCGTTAATTCATTAACACGTTGTATATCCAAAACTATCCCTCAAACTATTTTATTTTTGAACATGGATTCAAGCTACAGATTTTCGCATAACAGAAATCTTCATAATATAACAAGCAATAACTCTGTAGTCACATGCTTTCAAGAGTTCAACTTTCAAGTGTCGTGTCTAGAGTGAGATCGAATCAATAATTTAGATTGGCGTGGCGCCCGATCTGTGGTGAGAATCGTTTTATTGACATCTTAATATCTGGCTCTTGTGACAAGTTATGATCCACAACTTTTGTTACAAGGAATTTTGAACCTTAATCTTATATTTATGTGGTCATTTTGGTAAAGAAACTTTATTTGTTCACTGGTGTAACGCCGCATAAATGAATTTAGGAGCAACGCTCTTCTCAGTGCAGTATTATCCACACATTTTTTGGCATGATTAATGAGTTGGTTTTGCCATTAACCTCGCTCATTTCACACAACTGGTATCAGCAATGCGGGTCCTCACAATTTTCTTCTTCAACATTTGAGATCGAATGTCGAATACCATCAGTTCTAAGATGCATCCTTAACTAGTAGCTGCTTAAAAACATAATGGCCCCGATTCGGACTGTGCCACGACTTAACTTAACTAAATTTATTCCTGTCACTTTCTAAAATAAGATTAAGAAAAGAGACAGAAAACCAACAGCTGACTTTAGTGCTGTCAAAGTAACGTTACACGCCCAAAATAAGATGCCATCATAATGTACGCCATCTTATTTAAGGAGTTTTTGGGCGTGTAACGTCACTTTGACAGCACTAAAGTCAGCTGTTGGTTTTCTGTCTCTTTTCTTAATCTTATTTTAGAAAGTGACAAGAATAAATTTAGTTAAGTTAAGTCGTGGCACAGTCCGAATCGGGGCCAATATCTATCTTACAATCCAATTCACAGAATTCAACAGTACATACGGTATCCCAAATTACTTAATTAAGTTCCACGCTTAATAAATCTGTGACTGTCTTACCAATTGCGTGATATGTACATATCTCTGTATACTAGGAAACACAAAGTCCTAGAAACACATACATAAATATTACCAACTAGTATTTTGGCATCAGGTAATCTAGCGTTCTAGCCAAGATCACGGTTTATTGTTAACCACAAATACATTATTTTGCTTTTAACGCGATTCAATAAACATAAAGTAATCTTCAACCTTATCTGACTGAAGATATAGTATAAAATGGAATTGCGTGAGGCGAAACAGAGTGCGGTTAATGTAGCTGGTTTCTGGGCCAACAAGATATACCAGGAAGCTATTCGAAATAGCGAACAACATTATAATAATTCTTCTTCTTTTCTTTCTATACAGGGTGTAAGGAAAAGTATCATTAACCTTTAAATCACAGACTCTACCCATCAAACCGAATAACTTTTACTATGGGAGAAAACCTGTCAGAACAGGGGGAGCATGTAAATTCTCTATGGTCAGAACACAAAAAATCTGGCCCTGTACCCGGACTTTCGATGTTCGATATATCGCCACTGTTTCGGTCTGCACTTCATTGTAATAGAGTTGACATTAGAACGAAAACGTTCACGCAATTGCGAAGTTCGAATGTGCGGGTAGAGGCCCTGTTGTCCCCTACGTTTGAATCGAGTAGGTTAGCATGGGACAGCAGATTTTGTTTTGGTTCTGACAGGTTTGCTCCCATAGTAAAAGTTGTTCAGTTTGATGGGTTGAGTATGTGTTTTAAAGGTTAATGATACTTTCCTTATATTCTGTATATATTTTCTTTACTGATTCCAATGTCTTGGTTTTGCCATTCTTCTAACACTGGCAGATACGCTCATTAGATTAGGGGATGTCCCCTAAACATCGTTGTTTATATTGTACTAGCGGCCCGTCCCGGCTTCGCACGGGTGGACGTCTAATCTTTTCTAGCAATAAATATAGCCTATGTTACT
Organism: Agonopterix subpropinquella; assembly: GCA_922987775.1. Classification (NCBI taxonomy): domain Eukaryota; kingdom Metazoa; phylum Arthropoda; class Insecta; order Lepidoptera; family Depressariidae; genus Agonopterix; species Agonopterix subpropinquella. The sequence continues at coordinate 7,077,231 of OV277704.1, read as the reverse complement.
CAGGGTGAATGCAGCTTTCTAATGGTGAAAGAATTTTTTAAATCGGCCCAGTACTTTTTGAGCCTATTCATTACAAACATACAAACATACAAAAATAGGTACAAATCTTTCCTCTTTATAATATTAGTGTAGATTGGCAAAGAGGTGCTAGGTGGTTCGTTGTGATCTACATTTGTGTGTTTCACTATTTTGATAAATTCAAATTTTCAGGATTCTGCAAAACTGTAAAGGATCAAAGATAACTACGGAACTCTACGCGTGGTCCGACCACTCGAAAGATTAGCCTTGTTCTTTCTATTTAATCCCGTACAGAATTTAAGAGTTCTAATACAATTTATGTAATTCCTGGCCACTAATTAGGATTTTCTATGGCATCTGAAACCGCGAAAGAGGCCAATTTTCGTTAATAAGAAACTATTTTATACTACTATGCCGTGTGGTATCCACTTAGACCACGAGTAACGCGTTTTATTCTATCAAGTCACTTTTTGCAGGGAACAAGGTTGCACGTCGACTCATCAAACGCAAAACCAAAATAACCTGGACGCGCGCAGGTAGAGTAATGTATAACGTCGCGCGGCCAGCTTATGTTTGTTATGCGTAGCTTGATGTCTCGCCGTGTGTACTTGTTGAATATCGAAATTTGGTGTTACAACTCATGGAAAGGTCAAGTTCTAGAACGGAGATCACAAACTGAAAGTGTAGGACACCTTCCGGCCCGCTCCACTAATGTTCTAAGACAGGTAGCTAAGCTGGAAGCAACTGGATGAGGAAGGCCGAAGACAGGGTTTCGTGGCGCGCCTTGCGGGTCTATATTCAGCAGTGGACAAGCTGATGATGATGATGATGAGGACCGTTGCCATAATCTGCAACGGTTTATAGCTTTGTGCTAATTTGTTAACTGCATTAAACGTTGTTTGTAGATAAGAATGTAAATTTAAGCAAAATGCCAAAATTTGCATTTACTAAATAAAATAATGTAATTCTCATGAAGATTTTCTCAAAGGAAACCCAGAGCTGAGTTCATCTTAATGTGTAGGTACGGAAATAACAGTTGTAGGAATAGCTAAAAAGATAATGTTACTTTGGCTTCCTGAAGATACTGCTGTTTCTATAGGTATGTCTTTTATTTAGTAGCAATTTTCCTACGCTCAAATTCAAATTGCAATTTAAATTTTGTCATCATATCGTATGCGAAGATGTTACTATACAGGATGTAAGGAAAAGTATCATTAACCTTTAAACCACATACTCTATCCATTCAACTGAACAACTTTTACTACGGGAGCAAACCGACCGGAGCAAAAAAAAATTGGATGTTCCATACTAAACTATCAACGAACGCACGGTTCGTCGAAGTATTAAAACTTACATACTTCGGCGAACCGTGCTTTCGTTGAACAGTTCGAAAGAGGAACGAAACAGGAACCGTGCTTTCGACGAAAGGGTTTTCGTAAAACAGTTATGCACTACTTTTACTTACTTACTACTTTTACGTTGAGGTAAGGAACCGTAAAAACAGTCCGGTTTTAAAAATGAAGAAAAGCCAGAGTATTACATAGGTAACCATAAACCGTATTAGGTAATTAAATTAAGTAAACCTTGCGTAGTTTACCGTACACAAAATATTATGAGTACAAGACGAAGTTCAAGGATAATCCTTGGATTTTTTACGCAACTCCTTAATGCTATACTACATAAAGGAATAATATTTCTTTTGTTAGTGAGGTTGACGTACGTTTATTCATTTAAGTTTAGGTTGTACAAATGTTATTTTAGTAATACAACAGATATTTTTAGCATTGATGCTAAATATTTACGAGGTGTTGACAAATGAACGCAAGCCTATGAACCCCAAGTGAACTCTACAATTAGAAAGTTGCCTACCAACACTTTGGCAGTGTTGTGACCTTAGTTTTAGTAATAGGGGCAGTTGAAGAAGCTAAAAAGGCTAGATCGGGCTCTTTGACTACTTATCGGGCTAGATGGAGCTCAAATTACCAAGAAAACACTTGCTGTAAAAAAAGGGTAAAAAAACACCTTTACTAATGATTTCAATTATGTATTTATTGAATTACAATAACATTTTTCAAAATTAAACAGAATTTAAAGAAAAATTTAACCGATTTAATAGGTTCAAAAATTAAAAATATTATTTATGAAACTAAACCCGAATCGGCGCGGCATCTTTGGGCGCGGCGTACAGATGCGGTATGTTGCCATAATCGAACGTATGGTATCTACCACAAAAATATAAATAAATCAATATATGACACAAATCAACAAAGTTCGATGTTATTGCGATGTTAGCATGGCGCAAATTTCAGATTTTGGTGCAATATTTTTAAGAAAATGAAAAACCTGAAAAGGGCTAGATTGCCCTTTCCGGGCTAAATCATTCAACAAAGAGGTCACCTACAGTAAAAAGTGCTAGATCTAGCCCCAAAAGGGCTAAGGTGGCAACACTGCACTTTGGATAGGGATTGATATAGGTCCACAACTACAAAAAAATCTAGGTATACCTAGGTATAGTAACCATCGAGATAATAATTATACTACATACATAATTTACGCCGATAATGGGTTCGCTGCAATTGCAAATGCCGATTGTACAAATTAGCGTGAAGACAATATTCAAAGGTCAATAGAAGATAATAACTTATCCAGGTATGCATTTAATTACTATGACAGACCATCACAATCACAACGCAGCGGTCTATTACTTAGGTCTACGCAAAGACTACTCAGTTTCCAAATCCTCGACAATCATCCTGCAAACCCATCTGGTCAGACGAAGAAGCCAAGTTGCCTTCCGATTGCAACTAGGGATAACTTCCGTGCGTTCAGATGTTTTTGCCATACTTATTACTGGAAGCAAAATAGGTCATAGTTTCAGTATAATTTTAGGTCCCCATTTTTATTTTTGGTGCTTTTGTGGTAGAGTCTATAACACTGCCATAAATGATCTCTGGAATTGGCTCTCTAATAGCCATGCTTTTTCTTATTGCTGTCTCCCGTTTGCAATGGAGGGAAGTCGGATATTTCTTTTTCCTACTCCTCCTATCTTCTTTGATTAATTCATTGCGGGTTCCAAGACAGATTAGAGACATCCCCCGGGCTCGCTGGACTTAATTGTCTAGTGTTGTGAATGGTCGCCGCTGTTGATCCTGGTTTACAGGAGTTACAGCGGTGGGAATGTGTGGTGGGCCTATGCTCGTAAAAAAAAAATTGCCTTCCGATGTCAATTCTCAGGCACTCAGCCTTCAGGCACTGAACTAGTCTCCGACGATCCCACAAAACCGCTTCCTGGCTTTCAACCGAAAATCTTGGGTTAGTTTGCACAAAATAAGAACGGGGCTTACAATATACCGAAAGTTTTGAGCTAGTTTGAGCAGAATGAGAACGGGAGTCGCTCGGTGCAACTACCATCTTCATAAGAGGGGCATAAAAAGCTCAGCCGAGCGACTGGGCTGCTCCGGAACAGACCATTGAGCACATCGTTAACGAGTGGCAGAAGATTCCTCGACGGAATCCGGGAATTAAACGAATTAACCTCGAGAGCCAAACTGTGGCTTAAAACACATATTTAATTTTATTCTCCGCAGAAATTACAAGCCATACGAATAATAATAATATAGCTAAAACACTTAGGTACATATGTAATCTATGTACTTACAGTCACAGATTATTTATAGCTTAGACTACTTATTATAAGGACATAGCATTTCCCCTCTGCCTCTGCCACGGTATTAGAACAATTAATCTTGCGCATTTATATTCAATTTTATAACTTATCACTAAACTAGACAGCCTATTATTGCGAAACAATAATTTCGAACTTAGAACGTTTGGGGTTTACACGAGACTACTTTTCATGATTCTGAACATTCAAAATTAGAATCTAAAGTCATAGGGAATAAAATCCAAAGTTGCGAATAACATGTTACCTCGCCCCCCGCAAAAAGTGGCAGAAAGTTTGTTAGTAGAATGACACGTGGTTACGCGTCCCTATACAACGTGTTAATGAATTAGCGCAAAACCTCATACACCCCAACTGATTTATAAAAAATTATTAGATTGAAACAATAATGTCATTATTTTAATAGTAAAAATTTAAAGTTATTCGCATTTTAAGTTTGAGGCAAAAATGATTTGTTACCATTTCAGCAATGAATGAAAGCGCTAACGTACTCATGGATACATTTTAATAATCTTACTTTGGTAGTAAATAGGGTGAGTGTGCATGTACGGAAGTTTGACATCGGGTTCAGTAAATTTTAAATTTTACATAAATATTATTTAATATTTTGAAAAAAATTACCTATGTTGAAACCATGATAATTGGATTCTGCTCTCGATTCTAAACAAACTACTTTCTAGTTTTGCGTTAATTCATTAACACGTTGTATAAGTAGTCTAAGTTGAATAGTTACTACCGTAACTACAGTATCGTTCATTTAATTTCAGAACTCCGAACCGTTCTTAGTTTTGTTGTTATTATTCGATTTCCCTAAATTCGTATAATTTCTACTACCATTCCAACTTTTTGCACTGAAGTGTGATTTTTGAACACCATACGAGCAACTCGGCAGTAGAAAATGTCAAAATTACTATGGAGATTATGAATCTTTCTACTGCCGAGTCGCTCGTATGAAGTTCAAAAATCGCACTCCTGGTTCGTGTTTAGTTCTTCAACAGTTACATTTTTTTATTTAATTTTTTCATCAACTTTTATCAAAATATCTGCTAGTCACAAGCTAAAATTACTTTGAGAATTTTGCTTGACTAAAAAAGGAGCCAAGGTTGTTTAGACACGATCTGTCTAACAATTGCCTTCGATATCAATATCACGTGATGAAAAATTATCACGCGTAGAATGAGAAGTAGATAACTTTATTGTAGCCTAACTCGTATAGGAGATTAGAAACATATTAAATTTAAAAAAAACAACGGGTTGCACTCCAGGAGTGCCGGCAGAAGTGAAAACTAAGATATCTTACGTCTTACGATTGTCACGTCACGTCACGGTCCTGACGCGAGTTTAATATTTTAAAATCTTATTTTATTTAACACTTTATTGTAAACAAAAATTACAGAAAAAAAAACAATTAAAGTTGAGCTTATCTCTAAAGAGATTTCTTCCAGCAAACCCGCAACAGAGACAGTTGTAAAGTGTGAGGCAGACAAAAAGTGTACAGCACAAATGATAAAAACTCTTACGTTATCGTCTTACCAATTTAACCAATTTTGTCTTACGAATTTTCTATCAGGGTGACGTCACGGTCCTGACGCGAGTTACCCATCCCAAAAAGTGCACAACGCCGCCACTGAAGAAGTTTTCACTTCAAAAAATTAACTTTTGTATGGCACTATTAATAAATTGATATTTACTGATATCTCTATCAATATTATCCGATAAATCGACAACTAGTGTAGGTACGTAGGAACTTAACTTTACTAACCTACTCATTATAGTGGCAAACAGAGTCTCGAGTTACATGATCTGCTAACGAGCAGCAAAACTAAATTAATGGGTACTATGTACAATATAATAATCATGATTATTATCTTCTGCAACAGAAATAAATTCAGACAAAGATGTTAGTAAAAGAGATACTCATATTTCTCTTTTTATAAAAAGAATAATACCTATAAATAAGATAATAGTAAAAAATTCTGCGAACCGTTAATGGTTCTACTGATTGGTATAAAATGTTTTTTAGAAAACCATTAAACTAAAAAATGTATACATGGTCCATCTTATTATGCTGACACTTTTTTTAAGAGGATGATCAGACCATCAAACTAAACAACTTTCTCTATGGGACGAAAATCGAAATCGCGAAAAAAAAATCAGCTGTCCCATACATTTGGCTCGAGTAGGTTTGCAGTTTTGTATGGAAGAGCCGACTTTTTTTTTGCGATTTCGATGTCCCATAGAGGAAGTTGTTCAGTTTGACGGTCTGATCATCCCCTTAAAAAAGTGTCAGCATATTAAGAAGGACCCTATATACGATATAATAATGGTTGGGTATTTTTTCCACTGAAGATTGCTTGCTACGGATAAATTCTATATGATCGCAAGAATATTTACTCTCCAGACAATGCGTCTAAGTAAATACATTATCTTAATACAAGAGAGGATTCTAAGCAGATGAAAAATTAATACTTCAGGAGACGCAGAGTAAATTAATCATAGAGATTGCGTCTAGAGTGTTAACATAAATATCTAAAGAGATACAAGGTTGAGATTATAGCAAAAATTTTGAGAGCATTCTTGCAATCCCAGAGGGTATAGCTGAACTGGCATAGAGCCAAGTAGATTGTGTTGGGGAAGGAAACAGGGAGGTTCAAGGTATACTCTGAATTACAAAATAAGTACGCAGTCTAACGACTGCTCAAGATTATAGCAGCCTAAAAACGCGAGATTAAAATAATTTATCATTATTGCAACGAATGTGTCGAACTAAAGGACAGTTTGTTTGAAAGTCAAGTGCATCTTCTTCTTCATATATTTAATAAAAAGAAAACTACCTAGAAATTAAATCAGAGTTTAATAACCGACAGAATCTAACTTCTGTACACGAACATCAATTTAGGTATAATAAAGGGTGTATCAAAACACCCTAACGATATTTAAAGGGATCTTTACTGAACACTATGGAGGCAAGATCGGAAAAAAAACTTGCTATTTCATACATTTAAGTAGAGTAGGGTAGGTACTGCAGTTTTGTATGAAATAGGATCCAAGGAAGTAATTTTTATAATCGTTTTGAAGCATTCGATATGAAAACAAACTACGAAACTGTTATTACAGCTAAAATGTAATTTATCAACGAACCAATTAGATACGACTACAAAATGGAGGTTAGTACTCTTTGTAATTCAGATTCAATGCGGTTTGATGCGGACTAACGAACTAGTAAACCGGGAGTACGATTTAAATATCCCCTCTATAAATGGAATCAACTTTGAGCAGAAACGATTTTTTAAGATTTCATGCTACAGGACGATAAATCTATTCATGATAAATGACGGCTGCTTTAAAGTAGAAAGATAGTTGAATTTACTTTGTACTGACTAAATTGTATTAAATCCAAGTGGATCATATTAACGTAAGTATAGTGCTTAAAAAGACGGGAGATCTCCCTGTGTCATCCTAATCTTATGTCCAGTAGTGAAAGTCTAGTATAATAGATACAAACAGTCAAGAATTTGAAAAGAAAATAAAACCGGTCAAGTGCGAGTCGGGCTACTCGCGCACCGAGGGTTCCGTACCACACCACCACCAGAACACAACATTATTAACTTAGAAACATTTTTTTTTGTCCGGGACCTTTAGCGCGAGACCGACTCACACTTGACCGGTTTTTAGTATTTGTTGTTATTCTGTAGAGTTTGCTCTATAATCACAATAAGATTGACGCTTGTGTGTATTACCGTTTTTACGACAGAGCGTGAAGAAAAAACGTTGGTAAAAACTAGTTTCATGTTGAGAACCCCCCATGATGTTGTTGTTTAATTTTTTACTTTTTGACATTTTTATTAAGTGTTAACAAATCCGCCGTAATAACGCATAATCTGAGAAAATTTCAACTATCTAGCTATTACGGTTCAAACGTTACAGCCCTGAATAGGTTGGACAGACGGACGGACGGACGGACGGACAACGTAGGCTTAGTAATAGGGTCCCATTTTCACCCTTTGGGTACGGGACTCTAAAAAAAGACCGTGTAAGATCCATGCACATTAGGTATTTAGAAAGACTGCGGAGTTCACCCTGTTTATGTGAATAAACAGTTTTCTGTGAGTACTAACAAAAAATTTAGGTTAATCATATTATTTGAACACGCTGAGACAAAACAGATTCTAATTAATCTTAAAACTAGGTCGGACAAAGACCAGAATTCACATTAACCACAATTCAGCAGTCCAGCTCCAGCCGCAGAACGTGCAGGAAACCGGAATGGTGAACGCACGCATTTTCGCTAATTGAGATAAAGACCAAGGCCAGCTGCGCAATATCGAAATACGAAATTTCGATAATTGCAGACAGGGGACCACGCTGTCGCTTCGCTAGCGAAAATTTAACGAATTCTTTTTCTAGCACTTTTTTCCGATAAGGATTTAATTGCCGCATATTTTACGGTTGACGATTGGAGCTCGGAATGAAATGGTCCGTAATCGCTTACATTCTTCGCACATTTTCAAGGTTTTCATAATTATATTTAAAGTTAAACATTTTAAATGGATTGTCCCCAAGGCAACAGTTATTTATGATACTGCTGAAATATCGTGAACTTGAAAAATAAATATCATCATCGTCATTATCAGCCTATACAGGGTGTAACAATACACCCTAGTAATACTTAAGGGGGTGCTTCAGACCATCAAACTGAACAACTTTCACTATGGAGCCAACATCGAGAAATAATTAAAAAAATCAGCTTTCCCATACAAAACTTCGTACCGTCTAGTCTAAAATGTATGGGACAGCAGATTTTTTTTATTTTTCCTTGATTTTGCCCCATAGTGAAAGTTGTTCAGTTTGATGGTCTGAAGCACCCCCTTAAATATTACTAGGGTGTTTTGTTTCACCCTGTATACGATACGTCTCACTGCAGGGCACAGGCCTACCCACAGGGAGGGTGTATGGATGTAAGTCCACCACCACGCGTGTCCATTGCGGATTGATAGACTTGACATACGCAACGGAATTCCTTCTTCAGCGTATGCAAGTTTCCTCACGATGTTTTCTTAAACCGTTTGAGAGCAGTCGGTATTACGTTTATATATAAGATAGAAAAACTCATTGGTATATGGCATGTCGTCCATGCCGTCGGTGGCACGTTGCGGAAACTCATTATTGAGGTCCAAGTTCGAATCCGCGCCGACGACATGCCATGCACCAATTTATTGATTAACCACTCGGTCAACAACATTTGGTCACCAACTCTTACCTACATTATCGAGACAAACATTGAATACTACATTGCGCGTGGCCCGACACGCACTTGGCCGTTTTTGATTTTGATTATCTTGATTGACAAATCTTAAATATTATGATGAGATGAGGGCGCCAATAAAGGGGAAAAGGAGTCTTTTGATGCACATATTCTGAAACTTGGTCGAGCGGTTCAAAATCCAAAATACACCCGAATATAGATATCTATCCAAAATTGGCCTCCGCAATTTGAATTGCCTGTAGTAAACGAGTCCCGATCGGATCAAAACTTTCATGTGTTTGCAGCCTAAATGCGAAAGAATGTTCAATTTGGTAGGCTAACATATTCAATGCTATGCTGTCTGTCACCCAGTTCTTTTTATCCAATTAGACTAGTTTTTTTTATCCAATCTATCATCGATAGCAGTAAATCGTGTCGACTGGTGCTGTATTTCACTCTATTCTCTGGTTGCTGTAACATAAATCTTAGTGTCCATTAAATTTATCGAAGCCTTTGAAGATTATAGATAGATTAGATTAGATTGTATTATTTTTTTTTTTTTTTTTTTGTGACATGTAATGAATATTACGAATAAATTATGATTATGATTATGATTATGATTTGCCTTGAAGTTGATATCGGTCAGTGCTGAGTCTTAGATTTGTGCATGTTAGCTGATAGTTCAAGAGACGACAGTAAGATTTATTACTGCTGTACCTCCTATATTGTTCGAAACAAGATTTAAAACAAAGATTGCATCTGACATTATTTTAGCGTAAACACCACAAGTCTTATTTTTTTCTATGGTAAACACTTTGCAAACAAACAACCAGAAGTGTTCCGTTTTGCCAATTTTGGTACGGATCACTAAAAAACATGAAAATAGAGAATCAGAAGAAAGCGACGTCGTTTTGTCAATACCTTTTTGTTTCGTCAAATCCTAGTTTCGGCAAAACCTTGATTGTAAACGTCTCTAGGTTGATATTAGGCCTCGAAGTGATGTTTTTTCTACACTAATATTATAAAGAGGAAAGATTTGTACCTATTTTTGTATGTTTGTAATGAATAGGCTCAAAAAGTACTGGGCCGATTTAAAAAATTCTTTCACCATTAGAAAGCTGCATTCACCCTGAGTAACATAGGCTATATTTAGTGCTAGAAAAGATTAGACGTCCACCCGTGCGAAGCCGGGACGGGCCGCTAGTCTAACATAATTCTCGGCCGTCGATCACTTGGGCCACGTACTCTCGTGTCAAATTCAAATCGAATTCTGTGTAGTTGGGATCCTGTACTATGAGACAGATCAGAAAACTTTTTTAGGTCTACGTAAGTTTTTTGTGTTTGCACTTACATGCGTTGAAGACAAAAATGTGTGGACCTAAGGCGTTGACAAAGATTATTGTCTTAACTCAGTGACATATAACAAGGCATGCGATACACTGGACAGCAAACAGATGATGTAATTTATGAGCAATTTTGAATCTTAACCTTGAAAGCAGTTTATTCATCTCGTTGAGTTACCACTGTTAGCTCAACATCAACGCGACGTAACAGCGAATTTTGTGAGAGTCAAATGTCGCAGGTTTAAATTCCACTCGCCAAATTAAATTTTCGGAATGATGAGACCAAAACGGTTTCTTTTTTATTTTCTTTCAAAATGGGAGGAAATAAAAAGACACCGATGAATAAAAGCATGATAAATTGGTATTATATGAATATAGACAATTTCGTATTCCGAATTTCTCGATTCTATAAAATTTGAAATTCTTCTCAGGATACAGAAGTGTATTATTAATCGGAAAAAGTCCAAATGAATATTAAGTCCGAGTAGAAAAGTGGAATCCAGAGAACACTCCAGATCCATTGATTCGTCGAGCTCTCGGCAATGCAGCGATTTGCATAATTTTTATTTAAATCAAAAAAGAAAAAGAAAGGCTACAGAGATTTCTGCTGTGAAGCTATTGTTATGAAAAGACTTAAATATAAGTCGATCTTGATGATCCTGTATACGCCGATGACGAAATTCTGATGCATAAGTGTATGTTCGCCTTTGCCAAGACACGCGTAGAGAACTGACGCTGATATTTCCTCATCATGAGGATATATATACCAGCCTTCAATAGCTACTACCCTGCACCCTTAAACCCCTTGGATTTGGGTTCATTAGACTGTTTTAACGAGTTCAATTCATTACACTTGATGATAAGGGTCTGACGATGGATCCAGCTGTAGAGTAGAACCACAGTATAAGACAGTAATCCATACTCATACAATGGTACAGTCAAGAGCACGTCAAGCTTGACACTTTGGACTTTGTAAAGTTCTTATTTAGTGCGCCATAAGCGTTACAATCGAACTGCAAGTGTAAAGCTTGATGTGCTCTTGACTGTACCAAACGCGGTGTACGCGTCGTAGTACGGACACTGACAATATCTCCGCGTAGCCCCGTCTGGCGCTGCCTTGGCTGCCTGAGATATCATCGTATGTACTGGCGAGTCTGGCGAGCACACATACAAGCCGCGTTTGGTACCATTGTATGAAGATGGATGACTGTATTATACTGTGGTGTCTGTGGTAGAACTCTTCAATGGCTACGTAAACCCTTCAAGTTTGTTGTCGTCCGGTTTTATACAATACACGCCTCGATAAATAAACAGAGGAGCATCTTTTAAAAGCTTGGTAGTTAAAGGCCAGCATTATTATTCGATAGATAATATACATTTAACCAATATTCAGACACTTTAAAACCATGTTCCCAAAGCCTGTGTTGACAGATATAGGTAATAAGATCGTAAAACCCTGTCTTAGGCCGAACCCATCGAAGGCTCAGCTTACGTTTTAGTGAGCGTTAGAGGTGACATAAGAACGAGCGAGTCGAGCGTTGGAGTTTGGTTTATTAATATGGGCTTTTAGAAGGCTATATTTAAATAGCCTATGTTAATGGTATAAGCCTTTGTTAAACATAAGGTGTTAAAGATGTGTAGGTAGAAGGACCGAGATTAGGTTGGAATCCAGGATCATAAATGCAAAATGTGTTTGCGTCAGAATTACCATTTACCTATGATACATACTTACACATACATCAATAAACTCACGACCACAATCTCTTCGTGAATGGTCAGTTTCATCTCGATCAGGTAAGCACTGTAATGGGAATCGACGTTGAGGCGGCTCGACATAGACGGAATAATTCGAAATAAAGCCCCTAGGAGTCTTGAAAAATTTAAACTTTTTAAGTCAAATATCTAGCTTAAAAAACACTTTAGGAGATTTCGCCAAATAACAAAGTATGTTTCTAATGACGTGTTCTATCGATATGCAAAGTCTTAAGGTTGGCCGCGCGAAATGATAAAAATTAGAAAAAAAAATTGGTATCCCAGGCTCCATACAAAAATGTTCTAACCCCTTTAGTAAAAGTTCACTAAATATGTTAAAAACTGTGTTAAAGTTTTCACGCCGAAGCAAGGAATACGAACTATAAGATATGCTGCTAAGCGAGCGCAGAAGAAAATTATTTTTCCGTACTTCCATATTTTTAGGGTTCCGTACTGCGACCAAATATAGGATAGACAAACAGTCTTATACAAAATCACATCCAATCTGCGGCGCCGCGTCAATTCATACTTACACAGATATAACTACGGTATATACCGCTCCTCAGCCTTTTATTTTAACATAGACCTTAATGCTCAGTAATAACGTCGTAAGCCATTTGTTTTAGATTTTACTTATTAAAAAATATTCATTTTGAAATTACCTTTACTGCTATAGCAATAAAGCACAAAATCGTCTCAAAGGATATGCGTGTAACGTCATTTTGGAACTGCGGAACCAAGGTCATCGCCGAGAACAGCACACGCGGAGCGAGACGTGCTCATTTAATTTGGTGTGCGTTAGAATAGAACGGCGACATAATCCTCGGTTCTTTTTCGCTTATACTTGCGTAGGCGAGAGTGAACGGGAAGATTGCGTGCTTGCCGCGTGGTTGTAAATAAACAAAAATATTGAAAAAATGCGATTAAATGCCATGATATATGACAAATATTGAAGATAATGTGATTACAAAGCGATACTTACTGAAAGTATGACACTCCATATTGTTTTTTGCACTTTTCGTGAGTTGTTTTTGCAGGCACGGTCGATTAGCGACTGAGAGCGAAACAAGGCACACTGCCAGATTGTGCTTTGTTTTGAAGGTGCCATTTTCCGAGCGGCGTTTCAAAATCTACCCTATACTTTATTGAAGGTTTCGCACCCAAAGGGTGAAAACGGGACCTTACTAAGCCTACGTTGTCCGTCCGTCCGTCCGTCCGTCTGTCCGTCCGTCCGTCTGTCCTACCTATTTAGGGCTGTAACTTTTGAACCGTAATAGCTAGATAGTTGAAATTTTCACAGATTATGCCTTATTACGGCGGATTTGTTAACAAATAATAAAAATGATAAAAGGTTAAAAATTAAGGGGGGTTCTCAACAAGAAACTAGTTTTTATCAACGTTTTTTCTTCACGCTCTATCGTAAAAACGGTAATACATACAAGCGTCAAACTTGGTGTAATTAATTATAGAGCAAATTCTACAAAATAACAACAAATACTAAAAACCGGCCAAGTGTGAGTCGGTCTCGCGCTAATGGTCCCGGACAAAAAAAGTTTTTTTTTCTATGTTAATAATGTTGTCTTCTGTGGTGGTGTGGTACGGAACCCTCAGTGCGCTAGTAGCCTGACTCGCACTTGACCGGAGGCAATAATAATAATTTAGAGTTTTGGAACTGAAGTTAGTGAGTGAGATACTTACGTGACTTAAATGTATGTTTTTATAGTAAACATACATCCAAGACTTTTGGAATCACGTTGGTACCTACATAATTATATTCCAAGTAGGTAATTTATGTAAGGCCAACGTTCTCGGATCTTGAATTTAGATGCTTCGTGTTCAGCTTGCGGGCTTGTGAATAGACGAAATGATCGCGTCATGAACTCACGTCGTTCTGTTATCGGGTAGAAATCGAAATAGTATAGAAACACTAGTTATATGGGGTGAAATTGATATCATTGGCATCCTTTTAAACTTAGAGTCTACCCATCAAACTGAACAACTTTTACTATGGGAGCAAACCAATCTGAGGAACTCAAAAATCAGTTGTTGCATACATTTGAGTCGAGTAGGCAGTGCAGTTTAGTATGGGACAGCTGATATTTTAGTTGCTCCGATCGGTTTGCTCCCATAGTAAAAGTTGTTCAGTTTGATGGGTAGACTCTTAGTTTAAAAGGATGCCAATGATATCAATTTCACCCTGTATAGCCCGGCCCCGATGGCCGGTGGGGCCGAAAAGTTCTCGAGTGGCGACCGCGAACCGGAAAGTGCAGCATGGGTAGGCCCCTCACACGGTGGACCGACGACCTGGTGAAGGCGGCGGGATAACGTTGGATGAGGACAGCGCAGGACCGGTCGTTATGGCGATCCTTGGGGGAGGCCTACGTCCAGCAATGGACGTCCATTTGCTGAGATGATGATGATGACTAGTTATATATCGTTACGTTAACGTATCGAAATTAAGTTATTGTTGTGGAACTAACGGTTTTTTAACATAGATGTAGAAGGTTGCTTTGATTCAAATTATTTTGTAAGTTGACTGTCGACGCTAGGCTAAAATAAAGTACCTACTTACTTTATCTTTTCGAAACTCAAACACCACAAAAAAAATATGTATAACCTAATTACCGTTCATTTACGATACAAGTCAATCTATTTGGTTTTGTCATTGGTGTCTTATAAAAGGTTTTGTTAATTATAATTTTAAGAAATGAATTAAAATTTTAACAAATGTAAAAAAGATTTTATACCTTTCTATAGTAAAAATTTAGTAAAGTGAAAATATTTATTTTTCTCACCACAAAACACATTAAGATACATTTTATAGTAGGTATAAACAAATAACACCGGTCAAGTGCGAGTCGGGCTACTCGCGCACCGAGGGTTCCACCACAGAACACATTATGAACCTAGAAAAAAAACTTTTTTTGTTCGGGACCTTTGGCGCGAGACCGACTCACACTTGGAAGGTTTTTAGTACTTATTTGTTGTTATTCTGTAGAGTTTGCTCTATAATCACACTAAATTTGACGCTTGTATGTATTACCGTTTTTACGATAGAGCGTGAAGAAAAAACGTTGATAAAAACTAGTTTCTTGTTGAGAACCCGCCTTAATTTTTAACTTTTTGACATTTTTATTATTTGTTAACAAATCCGCCGTAATAACGCATAATCTGAGAAAATTTCAACTATGTAGCTATTACGGTTCAAAAGTTACAGCCCTAAATAGGTAGGACAGATGGACGGACAGACGGACGGACGGACGGACAACGTAGGCTTAGTAATAAGGTCCCGTTTTCACCCTTTGGGTACGGAACCCTAAAAATAAACATTAATGTAACATTTGTACCTAATTAGTCTTGTTGGGAGACTGGTGCCGAAACTAGAATTTAATTTGAATTTCAGGCCGCCCCCCAGGCGTATATTTTCTTTGCCATCTACGAAAATTTGAGGTTAATTAATATATTTTTTTATTTCTTAATTAAAAATGGGTTTGTTCTTGACCTCAATCCAGTTCATCGGGCAAAGATGGGGTCGAAGATGTAGCGAGCTAACCCAGAAGAAGCCTATTCACTCGTACTTTCAATTTAGGAATTAATAATGCTTGTTATTTCATTATAATATTATATTCACGATAGGTACTGTTATATTCTAAAGAAATTCCTCTTACATGGTAAGTAAGCGATCAAACCAAACAGACAAGGCAATTTCACAAAGTTATGTCCGCCGGGTCTCGAAGAAGTAAAGTAATAATAAGTCGGAATGAGCTCGTTAGTCGTTACGGAACTCTTCTAAGGTTGTTCATTATTTTTATAGTTGTCCACTTAGATAAACTAAAAAAACTCGAAAGATGCAGTGTGTTTGTATATTGCATGGCAGTTCGACTGTTTACCATGTCTTACAAAAAAATATAGGCAGACAAAAATATATAGATTGTCTAAACTTTTTTATAAATACGTTTCCCTTCTTAAAAGTTCTGACGTTTTTGAGTCATCATCATCATCTTATCAGCCAATAGACATCCACTGCTGGACATAGGCCTCCCCCAAAGTGGGGGATTTTCCATAATCGCCACACTTGGCAGGCGGGTTGGCGATCGCAGTTAGATTGAATATGTGTACTCAGAGGATGCTGCTGCCCATCATCCGGTGGAAGTTTTTGAGTCTTTCTTCATAATTTTTTCCTACAATTTTTCTGTGGAATAGTCATAAAATAATAATGTGCTCTTATAGGTCAGTCAAGCAAGTCAAAATTTGCAATAAGCACCCCTGAAAGTCCAATACAGTCAAAAATGTAGTTTTTTGAACCCTATACTCTTGCTACAAGCATTTATGGTGCAGTCAATTGAGTGAAATGGAGATCGTTAACATATGCCTCAGTATTATCCTTCAACGGATGGACGCCTCGTATTGTATGCTAATCCCCGATATTCGATCAAATGAATATTTTAGCGTCCTCACACATGAGCTGGCTTAGTCGCGCGATTTGTTTCCGATGCATTGGGAATATTGGGATATTGTCATTGTTTGGTCAGATTAATAATGGCTTTAGTTTTTGTGCCGGTTTTATTGGAGTGTGACTAATTTGTGAACGAGCTGTTTTAATTTTAGACGACAAATTGGCAATTAGTTTATTGCTTTTCAAGGATACTCTAACTGGATATTTCTAAATTAACAATTATTTCACTGCACATTGTCATATCGGGTTCGGTTACCATGATCTTAAGACATCACTGTGAACCTCATCAGTTCAATCCGAATCCCCCAAATCCGCTTATCAAAAGTGTTAAGGCTCACTTGCATGGTGCCAACTGAAGGTGATTAGGCGCACAATGTCACTTTCGCAAAAATCTACATCCTACATTATCCTTTACCTGCGATAACGATACGATGAAAATATATTTAGTTTGATTAAAAGACTCAAACCCCCAAGAGTCTATTCATGGGGGGTATAAATACCTAAATCTAGGTCTTGAAAACATCGTGGGTTTCTCCCAGAAGTAAATACTACAGACAAAAGAAGATTGTCAGAAAAATCATTGTTTTGGTACATTTATGTTTTCTAAAAACAAGACTAACAAGATTTTTGAACGCGAAAATGTTTATTTGTAGTTACATTTCAGCAGGATAGTTTCTCTATTGTCTGTAGAGGAAATTAGAGTATCAATTTACGACCGATAGCTCTAACGAATTCGATACGATGATGATAGGGCCAATCACTACAGTTCCCAAAAAATATTTGAATACATCGCTGTTCAAAATTCATCCGAGTGTAAATGCCTTGTATCTCCTTACCAAATATCATATCGATACCAGGATGCTACAAAGCACTCTGTGAGTGTGAGTCACTGATATCTTCGAAGTGCACGTATTTTGTATCCGCAGAGATACGTCGGAAACGGACGTCTGCCGTTGTCGTGGCGACATCAAAGAGTTATAATAAATGCATTATTATTAATGTATGGAGCGTAAGAGGCCTGCCACGACTAGACTGTGTTATCGGATACTAGAAAACTAGAACCTACTCGCACTTACTTACAACCTCACGGAAAGAGTGACTAGGCACTTTCTGGGTTAACGATCGTGTTTCACATATGACCTCGCTATCCCTAATCATTAGGTGCGAGTTACGCACATCCTTGGCACATACTCATGTGCTCCGATCGCACTATATATAATAGAACAATCTTACGATAGCTAAATAGTCTAACTACAAGGGAATGTACCACTCCGTAGATAACCGAGATGCGCAAACAGAGAAGCCCACTCCGCTCTGCCATTCCGTCGTAATTCGTAAACTTTCGCAGTGGGAACTCGGTTTATTTACACCGCGGTATACGTACGTCATACGCACATGAGATTAAATTTCCTGAGCTCTGTCGCACGCCGGGTTCCCTCTTCTGTGGTCGCACCCAATGAGCGGTACCCTATCTATAGCCTTTGTGGTTAGAGGTGGCTGTTATGCACACGCGCTTTCACCGCTCGGTCGCTTTTCTCTACTCATACCAATCTTCAAGTGCGGACCAGTGCAATGCAAGATCTGTACTGCGGGGCCTCTAGCGCAGCGAGGTGGGGTACCTGACGTTGGTGCGGGCAGGAAGTGGCCATTTGGTAGGTACGCAGTAACTTAAGCGCAGCGCTTAGGCCAAAATCAAGCTTATTTGACACATGTAGAATACACAATACATTATGTTCATGGAAAATGTTTGATTCTATAAATTTTTCCTTCCTTGTTTGTTTTGCCACAAACATTATGTTCGGAGTTGCCGAGTTTGAAACAAGGGGGGTGAGATTGCACCTCTTGTTAAATGATGTTCCTGACACGGCGAACTTCTAACTTTTAAACTAGTCTGGTTTTACTTTGACCACGAGGAAATGGCAAAGCTTTTAGATTAACCACTATTAAAATAAAACCCCCAGGAACATCTCATGTGATACACGCCCATATAATTATGAATGTGGATAAGGCGAGATATGTCAGAATCGTGTTTGGTGTGGTTCCTTTTTGCATACCATGGAAATGGGACGATAATGTAAGGGCTCTTACAGACAAGCGACACTGCTGTCGCCGTGTGTCGCAGAGCGTCGCGCTCATACATTTTACGGACCCTCCGCGACACACGGCGACCGCAAACTGTCGCTCGTCTGTAAGCGCTCTAAGCTGGTGCATGTTTGGATATAAACTCATATAGATTACTGATACTCGTAGTTTTCAATCTGGTTAAATATTTAAAAATGTATTTCATGGGAACGCCGTTTGTCAACATTTTATTCGCTTTCATAAGCAAACACGTGATGACAAAATACACCCATTGGTGCAATTTGTCATTGTAGATAAAACAAACAAAATAACTACAAAATAACGATTAATTTTGAATGAATTATAATATAACAATAATCTGATCAAATGATGTAGTACGAGGATAGACTAAATTGTTTGCTTTAAAAATGTACCCGCAGTTTACCAGTCCTACCGTGAGATTTTACATTTTATCATTGCCAAAGAGATTGAAAGGAATTCAAATAAACACAATAGCGGTTAAACCAGCGAAAATGTTTCTCTTTATCATAATTACATTCTTAATGGTGTTTATCAAACACACTGCAGCGTTTCCAAGATGGTTAAGACAGAGAGCTAATAGGATTATCTTTAGGTGCTTGGTTCCAGGCATTAAGCGACTGTGACTAATGTCCAAGTTCATTAAGAATAATTTACTGCGGGGCCACTTTAGAAGGGACACTTGAACCTTTATATTCGACCCTTTAATTAGATTTTCGTAATATCAATTTAGTTCTTTATGAGTCTTAGCTGTCAGGAACAATGTGTTACCATAAAATAAAAAACGTTGTAATTTTTACTCATACATTTTATATCAATCAGTCTCGAGACAAAGATCTTGTAGCCAATATTTTGTTGTTGCTATACAACTGCCATTCCGAAGTTTTTTCGCTCGTTTACTATTTAGATTTCAGAAGAAAGCTATTAAAGCTATATAAATATTATAGTCATTCCAAGCAATGGAAAGAGTTGTGCTTGGAATGCATCTACGCGACCGAATTTGGAATATTGAGATTCGCAGGAAAAGCAGATTTCGATCATAAATTAGACGAACCAGCCAGGTTGAAATAACGGTGTACTTAGATAGATGATAACCGATTTAGACGTGCCACACACACATACGGAATTCTGATCCGGAATTCCGAATCAGGATTGTGATTTTGTATAGGATTTGATACCTTCGCAATTATGCAGGGGGGAAATCCAAACGAAATCGTAATCCTGATTCGAATGTGGCGGACCTTAGAATCAAGGTGTCTGTTTGATGGTGAACCTTGTGAATGTCAACTTTCGACCCGATGGATGCGTGCGATACGGCTTCAAAAGTTGTGGAGATCATTTGGAGAGACCTTTGTCCAAGCCGTAGGCCATGAGGGAGGATCTCCTCTCATCAACAACAGACCTATAAACCTCATTATTGAGTATAGACCTCTTCATTATCTATCAGCGGTCCTACGCCAGTGTCATCCTCTGTTTACTTTAAAAGATGTCGCCCAACGATTTGGCGGATGGTCAGCTTTTAACTGTTTTTCTTCCAACGGCGACCATTCAGTCATTATTTTTGACCATCTGCCATCATTCCGTCTATTCAATTAAGCCTATAGTTAATCTCTTCTATGTCTTCATCTCTTCCTGTCTGTTATGGGTATAGGGCTCGGATAATAGCTCTCCACCGTTTGCTATCTTGGGCAGCACTGTAGACAAATCCTCCCAGGTCATTTTAAGACTATAATGGCAACTACCTCCACATTTAGGACGGCGGCTCCCTTTCGTTTGCCTGGTGGGTGACAGAATCTCTTCTATACGTTTACAGATTTCGATCGCAAAGTGCACAGACAGTATCAACAAAAATTTAGCATCAGTATTTTTCTTTGTACCTTTCGTTGTTTACTATTAACGTTAGGTTATACAACAGTGGAGATACATTTGTTAAACGATGTCGTGATGCAAGAACTTACAAATTGTAAGTGCATACATAATAATAGTGCAGTAGCTGGGTACAGCTGCAGCTAGCGAGACTGAAGTGCAATCATGTGACGATCACGCTAGCAAATTACTGCGCTGACGGAAAAACCTTTGAGTGCATTTTTTCTCAGACTTGACTAGTTTTTTGTTATTGATGCCGTCTGTATTGTACGATACTCCCCAGCATAGTCGCCTAAAGTCTGATCAGTACGGGTACCTAGTTAATTCTTCTCTTTGTAAATGGACAGTGTGCATAAACACGCTTCTAAATTGAAACATGTGGGCTTCCTCACGATGTTTAATTAGTTGTCATTGAAATGTCGTTAATAAATTTTAAATATGAATTTCCGTGTGACATAGCTTACCATACCTCTAAAACTCTATACCTTTAATACACGGGAGTCCAAATGTATTGCAATCTTAGTTATATGAGTTATACAACGTGTAAATAAATTAGCGCAAAACCTCATACACCCCAACTGATTTATAACAAAATAATTAGATTGAAACAATAATTTCATTATTTTGATACTTAAAATTTAAAGTTATTCGCATTTTAAGTTTTGAGGCAAAAATGATTTGTTATCATTTCAGCACTGAAAGAAAGCGCTAACGTACTCATGGATACATTTTTATAATCTTGTTTTGGTAGTAAGTAGGGTGAGTGTGCCCGTGCGGTGGGTTGACATAGGGTTCAGTAAAATTAAAAATTTATAAAACAAATTATTTAATATTTTGATAAAAATTACCTATGTTGAAACCATGATAATTCGATTCTGCTCTCGATTCTAAACAACCTACTTTCTAGTTTTGCGTTAATTCATTAACACGTTGTATAATATGTGTATTAATTAATATGTCCATTAATGAATAAGTGTCCAAAATGTGGCTGTGTATCGTGCAATACATTATAGCTCCCGTGTGCTGTATAACGACCTTCAATCGTATTGCGCGCGTTGCATCACATAACTATTTTAATTATAATTTATGAATGACATTTAATTACACACCATGTTATGACAATTGTAAACGATTGAAGGTGGAAATAATTACTTTTATTTATCAAGTATTATTGTAATAAAAACATTGAGTAGGTATGCAGGTGCAAATTATTCTGACATGTTTTTAGAATTATACAGGGTCCTTCTTAATATACAGGGTGTAACAAAACACCCTAGTAATACTTAAGGGGGTGCTTCAGACCATCAAACTGAACAACTTTCACTATGGGGCCAACGCCGAGAAAAAATAAAAAGAATCAGCTATCCCATATTTTTTAGTCGAGTCGGTACTGCAGTTTTATATGGGACAGCAAATTTTTTTAATTTTTTCTCGATGTTGGCCTCATAGTGAAAGTTGTTCAGTTTGATGGTTTGAAGCACCCCCTTAAGTATTACTAGGGTGTTTTGTTACACCCTGTATGCTGTCACTTTTTTAAGGGGATGATCACACCATCAAACTGAACATGTTTCTCTAAGGGACCAACAACGAAATCGCGAAAAAAAAATTGCTGTCCCATACATATGGCTCGAGTAGGTTTGCAGTTTAGTATGGAAGAGCAGACTTTTTTTTCGCGATTTCGAAGTTGGGCCCATAAAGGTATTCAGTTTGACGGCCTGATCATCCCCTTGAAAAAGTGTCAGCATATTAATAAGGACCCTTTATTAATATAATAATGCAGAGCAATATAATTTAAGTATAAATTCCAACATCTAAACCGATTTTGATGTTTTGCGAACCCTGAAAAGAGGTGGCATAAAAATTCTACGTATATTTATAGTCTGTAGCATAATGTAAACGTTCAGCATAAAATCAAATGCTATTAAGTTGGATTAGGGTTTATTCTTGTAAGTTAATGAGATACTCAGATTTATTCATAGGTACACACGGCGACAGGTCAGGTTACCCTGTTTGGACTTTGAACTATTAGAAGTTGAACGCTGCGAATCGTGCGAGAGGGTGCGGTATGTTGTTGTTGTTTCGTCTCACAGCACGCTGCGCCCGCGCCGGCAGCCGCGTCTATGCAGGCTCTCTACCGCACTATTTTGTGTTTTGTACGTAGTGTAGTTATGGGTATAGGGTGCGTAACCTGATGTGTCGCCGTGTGTACATCATGACGCTGACTATACCCGTGAAACTACTTACGTAATTGTATTTACTCTACAGCCAAGATATGAAGTTCTGAACTTAAAGTAAGATAACGATGGTGTTGACTATGCAATATTTGCGTTGCATCTCGCAATGCATTCCAGCGGTTCTTTATTTACTGACGTGAAGCAATTACCTACTTTACTTAATCGTTTTTAAATGGAAGGTTTTTAGCCTATTTAACCTAGTCAAGTTAACACGAATAAGTACCTATGTATAACTTGACATATTATATTATAATTATAATTTTGTTGTTTATTTTTTAATTTTTTTTTGTTTTGTTATATTGCATATGCAATATAACAAAACAATTCGATTGAAACAATAATTTCATTACTTTGATGATTAAAATTTAAAGTTATTCGCATTTTAAGTTTTGAGACAAAAATGATTTGTTATCATTTCAGCACTGAAAGAAAGCGCTAACGTACTCATGGATACATTTTAATAATCTTGTTTTGGTAGTAATTAGGGTGAGTGTGCCCGTGCGGTGGATTGACATTGGGTTCAGTAAATATTTAATTTTACAAACAAATGATTTAATATTTTGAAAAAAAATTGCTATTTTGAAAGTGTTGCAACCATGATAATTCGATTCTGCTCTCGATTCTAAACAAACTACTTTCTAGTTTTGCGTTAATTCATTAAAACGTTGTAGTCGTGAGCATAGTCTAACCATTCGGGAAAAATAACAAAAAATTAAAACCGCCTTCAAAAAAACAAAAAAGTTAAAAAATAATATTGCAGCCTATGACTTTTTCGTTCGCATCATAAGAACATTAATTTGTTTTATTGAAGTCGATGTCAAGCCGGTACGATTCGCGACATGGCTTGCATTTTTTGGCTTGGCTTGACACCGACTTCTATAAAACAAATTAATGTTCTTATGATGCGAACGAAAAAGTCATAGGCTGCAATATTATTTTTTAACTTTTTTGTTTTTTTGAAGGCGGTTTTAATTTTTTGTTAAAATTTTGTTTATTTCACAATTTTCAGTGGTGAATTCATTAGTTCGATTTAATAGGAGTGCTTTAAATTAAAAAACGCACTAGTCGGCAGTACGATTTTCGAAGGTTCCCCTCGATTTCTCTGGGATGCCATCATCAGATCCTGGTTTCCTTATCATGGTACCACCCTCGGGACATCTCCTTTCCAACAAAAAAAGAATCATCAAAATCGGTTCATAAACGACGAAGTTATCCGCGAACACACATAAAAAAAAAAAATATATACGGTCGAACTGAGAAACCTCCTCCTTTTTTGAAGTCGGTTAAAAATGCATTAATAAATGACTGTGCGTATGCTAATACAGGGTCCTTCTTAATAATTTATGCTGATGACGAGAAACTTGAAATTGCGATAAATATTATTCAGGTCCATTAGGTTTCCAGTTTTGTACGAAACAGCTGATATTTTTTCGCGATTTCGATTTTAATAGTTTCACACGCTTATGGGCCAGGCTCATAACCAGGCTTTTGGTCAAAACAACTACATTTCGGATGACAAAATGTAAAAAATTTTTAGTTAAAAAAATCCAGAGTTTTGATCTAAAGCATGGTGAAACATTGCTGTCTTTTGTTTACAGCAAATATATTCTTCTTCTTATCATGTGGGCAAAGCCCCGGTGTCAGAGTTTTTTCAGACCGCCTTACGGCCTCTGACGTGGTTTTTATGTAACGACTACTACCACCAGAGATAGTAGCCGGGACCAACGGCTTAACGTGCCATCCGAAGCACGGAATCATTTTTCAGACAATCAGGTGATTCAGCCTGCAATGTCCTAACCAACTGGGGAAAAACGCACAAAGTGTCATATCACTAGGTGTCCCCCGTGGGAATCGAAACCACGACCTCCGTGTCGAGAGCCCAATGCTCTTTAGACCAAGGAGGCAGTTTAGCAAATATATTGAAAATGTACTATTCAAACACACACGCGTGTACGTGCGTGTGAAGACGACCATGGAACAAGTTTAAATTGACGCATTCATCATTGTGCGGACATTATTGCTCTAGAAATAATGAATTATTAGAAGTACAGATAACAAAAACAATGAATGAATATTACACAATGGCTCTTTACAAATGAATGATAATAGATGAAGGAATTTGTTTACACTAATGACTTCAATACCATTTTAATTTCAACCATTCAACCGATATTTCACCTTGTAAACAATTCTGTTTCATTCTATCTTGATTGATTGTGAATGTAAAACACAATTCACTAATTAAACAGTATTGACACTAAGAAGACCATGAGATCATAATTTTGTACGCACATGCCTTAGACAATTTAATAGGGACTCGCCTTGCGGTAGCATTTCCCCTCTGCCACGGTATTAGATCAATTAATCTAGCGCATTTACACCCAATTTTATACCTTATCACTAAACGAGACAGCCTATAATAGCGAAACAATAATTTTGAACTTAGAACGTTTGGGGGTTCACACAAGACTACTTTTCAGGATTTTTAACATTCAAAATTAGAATCTAAACTTATGTTATGGGGAATAAAATCCAATGTTGCGGATTTCATGTTACCTCGCCCCTCGCAAAAAGTGGCAGAAATGTTTCTAAGTAGAATGACACGCGTAACTCGTCCCTATTAAATTGTCTAAGGCACATGCAGACCTTGGTGGTGCACTCCGAAACCGTACAGTGAGTAGAAAAGGTATTCACAAAGAAATTTCTGTATCGACCCTCTTATTTTGTTGACATAACTTAGATTTGTTGCTGTAACTATAATTCTTATCGAAATAAAGGGTCGTCATAGATTTTTTTCCGTGCATGTTTGTTTGCCCCATTTCAACGATACAACATTATTTTATACATACAAAAAGTGTTACAGAAAGCAAGAAAGGTGTGGTTATAATTTGAAGGGTGCTTAAGATTAAGACCATCAAACTTAAGAGGGCTATCACAGTCCAGTGGCGCCCTCATCACATTAAAAAAGATTTCTCAATAAAGAAAGCCTAAATTAAAAAAGTGTTCAACATCAAAACTACAAAAGCCGTCAAGCTATTTTCATACAACACTTTTATAGGTTTTTTAAAGGTCTAAACATACAAATTTTGAAAAAAGAAAAAAAACGGCCACTTTTGTTTTTATTCGAAATTGTCTAAAAGTGGAATGTTTAGAACCGATAAAAGTATTCTATGAAAATAACTTGAAGGCTTTTGTAGTTTAGATGTTGAGCACTTTTTTAATTTAGACTTTCTTTATTGAGAAATCTTTTTTAATGTGATGAGGGCGCCACTGGACTGTGATAGCCCTCTTAAAAACTTTTACTATAAGGATGATGGGGATGATAGTAGGGCCACTACATGAAAGAATGACATTTTCACCATGATTAGTTTAATAGGTTCCAGAACCAGAAGGTTTATTTCTAGATGTTTCGGTCCGAACTTCATAACTACTAGGTACTTCTTGTAATAGAGTTGACACTCGTTTTCGGTTGTAACGAAAACGTTCACGCAATTGTGAAATTTGAATGTCCGGGTACAGGCCCTGAATTCAAAGGCAAAAGTATCGCTACGCTACTGCTTGATTGATTCAATACACCAATAAGCCTCAAAAATTGTGTGTGTCCGTTAAACTCTGCGCTGCGCTTCGCCACGTGTGCGGCAGCCCTAATTGCTTTTTCCACATGAACGGTGCGATGATGAGCTAATGTCATGAGCATGACATTACAAATTAACTATTCCATTATTATACTTCGACCTTTATAGAACGAATTCATTCATTTAAACAAATTTCCGCTTTTAAAGAATTTTTATGACATTATCACAACTTCTATTAAATTTTTTATTTCTAGAAATTAAGGCAATCTCACAGAAAAGAATAATAGTAGGTAGATACTACATACAGAAAGGCCACTCCATAGCTAACTTCAACCGAGCAACAAGTAGGCAGGGCTGTCGAAATTTTTTTGTGATTTCAATGTTGTCCCCATAATAAAAGTTGTTTAGTTTTATCGTCTGAACCACACCTGACCAATTCGGACAGAAATACAAAATCTACCCTGAATATAGGCTAACGATGATAATGATAATGATTTTACCTACAAGCCGATCTTCTGGGTAAAATCTCGGTGGCATTATTATTTTAGCTTGTATACATCTATGAAAAACAAATTTACTTTGACAATTTCGTTCATATTACTACGTAATTGAAGCAATTAGCAAACTTTGCGAGTATTCTCAGATTAACACTGGCTAAAGGTTTAACGAGAAAAATAACTTAGTCGTGCTTAGTTAATTTGTGTAGAAAATAGTAGAAAACTAGGTGCAACGATTGTTGAAACCACAGAGATTAGAATTGTCATCTAAGTTGGAAGCACATACTAAAAACTTTGGGATTTACGTCTTTTGTGTGCGTAACATGAAATGAGCTACATACAATTAAATACGATTTACGTTTTTTGTGTGCGTAAAATTAAATAAGCTGCCGAATTTTGACCTCCTACTACCATACATAAATAGACTTCCCTGACTTGTGCCTCACCCTTGACACTTCATTCAAACAGGCTCAAACTACTAAGAAGTAGCTGGCACAAGTATTGTATTCTGAATGAGTGAGACAGAAATAACACCACTGTTTACTGTAGACAACTTCCCTGTACTGTACGTAAATACTACCTATTTCTTATACTGTATCGATACTTCGAAGGGCACGTTAAGCAGTCCTGGATAGTGCAGTGAGAGATACCGATGAACTTTTTCGCTAAGCCAAGTCAGATCTGATGGAGCAAAGTCAAAATTGTTAATTCAATATATCTTGAAGTTTAAAACTACAACAGCGTCGCATCGTCGGAACCTGTTGTCGCGGTAGAGAAGAAACGGCGAGAATCTCTACAACATAACACTTCCTAATAACCATTACAATATAAATTCTTAATATATGGTTATGTATACAGTTATACATACAGTTTATTAAATTAAATAATTAATACTATACAGCTAGCTATACAGAATCGAGGCTTTTCACATAGGACTTTAATATAGCAGAGCAAATAAAACATACTTTATTAAAAGAATATTAATAATTCAAGTCGCGTCCATTATTTCATAAATATTTTCAAAATGCTCTTTGCATAAATATTTCAAACGAATATTTAACAAATATTTCCGGTAAATGCAAATATTTGAACACATGTCTAGTACTGGCAAGCCACGTCATTTCATTATCCAGTGGCGCTTACTATTAAACGATTAAAATGGAGCCTCTTTTATCAACATTACCATTCTCTATTAAGCCCTATTGCTCGGGTAAAGGCCTTCTCTTATGCTGGGTTTACACGGGCTTAGTATAGTTACTTGACGTTACTTGAAAATAAGCATTAGTATGCTTAGTACTTGTAACTTAAGCTAATACCCAATGTGTAAACATGCTGATTTGTGCTTAGTATTAGTGTTTGTGTACAGTGCAAGTGAATAGGATTCGATCCTATTTACTTAGCGACAAGTCGATACCCCCACCACAATTTACTAAGCACTTGTCGCTTGCTAACCGTGTACAAACAGCTACGGTAAGTGCTTAGTGACAAGTTGTACCTGTTTAAACACACTGCGCGAAATCAGGCGACATCATTCCAAATTTTTGAACATCATACGAAAGATGCATAATCTCGATACTAATTTGGACTTTTTCTACTGCCGAGTCGCTCGTATGATGTTCGAAAATCGCACTTCAGTTCGAATGTCTGGTCACTAATACCTTTCTACTAATTCCAACGTGTAAACGGTTACTTCTCACTTGTCATTATGCAGGTTCGTACTAAGCGATTAGTACTAATGACAAACACTAAGCCCGTGTAAACCCAGCATTATGGTGAAGGCACATGGGTGTTAGTCCACCACGCGTGCTCCATGCAAATTGCCTGATTTCACATACCTACATAATTAGGTATTAGAATTTATTTTTCAGCTTTTGCAGATCAAAGAGAATATTCGCTACAAAATTAGATTTTTAACACTCTCACGGAAACTTGATACTTAATTTATTTTATGCATTCGAAACATACAGCATTGACAAGAAATATAATTTATTTAAAGCAGTTAGCAACGTTTCATTTAGCGTAAAAGCAAGTTTGCTCAAAGGAAATTGCAAGAAGACGAAGGTGAAGAGAACTCCTTATGTCAGTTCCCAATAGTGATGTATAAGATCGAACAATCCGTTGACTTGAATCAAAATACTGAGTAGATTCAGTGTATAAAAGAAGCTCTCATTTGGCTGGTTCTAATTAATTTTAATTAATTAACTGTATACACAACCTTAGCTTAAGAATTTAACATTGTTATAGTTGTTAAGGTTTGTGTTAGGGCTCTTACAGACGAGCGACATTTTGCTGTCGCGGCGGGTCGCAGAGTGCCGCGCTCATACATTTTACGGTCGCTCCGCGACACCCGGCGACCGCGATTTGCGTCTGGCCGCATCTTCTCTAGAGCGACAACACGTTCCGACGCGGTACTAGCTTCAAAAAAGATTAGACATTTAATAAGTGGGCTGCATGTTCCTATATCAAATTTTTTTTGTGTATGTAAATTTTACTAAACACAAAAACCAACACTTTGACTTAAAGTCAACTTTGACATCAGAAAAGAATTGTTTTTTTCTTTGTTTAGCTTACTCACAACTCTGAATCGGATCTTCAGGCACATCACTAGCTCTCAGTAGGCAAGGTTTAATTTCAGTGAGCGAATTTATTCATTAAAAGGCTCGACTTCGTAGCACAATTGCAATGTTCATACCCGGAACCCTCGCATATGGCACGTTTATTATTTAGGGTACCGTGACTTGAATTTACGATTTTCATTTGCAAAGTTTGTGAGGAGAATGAGTCGAGAAATATTTTTGTTTATAGACTTTGCTGACACGAATGAGCGAGCAGCGTATACATTATTAATTTAATATTGTTCTGTCAAAAATGTACCTATGTATATGTACCTATGTATGCTCACGACTATACAGGGTGTACAATAAAATGGGACAGCTACTTAAAGGGGTGCTTCAGACCATCAAACTGAACAACTTTCTCTATGGGACCAATATCGAAATCGCGAAAAAAAAATCCGCTCTCCCATACAAAACTGCAAACATAACTCTACTGAAATGTATGGGACAGTAGATTTTTTTTTCGTGATTTCGATATTGGTCCCATAGAGAAAGTTGTTCAGTTTGATGGTCTGAAGCACCCCTTTAAGTAGCTGTCCCATTTTATTGTATATTTCCGAGGGGTAGTCAGAGATATTCCGAAAACTCAGACCATCCACATTTCACTATACTTCATTTCAAATAAGGACGACAAGATTTTCCGATTCCTATGCAGGGTGTAACTGGTGTAAGTGACAGCCTAGCAAATACAGAAACGGTGAGCTCAGACCATCAAACTGAACAACTTTCACTATGGAGCCTACCTCAGGAAACGAGAAAAAAAAATCAGCTTTCCCATACAAAACTGCTGTACCTACCTAACTAAAATGTATGGGACAGCTGATTTTTTTCGCGTTTCCTGAGGTATTCCATTTCAGTATTTGCTAGGCTGTCACTTACACCCTGTATAGCTTTCTAGCCAATTCTGATTTGCAAGTATAATTTATTTATCAGAAAGATCCGACAAATCTCGGACGTTACTAAAGCTGTTCTAAGTGAGAGGAAGTGTTTCAAATCTCTGTTTCTGTAATTCAAAATAGAATAAAAATTTCGTTGCTATTTGAAATGTATAGTACGATGAAAACCGGTAAAATTAACACGTAATATTTATGGTTACTAATTACAGTGAATTGGTACACTGGCACTGTTGCGTAGTTTTGTATGAAAATAATTTAACATACCGACATCCGTCAATATGAATTTTTGGTGTTATGCCATCCTGTAATAGATCAAAAAACTTGAAGAACAGGGCAAGATCATGAAACTGAAAAACTTTGAACATTCATTACAGAGTATTGACGTAAAATATTATGGACGCCGGATCTAGTGCAAAATTATCGAAAAAAGTGTCCGAGACTAAACTACACAAACCTAAGTAGGTACGTGTAGAAAAAATAAATTATAAACCAACTAAAAACATTGAAAATGCTGAAATTCTTTTCAATCCCATTCCCCCATCGGTGCGCGGGCGCGCCGCATGCGTGTAGTCGGTTGATCAAACAAAGACTGTCGCGTAATTGGTTCTCTTTTTACGTTTTGGTGCTCTTTGGTTAGGACGCTTTTGAGCTCGGACCCTACGTTTAGTTGTTGGTAAGTCTATGTTGGTAAGCTTACATCGAAATTGCAGAAAAGAAAATGTGAATGGCTACTCGGCCCAAATGTATGGATACCGGATGTTTTTCCCAATTTCGATGTAGGACCAATAGTACCTAGTATACCTACGTAATATATTCTTTGCCATAGTGAAAGTAATTTATTCGGATGAACTAAAAGCACATGCTAAAATATGACGCATTTAAATTTTACAAACTTAGCAACTAGTTTCTTACTAAAAGCGTGTGAGGAATTTTGATACATTAATATTTCATCTAAAACTTTTATCACGACGAGAGGTTCCATTAGAGACATTTCAACACCTGTAGCTGAACCGATATTAAAAATTCTAAACATAGTTTAGAATTACGCTGCAATATAAAACTTATTGCATTGAAAATAGAACGGGAGAGGAAAATTTGTTCGCATGAGGTATTTTTGTCGACTTTCATTGGCTAAGCTTAGATCAAAGTAAAATTAATAAGTACCTAAGAATATTTATTTAACAACGCGAAGTAGAAGAGTTATTATATGTTTTGTGAGTTTTAAGATAAGGAACTAAAATAAAACTTTTTGAAGTTTAACACTTTTTATGTGTTCGAAATTTTTAATTTGAGCTGCGGATGTTCTTTTTTTTAGGTACTTATATTCCGCTTCCTGAAATGTAAAGTCAACCGCTTCCTGAAATGTAAAGACAACTTGATTTTAAATTGAAATTCCATCTTTCAGCGTAAGCGAAAAAAAATCGTCTATTACGGTATCAAAGATCTTTCAAAACCATAGAGATAGAAAGTACCTAGGAAAGTACTACGTCAAAACTACAAAACAGAGCTGCCAGATTGGGGGTATCCCAGCGATTTTGGGGAAAAATTTTGTCTTTTGGGGAAAAGAAATTGTTGGGGAAATTGACGGGGAAAAAATTCAATGCGGGGAATTTTAGGAAGTGAAAATTTTTATGGGAGGGCTTTGAAATTCGGATCGGCAACCTTTTCATGTGACGGAATTTCGAAATTTAAATTTAAAAAATGAGGAAGTTTCACTTCTATCGTATGTCTTTACGACAGGCTACTTTTTTTTCAGGTTTAAACTCTATGTCAGTATCAGAAAGTTTCTTTTTTTATTACCAATCGGATTATATTGTATCATATTATTAACAAATAAACTTTAAAATAAAATGAATAATACTTAAAAAAAGGAAACCGTATCAACATAAAGTTGTATCTATATTTTATTCTATTTGCCGTTCACAATTTTAAATCAGAAAACTTTGTTTAACTTTCTGATACTTTCAGGAAATTTAAAAAATCCATTAAAACCTCACAGCAAAGTTTAGGATGTTATTTCCTATTTATAAAATGTTGAACCAGATCATATTGGGTTGTTGTTATTTATTTCAGAGTAATACAATATTGAGAAATAATAGAAAAAGAAATTTTAGGTACCTACTATTACAATACATCAAATTAACGATACTTTTTAGTGTTCCGTACCAAAATTGGCAAAACGGAACACTTATGGAATCAGCTCGGTGTCTGTCCGTCCGTCCGTCTGTCACAAGTCACAGGCAGTTTTCTCAGAGACGTAAGACATAGGAAGTTGAAACTCGGTACAGATACAGCAATTGCTGGTCTAATATCATAAATTAAGTAAAAAAAAGCAAAATTTTTATATTAAGGGGCAATTTGGGGAGTAATAAAGGTTATATACAAAAAAAAATCTACCCGACGTTGTGGGGTACCAATTGAAAGCTAATGAAAACACGAGTCTAAAAATATACCTACTTTTAAATTGTTTAGGTAATAAAAACTTAGTTTAACAAAAAGTTCAATTAAATCCGAGAAATTGCTGTCCCCCACCACGCCACCTATTTCAAAAAATATAGCCGTATAAGATCTGAAAAAAAATCATGAACATCAGAAATAACGTGTAGATGGCGGGAAAATTATCAGGGTGGCTCTAACTTAATAGTTTTTTTTCTATACCCAAAAAACTGACACCAGTGTTAAAATGATCTTCGGTTACTATGTGACCACATACTAAGTAAGTGTCAATTTATAGTGGTTTTTATCGATGGCCCATGTTAAACAACTGCACTGGTAGCATGCACACCCGCGATAGCTGTGATACGGCTTTATCATGTCTTTTATCTCGTTCGTTCGCGCGCAAAAGAACGAGATAAAAGACATGATAAAGCCGTATCACGGCTATCGCGGGTGTGCATGCTACCAGTGCTGGTAGTACGGAACACTAATTGCCCGAGTCCCGACTCATACTCGGCCGGTTTTTTAAATTTATTTTAACGAATTTTAACATAATTATTCACAATCAACAAACAAAGATAAATCTCGCCAGTTTTGAGTACCATATTTAATATAAAATAACTACGACACAAACATTTAGATCTTTTGTCAACATTATTTTATACTGATATGATAAAACACACATTATCATTTATTTTCTTTGAATTTTGTATAAAATATACTTACACAAATTTTAAAAGTCTTGATAAACATATCAATTCCGTCCTAAATAGATATTCTGAAACTTTATGAAACACAAAATATTATTAAATAAGGCAACAAAGGGCTCCAAAAGCGAGAAAAAAAGCTTTATCCTACTTAAGTATTCTATGGAGTGTTCGGAAGTCATATTAGATTACATTGAGGTGCCAGGCAGCGACGAGCTGTGGGCATAGGGTTACCAGATGAGAAAAAATCTAAATTCTTGTGGAACATCCCACATGTTCCAAGAAATTTTCTCGCACCGCGTTATTAGTAATTTTTCACCATAAACCTGCTGATGGTTAGTCTATAAGGCGTGCTCATACACCCTCACCATAAGGGAAGGTCGGTATTCCATTGAGAACGATATACAACGTGGTAATAAATTAGCGCAAAACCTCATACACCCCAACTGATTTATAACAAAAGAATTTCATTGAAACAATAATTTCATTGTTTTATAGTTAAAATTTAAAGTTATTCACATTTTAAGTTCTGAGGCAAAAATGATTTGTTATCATTTCAGCAATGAATGAAAGCGCTAACGTACTCATGGATACATTTTAATAATCTTGTTTTGGTAGTAAGAAAGGTGAGTGTGCCCGTGCGGTGGGTTGACATCGGGTTCAGTAAATTTTAAATTTTACGAAAAATTTATTTATAATTTTGAAAAAAATTCCTATGTTGAATTCTCGATTCTAAACAAACTACTTTCTAGTTTTGCGTTAATTCATTAACACGTTGAATAGATGCTGATTATGATTCGTACTTAATTTTTTTTCTAGATCTTACATAATAAAATAAATAAAAATACATTATTTCAGACTTCGATTGTCAGTATTTTTTTAAATAATATCTTGGCATTGACTTAGAAATCTTGGTCATCTTTTTTATTATTGGTTCTATTTCAATTTTCTCGCTAAACATAATTATGTCTACAGGCTTTATATGTGTCATACATTGTAAATCTTTGGGCGTATATTTCTATGAAGGCACGTCTGAAAAGGTGCGAGATTCTGTCTACCTCTATACATATACCTAGTCCTCGACACAGTATCTGATTTCATTAAGTCCTAAATGCTAGAAATGAACCATAACTGTACTCGCCTATTTCTCTTTCAGCGGTTTCTGAGCCACGACAAAGCGTTTAAACGAGAAAAACGTCATGCGCGCTCTATCAGGCATACGTAAAATAATAAAGATGGAGGTACATCTCGATTTTTATCGTTTTCTCTAGGGTAGCATGCGAGGCCTACAGGCCGAAAGAGAAATAGGCAAGAGAAATATTATTTGGTAACCCTATGTGAGCTGAAACACTTTGTTATCGATAGGTGGCGGCGGCGTGACCTTATTGTTACCTGAAACTTGGGTATAACCGACCTGTGATGGGTCGTTATAATTTGTAAGGTTTCATGTTGTGTCGATACCCGCTACCTTTGACCTTAGGCTCATAATGTTAAATTATTCTTTGATATGTCAGTTTTATTCCTTTGAAGCTCGATTTTAGTTAGAACACATTTTACATCTTATTTTGATATATAAAATAGATTGATAAATAATAAATTATGTTTAATTTCATCTTTTGCTTAAAACCATAGACTGCTGCATAGTATGCTAGTTAGATTTGGTATATTTTTAGAATAATTATGTTTATACAACGTGTTAATGAACGCAAAACCTCATACACCCCAACTGATTTATATCAAAATAATTAGATTGAAACAATAATTTCATTATTTTTGTAGTGAAAATTTAAAGTTATTCGCATTTTAAGTTTTGAGGCAAAAATGATTTTTTATCATTTCAGCAATGAATGAAGGCGCTAACGTACTCATGGATACATTTTCAGAATCATGTTTTGGTAGTATCTAAGTAGGGTGAGTGTGCCCGTACGGTGGGTTGTCATCGGGTTCAGTAAATTTAAAATTTTACCAAAAAATTATTTAATATTTTGAAAAAAATTACCCATGTTGAAACCATGATAATTCGATTCGGCTCTCGATTCTAAACAAACTACTTTCTAGTTTTGCGTTAATTCATTAACACGTTGTATTTGTAATTATTTTTTTATAGACTTACAATATTATAATTATTATTTTAAGTACTTCAAATATATTATTATTAACTGTATCATCAAATTCACATTTATTTTATTGCTACATTTATATAGATAGATACTTTCATAAACTTATGACCTCCTTTAGGGTGTTAAGTGGTTATGAATACTTATGATAGAACTTCACTTAAGGTAAGTTCATTTAATCATCAATTATACCGACTTCATAAACAACATAACATAAAGCAATAACAATATTTAATTAATTATTATTCTACTTATAGCCTAAAGACAAAATAATACTAAATGTACATACTGTTTTAACATTTAGGAATTAATTATACTTAATTATAATAAACTTAAACGCTAAAATAACAATCAATATGGTTTGATAGACACAGGTTTACGTCACGGTTTAGTTTTACGGTAAAATATAAAGCCATTAAACAGTATATCCGGAAAAGAGATTTCTTCCAGTAGACCTGCAATAGTTAAAGTTACTGTGTAGCGAGAGCAAGCTTCTATTTACATAGGTACCTTGTATTTACGGTGTTGTATTTATTCCATCGAATCGAATCCATCGAATTCAAAAAGGGCTTTGACGTTTGCGGGAAGCAATTTTTCGCCAGTTTCGGTTGGATGATTCGGATGATTCGTATCAAAGTCAAGAAATGCTTGCAATTTCACGTAAAAGTTGTATACAACGTGTTAATGAATTAACGCAAAACTAGAAAGTAGTGTGTTTAGAATCGAGAGCAGAATCGAATTATCATGGTTTCAACATAGGTAATTTTTTTCAAAATATTAAATAATTTGTTTGCTAAATTTAAAAATTTTTGAACCCGATGTCAACCCACCGCACGGGCACATTCACCCTACTTACTATCAAAACAAGATTATAAAAATGTATCCATGAT
Source organism: Agonopterix subpropinquella (assembly GCA_922987775.1). Lineage (NCBI taxonomy): Eukaryota > Metazoa > Arthropoda > Insecta > Lepidoptera > Depressariidae > Agonopterix > Agonopterix subpropinquella. The sequence goes on along the minus strand of OV277704.1, from coordinate 7,040,802 downwards.
ACGTTATGATGAGTACGTTAGCGCTTTCTTTCAGTGCTGAAAAGATAACAAATCATTTTTGCCTCAAAACTTAAAATGTGAATAACTTTAAATTTTAACTATTAGAATAATGAAATTATTGTTTCAATCTTATTATTTTGTTATTAATCAGTTGGGGTGTATGAGGTTTTGCGCTAATTTATTAACACGTTGTATACTTACTAGTAGATACATTATTATAATTTATTATACTGTCTGCATCTCAGATGAAAGTAAATTTCGTCATGATTTTGAATCTCACGATTCAAAAATAGCACTTCTAACCATCAAACGGGCAACTTTCTATTATGTATGATCGATATCGGGAATTTTTTTTTATTCCCTTCAAAACTGCAAACCTACTAGACCCAAATGTATGGGACAGCTGATTTCTTTTTCGCGATTCGATTACGAGGGATACCCCTTCTTGAATGTTGTTCAGTAGGTATCATCTAGGTAGTTCTATATGATGTATAATAATTTTTTATTCTATTTTAGATTTATTTATTCTGATTTGTTTATAAGCTTTATTTTTCAACTTTTTTTATATACTTTACGTACCTATAAGCCTATAAATAAGAAATTGTAGAAACAATAATCGATTCAATTGAATTTGGAAACCGATTTTTGAGTGGTGGTGGAATATACAAATCTAGTGTTTTAAAGGCGTTTTTTGATTGTCTTCAAAAGGCATTTCACCGACAATAACATTACATCATTCATTCAACAATAGTAAAAATAAACTTAACCATTGTTCGCTTTGAAATGGCTCATCAAAAGGTGATAAAATATTTTTATAAGAATTGGCAATTTATTTATTTGTTCAAAATAAAATAATTAAAAACTGCGTATGAAGTATTTCATTTAATTATTACAGACCGCTCAAACAAATTTTAATATTTTTCGTGTATTTTGAATAAAATTGTAAACAATAGAATACAGAGTATATGTATATCTACGTATTATATTTATTATTTGTGGTTGGGCTATTGCAAGCAAGGGTCGTTGTAACACGGAGACCAGCGCTGGTCCTTTTGTGTTCGCCCCAAGCTCACTCATATTTACGCATACCTCCAAACTTATGGTATTTTCTTTTCATTCTCGGTAATGCAGGTTTCCTCACGATGTTTTCCGTCACCGCTTACTTACCGCTTACACCGCTTACCGTCACTTAGTGGTACAGGCCAGGAATCGAACCGCGGCCTCAGTATTGAGGCGCTAGCTCTCTTCCGTATGGGCTATCATCGCTCTTGTATCAGTTTGTACAATCACAGGCGATTTATACAATCACAGTATTATATTTACGTATAGGTATACTATTTATAAGTACATTAAGTGTCTATACCTACATTTATAGCGAAACAACTAAACTTGGCATAAATGTGCCTTGAAATTTCAGTACCTATACTTACCTATTTACATATTTACAAAGCAAAAATTGTTTATTTGCGTTTGTGCAGAAAAGTATCGATTTAGCTTGGAAAAACTTTTAGTTTTTATTTTATCCCAATCGGCTCAATCAGTCAGAAGAAGCAACTGTAGTTACTTATTTCACGTCAGGGCCTCAATCGCCCTAAGTTTGAACGATACCACCAAAACAAAACCACAACCAAAAACGTTACGTTATGCACAATTCGTATCGCGCAAATTATATTAACGGTAACGATTTAGCTTTATTTCGGAAGATACGTTGGCGTAACGTTTGATGTCCGTTCGATCGAATTTTCTGTATTGTGCGATTTCACCGTTCAGAAAAAAATATCGCGATAGCTTTTTTACTTCGGCTAAACCAAATCTAAACCAAAACTAAAGCAAAACCAAACCAAAACCGTATAAAATTGCGCAATTGAGGCCCTGGTCACCGCGTACGGAGTCACAGGTACAGCTAGTATATGTAATATAATTTCGTATTCAAATTTGAAACAAGATTTTAATATAGGTAGAGCACTCGTGCGGGTAACAAACGGGTCAAAGGTTGAACAAGTAGACTTCTATCCAACAGAATAGGTAACGAAGCGAAGGTCCAGAAAAGAGGCGTTCAGAATTTAAATTCACTAAAAATTCAACCTTGACTAAATTTTAATCATTGTAAGTTTTTTTTTTATCTGTTTATTTTTAAATGCAAGTAGAATTTAAATAAATAAAACTTTATATTTTTGGAGAAGACTTGGCGAATATGTACCTACAATATTGTATTTTATACATTGTATAAAAAAAAAATTGTGTTAAATTATTACGTTAGGTTAGGCCGGTCTTTGGCTATTCAGAATTCTTCTTGCATTCAGAATACTTATGATGAAACTAGATTTAGGTAATGTACCATTAGTACCTACATTTTTTTATCATCATCATATCAATATTTCAATCATATAAAAAAACACCTCGGTTGGTAGATTATTATTCATCATTATGAATAATTGATTAGTGTAGGTGTTGTAGTATAACCTAGGTTTATTATCAATAGTCAATACTTCCTTTTTGTTACAAACACAACATTCTTTAAGTTCACACCAAATATATAAAAAACCGAACATAATCATTATAAAATCCACTTCTTCTTATCGTGTGGGCAAGCCCTGGTGTCAGAGTTTTTTCAGACCGCCTTACTACTACCACCAGAGATAGTAGCCGGGACCAACGGCTTAACGTGCCATCCGAAGCACGGAAACACTTTTCTTTTCAGACAATCAGGTGGTTCAGCCTGCAATGTCCTAACCAACTGGGGAAAAACGCACAAAGTGACATATCACTAGGTGTCCCCCGTGGGAATCGAACCCACGACCTCCGTATCGAGAGCCAATGCTCTTAACCATTAGACCACGGAGGTAGTCCGGTAGTAGATAAAATCCACTATACTGCTATGTTTGTATTATGAAACGAATGCTAATATATAACATTTAGTAGCGGTTTACTATGTCAACGACTTTGTTACTTCATAGTACTTACCTATTGTCACGGTTACCTGCTATTATTTTATTCTGTGGTATGGTAAATGATAGGTTTTGTTTTTTTTAGTGACTTCCATTTCCATTCCACGGTCGGTGTGTGCAACGGAACGTTCGTTGTAACTTTCCGCTTCTGTGAACTTTTGTCTATTGTTTTTTGTTTTAATTTATGTGGTTTATTAAACCTTTGTGTAATTTACTTAACTAATTAGTTTCGTACCTGTTGTTGGCATTACTTTAATAAACGTATCTTTTGCAGTAATAGTACAAAAACAGATTTCGAGAAATCTGTTATTAAAACTAGGATCTTCCATTTGCTAACGACAGTGCAGCCGTGCATCCTACTTATTTGCATGTTTCATTAGGTATTTTGTTTCTATATCCCTATTATCGCAAACCCCACTCGGGTTGAATGCGACCAAACCCGGGTGTAAAATTTTGCTGTGCTTGACAGGGCATAGGTGGACGTAAACCCTAGTCGTAAACTAATCGTAGGTAACTAGGTTTATAATTTACTTCACGCTGTAGTTTTTTTACCTATTATATAATCGGCATCACCTATGTGTGTGTTAAATCAATATAACTTTGTACAAACCAACATACTCCTGCATATTGTTCATAATTTTTTGAAAGTACCTATGATACCTATTTAACGAATATTAATTGGTACATAGCGTAGGATAAAACAACAAAATAAAACCGGTCAAGTGCGAGTCGGGCTATTCGCGCGCCGAGGGTTCCGTACCACATCACCACAAAACACAACATTATTAACTTTTTTTTGTCCGGGACCTTTAGCGCGAGACCGACTCACACTTGGCCAGTTTTTAGTAATTGTTGTTATTCTGTAAAGTTTGCTCTATAATCACACAAAGTTTGACACTTGTATGTTTTACCGTTTTTACGATAGAGCGTGAAGAAAAAACGTTGATAAAAACTAGTTTCTTGTTGAGAACCCCCCTTAATTATTAAGGCTTTGTAATAGGGTCCCGTTTTCACCCTTTGGGTACAGAACCCTAACAACGGTATGTGGACGGTATTTTCCTAAAGAAAAGTAAAAGAAAATGCAAATTCCTCTCGATGATTAAGATTGCGAGAGTGATGGGATACAGGAATGAATCGAGTTGGCCATTTCGGCCATACAATCAACAATAACTGCGTCTCTGTTGATATTTGCCCGAAGTGAGGGTAAAACAACATTTTCTTTTTATTGCTCCATAAAACCTTTCTTCATATCCTTCCCGTTCCAAATAGGTAGGTACCATAACTCATCATTTTTTTGCTGAACATTTCAGACCTTTTAATATGCGTAAATCAATTACTTTTAATTAATCGTTTCTACTATGTCACAGAGTAACACCTAAGTAGGTAATTCGACATTGAAAAGGAGTAGCTTGATTTTTGTATGGTACCTACCTACTACTGCTAGGGTAAACGGACCTTTAATTTGACCGAGATTAAAGAGCACAAAATGCATAAATATCCGGTTCTAAAGTCAAATTGATAAGATAATAATCTAAATAAGTAGGCTACAATAGTTAAATTAATCCAGGACCTAATTGATATCGATGACCGCAAGAGATAAGAAAAAAAAACATGTACCTACAAAGACAAAAATCGATTTACTTACTTATTTAAATTAGCAAGAATATTGCGCGCTTTACTACAATAGCAAAACGTGTTTTAAACATAATCGTAAGAAAGTTTATAGGTACTTACAAGAAGTAGAAATGTCGATGAACTCGTTAATCCTATTGTTAATAACTAACACAACTTCATCACAGATTAAAAACTAACACAGTCGTTGTATCACGAAACCGTAACACATTTAACAATGCACATCACTAGTTAAAAAGTTTTTAACAATCGAAATAGCGGGAAAGTCGCGACGAGACTACGTTCGATCGAAAATACAAGAGACGTCCACGTCATGCGGCATTCGCTCGCAGACTGAATCGAATCGAATCAAGAATCGAGATATCACGCGACCACAAAATCGAGTATAACCTACCAACTCGATACAAGAAACGTGGGTGACGGACAATCTTTTTTTATTTTATTTCATTGACGTCTGAAAGAAAATTGTGTTTCCGATTTTGTGATCGTGATTGTCAATTGTTAACGAGGGGCCGGTCTGGTCACGTCGCGAAGGGTTTTGTTGGTAATAAAATAAAAGTGACAGACACTACCATAGCACCCTATTTTGATCGTGAGCAGTAAATATAAATTCAGAGGCGTCTGTATGCCTAATAAAATATTCTCTGCTTGAAATCAATCTTATCTAAGTACTTATATATCTTCTTTCTTCTATAATCTTTATCTACATTCTATTTATCTACACTTACATCTATCTATACAATTCTACACATTCGTATTCTATACATAAGTGAGTACCTATACTTAAAGAATTTTTGTAGGTACATAAATGTATGACCAGCGCAGCGAATTCAGATGGCGTTTTCAGAAAAATATAGGGCTTATATTACTTATTTATTTATTTATATACCTCAGGCTAAACTTTAAGTCTCCATTTCATCGCAATCACGCTTTATTCGTGAGAGGAAGCCTATGTTGTCCACTGAAATATACCTATAGAGGTAGGTAAGTAAGTGCTATGGATTAACAACACTGATGAAGGTAAAAACCCAAATAATGTGATTAGAACATGCATCAAACATGATCAGATCCCTTTCACATTCATTTTTATCCCATTTTAGGGCAAGCGTCTCTCCCAAGCTTTTCCCCTTCTCTTCTTCTTTAGCATAGATTATCTTATCATTTCTCTATACATCTTTAGGTACCCTTCCATTGTACCCTTCTCTGTCCTGTACCATATTATTATCCTTTGCCTTTCTCCTTCGTGAGCATCCATATTATCGCCGCGTCATCTTTGTCTGACTTTTCAGAATATCTCTGACTACCTCCTTGGGGAGTATAGTCTGCATCCATGCATCCATCTTTTTCTTGGTCTACAGCCGCCTCGGTTTCCATTATCGGGCTCCCATTTAGTCGCAATCGTTTCCCAGTCCGACCGCTGTGTATGCATACCTAATGGTGAATCATCACATGGCCTATTTGGCAAATATCACACATGACAAATACGAGTTTTTACGTTAAATAAAATAGACAGTAAAACTAAAAAAACGTAGATCCCATTCCCAGGGGATGTTTTGGTTGCATATTTGCCTATTTTACTCCTTTTTATGTGCATCGAAAACCGACAAAGACGCAGGGAAACGCGTATTTTTGTCATGTGTGATATTTGTCAAATATGTGAAGTGCTAGCTTAAGACAAACATGTCCTATTCCACTTCAGCTTTGAAGCCTTATCAACCAGATGGCCTTCAAAAAACTGGAAGTTTAGAAGACTAATTAAAACATTATTAAGTATTTTATTATCACGAAGTTACTTCGTTACTTTAGAACAGGTTTCTAGCGTCAATATTATTTTTTCTTATTTTTTTACTTCCTTGTTCTAAATGTTATTTTATTATTAAATGCATCGCATCAATTTACTTAGATATTTGAAGATTATTCATCGTTTTAGTATCGTGTTTTGTATAATATGTGATGGTCTGACACAAATAATCTATTTTTTTTTTCCGAATCCCGGAATTATTTTTCTTTCCAAATTTTCATATGTGGTGAACCACCATATGGTTGACCGATGGTCTGAAGACCATCAAACTGGACAACTTATGAAAATTTGGAAAGAAAAAAAACCCAGGATTCGGAAAAAATATATATTACCGTAATTTTGTTTTAGATCATAACTACTCCGATCCAATGTACTGCTGACTAATACGACAGTTCCCGGGATCACGGGATTGAAATAAAATAATAAAATGAAATGAAAAATAAATGTTGTGGTTTTAACAACTCCATGTTATACCTACTCGGCAAGTTTAGATGATGTTTTGAGAATATGATGTTTTGAGAATAAGATGATTTGCGAATATAATGTCTTGCTATTATGATGTTTTGAAAATATCATATACCTACTGCGACGGAGTGTTTACAATCCCATCGTTCCGATAACTGTAAATATATCTACTTACTTGTATGTACAAAAAAATTATTTATTTATTTATTCGCATAAAAGAATATCAGTACAGAAACAATACACAAAAAGGAGTACATTGAGAGTAAGTATATTAATATTTTTAAATAAACATTAACGTTAGGTACCTATTATGGTTTTCGTCATTCGAATTGTCTATTATTTTATTTCTATGTCCATCTGCTACACGATGCACTCCGTGGAAATAAAGGATACCTACCATAGCTGAGTTAATTTCCCCACAGGAACAACTACCTCCCGGGCACAACCTGCAATGGCGAGTGTGGAAATCCTTAAATCGGCTTCATACTCAGAACGGCGGTTGCAGACTTATGGGCCTAATATAATACAGTGTGATTGCGGCGAACCTATCCAGTCGATGGGTCATCTGCTAGAATGTCCACTGTGTACGAACACCTGCACATCTAAAGGCTGATATTGATATCATTAGCATCCTTTTAAACTAAGAGTCTACCCATCAAACTGAACAAATTTCATTGAGAGCAAACCGATCGGAGCAACTAAAATATCTGCTGTCCCATACTAAACTGCCTACTCGAGTCAAATGCAACAGCGGATTTTTTTTTGCTCCGATCGGTTTGCTCCCATAGTAAAAGTAGTTCAGTTTGATGGGTAGACTCTTAGTTTAAAAGGATACAGTGCATCAGTGTGCAGTTTAAAAGATCATGGCATCCACCAATGATATCAATTTCACCATGTATACGAAAGAGGACATCAATACAGCCACACCTGACGCTGAAAACCTGGCAAGTAAAATATAAAAACACCACTAGAGCCAAGGACCTGAAAAAAAACGGACGTAATGTCACTCTAAAAAGAGATGAAGCATGCAAAGTCCTACAATTACATTTGTTCTACAAGCGATCTATACTTACACAAACGCACCACAGGTCCGACAACCCGCCGCCATTATGTACCGCACGACAGGGCACATTCATATAAATGGGTGCTTCACTTTTGATTAGACGAGATTCCGTCCGTCTTTTTTTCAGGTCCGTGACTAGAATTGACACGAAAAGAAGAAAAAATTGTTTTATTTTATTCACAAATAATGCGTAGTAATTTAGCTCTTAAAACAAAGTCTTTCTACAAGAAACATTTTGTTGAAAATACAAGAGAACTAAATAAAGAGTTCTTAGAAACAGACCGTTTGCCAGAGCACTCAGAATTCAATTTAGCGTACACACCACGCCCCCATCCTTTTAGGACAATTAAATACATTACCATTCTTGCCCAATTCATCGTTACTAAACCATGAACCAGATAAACACTGGAAGTGTCAGAAGAAATGGAAGCATTTGAATTGCTTGCTTATCGTGTCGACTTCAACACAACAAAGTCGCTAAATAGTACCATGCCAGAATTGCAGGGGTGCACGAAAGGAGCCTCCCCGAGTGACGTATCTACTGTACCTACCTGACGTCCGGTGCACCTTGGGCAGTCAGCGAGCTCCCTACGCTGACTAGCTAATCCTTTCATCACGACGACAAACCCTAGTCCAGCTCTAGCGCCAGCTCTGAGGGTAGTCTCTATTGACATCGAGGGTTTCTCTGCAAACAAGTCAGACATCCTCGCTGACCTACACCGTACAACGCAGTGCGATGTGATGTGTGTACAGGAAACCCATAGAGACGAGACTCAGAGCCGGCCACACATTCCTGGACTTCAGCTTATCGCCGAGACTTGCCACCCGAAACACAGCATTTGAATTAAGCAAGCAAGATCTTCGAGTGTTATATTCTACAGCTCCTTCTGCATTGAGTAGATACATTAGAACGAACTTTTTGAAATAGGATATTTTTACATTTGATTTTCAAATATACTGGAAAACTGAATCGGCATTAGCCGCGGATTACCGCGTGAAAAATCAACAATTTATTTTGCGATTTGTTTAAAGTTAGGTACCTAATATACTTGCATTTTAATAAGCGTCTACCCCGTAGTATAAATACTCTAAGGCGCGGTTTATACAGAAGGGACGTGTGGCGGTGGGGGATAGTTTAAGTAACACCAATATAAGGCTGCCTGTCCATTGACGCGAGCTGGCTGTGCGAGCTGTGTAAATATTAACCAATCAGGAGCTCGGCCGAGATCGGCCTTAACCTTATGCTACGTAGCATAGCGTTGTTTTTGTCGTATAGGAGAATCGCGCCCGCGCCTCCAGGCGACGTCTTCGCCTGGAGGCGCGGGTGTAATTCTCCAAACGACGCTATGCAACGTACTATAAGGTTTAAATTGTCTTACTTTGACTATCCGCCACCGCCACACGTCTCTTCTGTATAAACCGCGCCTAAGGGCTACCCTAATTCTAATAATTATCATGCAAGAACATTGTATATAGTATTCTATCATTTTTGTTATCATGTTGTCCAGCACATGACCATAAATTAGATCAAGAATGTCATCTTGATGGCTTCAAATAAGAACAGATTATACAGTTTTTGAGAGTTACGCGGTTATTATTTAATCTAGAATTAAACATTTTAACGGGTTCTTACCGCGTTTTGGTAATTGTGAGTTTCCGATATTTCGGCAGTGTTACAACTGCCATGATCACGGGATGACTGAGGAACTGCAGGTAGATTTTTAAGAGCAGACAAGTGACGAAGTTAACACGAGAGTGAGGGTAGACAGATTTGTCTGCTCTTAAAAATCTACCTGCAGTTCCTCAGTCATCCCGTGATCATGGCAGTTGTAACACTGCCGAAATATCGGAAACTCACAATTACCAAAACGCGGTAAGAACCCGTTAAAATGTTTAATTCTAGATTAAAGAACAGATTAAGCAATTTTTTAGAGTAGTCGTTGACGGAACGATATGGTCGCGATTTCGCCGCGATATTGCCGCGATTGAATACCTTGTGTGATAGGTCTTTACAGTACATTTACTACGTAAACTTAAATCTCATTTCTTTGCTAAGCACCTTCCAGCATTCTTCTCAGTTCCTTGTTTCGGACTGTAAATGACTCGTTTTCTGTAAGTAAGATACGATTAATTTGGTAAACATTTGACGCTCACGTACCGCAATGAATTTAATCAGGGAGGTACGGTATTAGAATAACCAATTTCGCTTGTTGACATTTCATCTTCCATTTTAATTTACCGACAGTTCACCGTGGACTATTGCGATCCTTAGGCGCGGTTTATACAGAAGAGACGTGTCGCGGTGGCGGATAGTCAAAGTAGGACAATGGCCCCGATTCGGACTGTGCCACGACTTAACTTAAGTAAATTTATTGCTGTCACTTTCTAAAATAAGATTAAGAAAAGAGACAGAAAACCAACAGCTGACTTTAGTGCTGTCAAAGTGACGTTACACGCCCAAAAACGCCTTAAATAGGATGGCGTACATTATGATGGCATCTTATTTTGGGCGTGTAACGTCACTTTGACAGCACTAAAGTCAGCTGTTGGTTTTCTGTCTCTTTTCTTAATCTTATTTTAGAAAGTGACAGGAATAAATTTAGTTAAGTTAAGTCGTGGCACAGTCCGAATCGGGGCCAATATAAACCTTATGGTCCGCAGCATAGCGTCGTTTGGAGAATAATTACGCCCGCGAGTCCAAGTGACGTCGCCTGGAGGCGTGGGCGCGATTCTCCTTTACGATAAAAACGACGCTATGCTGCGTACTATAAGGTTTATATTGTGTTACTTTGACTATCCGCCACCGCCACACGTCTCTTCTGTATAAACCGCGTCTTACGTAGCAGTCACTCCACTTTCATGAAATATACACAGTGTTAAATTAAATAAAAGTTTGGATTAACATTTAGGCTCTATTTCATCGCAATCGGTTAATGCAATTAAAAGTTCTGCGAGTACGAAGACGCGGAAGCTGCTAGTAATGAATTAGTTCGACGGCCCGATTGCACAGTCAGTAGTGGACCTGCCTGCTGTGCCGAGTGTCGCGGGTTCGAATCCCGTAAGGGACAAATTTTTGTATGATGAATATGAATATTTTTACTCGAGTCATGGATGTTTGTATCTATATATTATGTATGCTATATCGTTGTCTAATCATTAATACAAGTCCAGGCTAGATTCTGGTACTTTAAATGTGACTAGATAATTTGTGTGACAATGTCCAAGATATTTATTTATTTATTTATTAGTTGATTGATGGCTAGTAGAACTATACAGGGTCCTTCTTAATAATATTATGACACTTTTTAAGCAGATGATCAGACCATCAAACTGAACAACATTCTTTATGGGACCAACATCCCATACATTTGGCTCGAGATGGTTTGTAGTTTTGTATGAAAGAGCTTATTTTTTCGCGATTTCGATCTTGGTGCCGCCATAGAGAAAATTGTTCATTTTGACGGTCTGATCATCCCATTTTAAGAAGCTATATGCTTATCAGCTTGACTTACCTACACTAGTAGATAATAAATCTAAGCCCATAGTTAACACAGTAGAACGAACCTCCCAACAATTCACGACAAAAAAGAACCATGTTGTTTTGCAAAACAGTCGACAACTGTAGGTGAATTACAGTTAGGTATCTGGACCGACCTGTGTTACAGTTTAACGCTTGAAGGAATAAAACAAAGAACAATGGTGAATAAGGTCAAGCCTCACATGCTAAGTTATTCAGGGTTGCTTTGTTGCATGTTTTAGAGAGAAAAATTACACAAATAGTACACTTCAGCAATAATGCTCGGGATGTTAAAGCTTTTATTATTCGCGGCAGTGTTTTTTATGCCTCCTAACGTATAGATTTATCTCGAAATGTTGACTCTATTTTATTCTATATAAGAACGAAACTATATTCTGATACCTAATTAGCTTTTCGGCCAAGATTAGCAATTATAATTTACACGCACGTCGCACGTTATAGCGCGCAAGCACACCGAAGTGCGATTTTTGAAAATCATACGAGCGACTTGGCAGTAGAAAGTGTCAATTACTATGGAGATTATGCATCTTTCTACTGCCAAGTCGCTCGTATGAATTTCAAAAATCGCACTTCTGATTTGTTTGCATATAGGTAAATACCTGTCAAAAAGACAAGTAAAAAGCGCGCGAAATCGGTGTTTTCTTAGGCAGTGCGGTATCTGTGTTACTCAAACTATAAATTAATAATCTGTGGTAATGTTTACCACGCTGCGCTGGACTGCCAAACTAGGGTCCTAGGTTCGAAAACCGATTCGGTCATGGATGTTACATGTTTCTGCCGTCGTGGTATGGTTTCCATAATTTAAAAAAAAGCCTAGTAACTAGCTTACGTTTGGGATCATTACAATGTACACACGGCGACACATCAAGTTAACCGTTAAATATTTATTATACAGGGTGTTACGGTAAACAGTTACTTTAAGGGGTGATTGACCCATGATACTGAACAACATTCCTAAAGAAACCTATAGTAAATTACCAAAAAAAATTGACTTTTCATACAAAACTTCGATCAGCTGATTGTATTTAGTATGGGAAGTCCACATTTCTTTTACGAATTTCATATATGTTTCTTAGGGAGAATTGTTCAGTATCATGGGTACAATCACCCCTTAAAGTAATGCAATTGCTTACCCTAACACCCTGTAAAAAATTTAGATATTATTATGAAATCAAAGTCAGCATGAGTAAAATAGTGAAAAGGAATCATTCTAGATATACATACATAAACTCACAACCATAATCCCTCTCGTGGTGATCAGAAACCCTACTATAAGGTAGGTAGAATGTCAACTAGTTTAATGGGTGTGTGGGGAACTACTACTACCCACAAGCTATAGCAAAGATGCCAACAGATGGCGATACCGTCGCTCACGGAAATATGCTCCATACAAAGACAACGTTCATCGTAAATACGTAACTCGTAACCTACTACAAATAAGGTTCACAATCGAATGCAAGACATAAATCGCGCAAGAGAAATAATCACAGAGATTCGATACATATACAAGGTCCAACTAAGAACTGTTGGACCACGGCCGGTCCCCAGGCATCACACCTAGCCTGGCGGAAGTACTTCCCTTTTCAATGGAGGACCATTCCCAAGTAGCACCTCCATAGGTGCGCCAGACCATTAAACTGAACCTTCACTATCTTCTTATCGTGTGGGCGGAGCCCTGGTGTCAGAGTTTTTTCAGACCGCCTTACGGCCTCTGACGTGGTTTTTATGTAACGACTACTACCACCAGAGATAGTAGCCGGGACCAACGGCTTAACGTGCCATCCGAAGCACGGAATCATTTTTCTTTTCAGACAATCAGGTGATTCAGCCTGCAATGTCCTAACCAACTGGGGAAAAACGCACAAAGTGACATATCACTAGGTGTCCCCCGTGGGAATCGAACCCACGACCTGCGTATCGAGAGCCAATGCTCTTAACCATTAGACCACGGAGGCAGTCCACCTTCACTATGGGACCATCATTGGAAACCAAAAAAAAATTCAGCTGTTCCAAGTCCGATTTACATAATTTATATCCTAATAGCTTTTGTGGTACTTATACAGAGTGAAATTGATATCATTAGCATCCTTTCAAACTAAGATACTTTTACTATGGGAGTAAACCGATCGGAGCAAATAAAAAATCTGCTGTTCCATCATCATCATCATCATCAGCCTATCATCGTCCACTGCTGAACATAGGCCTCTCCCAAGGCGCGCCACAAAACTCTATCCTCGGCCTTCCTCATCCAGTCGCTCTCCGCTACTTTTTTTAGGTCGTCTCTCCAGCGGGCAGCAGGGCGTCCGACACTACGCCTACCAGTTCGCGGTCTCCACTCTAGAACTCTGACACCCCACCGGTTGTCAGTTCTTCGGCAGATATGACCAGCCCATTGCCACTTCAGCTTGCTAATTTTCTGAGCTATGTCAACCACTTTAGTTCTCTGACGTATCACTTCATTTCTAATGTGATCTCTCAGAGAAACACCGAGCATAGCTCTCTCCATAGCTCGCTGAGCGACCTTGAATTGATGAACTAGTCCTATCGTCAGGGTCCATGTTTCCGCACCATATGTCATTACTGGCAGGACGCACTGATTGAACACCCTCGTCTTGAGGCATTGTGGTATAGCCGAGGAGAATATATGACGGAGTTTCCCGAAAGCAGCCCATCCCAGTTGGATGCGCCTAGCGGCCTCCTTTTCGAAGTTGTTTCTACCTAGTCTTATAGTCTGTCCAAGGTAGACATAGTCTTGCACAACTTCTATCGCCGCCTCACCGACGTATACCGCCTCTGGCTCGACATGAGAATTTAGCATGACTTTCGTCTTGTCTAAGTTCATGCCGAGACCGACCCGTCGGGAAGCGGCATTAAGGTCGCTAAGCATGCCACTGAGGTCCTGCATCGATTCCGCCATGACGACAATGTCATCCGCAAAGCGCAGATGTGAGATGTACTCGCCGTTCACACATATGCCTCGTCCTTTCCAATTAAGCGTCTTGAATACGTCTTCCAGCGCATTGGTGAACAGTTTCGTACTAAACTGTAATGTCAACGTGCGAGTTCGCGACTCAAATGTATGCAACAGCAGATTTTTTTTTTCTCCGATCTGTTTGCTGCCATAGTAAAAGTTGTTCAGTTCGATGTGTAGAATCTTAGTTTAAAAGGATGCTAATGATATCGATTTCACCCTGTAGTACTCTGGCCCTGTACCCGGACTTTTGATGTTCGATATATCGCCACTGTTTCGGTCCGCACCTCATTGTAATAGAGTTGACATTGGAACGAAAACGTTCACGCAATTGCTAAATTCGAATGTGCGGGTAGAGGCCCTGTTCTGTGGCGGTACCGTGTAATCTATAATTTTTGTACAGTCCAAAAAACAGCGATGTGTTGTTTTTTTAACTAAAATAAAAACCCCATCCGAGTTTAATCCATCCCGCATCTATCCTGTGTTTCAGATATTTCAATATTCTAATGGATTTTGACTGGTTCCGGCTCTTAATGGCTTTTTGTTCTACTCCTATTTTACAGATAAACCGTTATAAAAGCCGCCTATACAGTGTCTAAGTAACAGCCTAGCAAATACTGAAACAGTGAACTCATACCATCAAACTGAACAACTTTCACCTCAGAAAACGTGAAAAAAAATCAGCTGTCTCATACAAAACTGCTGTACCCACCCGACTAAAATGAATGGGACAGCTGATTTTTTTTAGCGTTTCCTGAGGTAGGCTCCATAGTGAAAGTTGTTCAGTTTGATGGTCTGAGTTCACCGCTTCAGTATTTGCTAAGCTACAGGGTGGAACACAGCGATCTACATACATACTCTGTGTTGCCTTTGAACTTTCACCACCTTTCAACACGTTCCCTTACAAATACAAAATCTAGCACCTCTCGTCCACTTCATTATTCATTGTTTACTTGTACCTTTTTTAGCCTTGTTTATATTATATTTTTATAAATGTGTTTTAGTTTAGTCTCTAGCATTCAATACCATCCTTTTGCATTCATGGTAACCCTATTTTGATATCCATTCGGATACCGTGGTCAGGGAACAACTTAATATTATTTAGATTATACATACATACATATTCTCATGCTTGTCTCCCACCGGGGTAGGCAGAGACAACGGAACGCCACCTGCTACGATCCTAACAAACTTTTCTAGTTTCCTCCACATTCATTAGTCCTTTCATGCATACTCGTCGGTTTCGGGTAGATCGGACCTTAGTCCTTTCATGGATTTGTTTCGGGAAGATCTGGCCCTTTTAAACATGTCTCCAATTTGGTCCGTATATGTACGTCTAGGTTGTCCCCTTCCAACATTTCCACTTACGCTTGCCTTATAGATTGCTCTCGTCAATCTGGTCTCATCCATTCTTTCCATATGATCAAACCATATTAACCTAGGTACCTTTCTCTATCTTTGAGACCACAAACTATTCTTCAATTTGTCCATCACAGTTACACCAAACATACTTCTAAAAGAGCGCATTTTTCACGCGTCTTCTGCCATACCCAAGATTTTTAGATTAGATTATAACATCGATTATACGATATTACCGTAACTTTGTACCACACAAGTCTTTTTATTATGTGTATGCTGCACCAAGACTTGAGTGGTACTTGTTTACTTGAGTCGAATTATCACAGCATCGTTGCCAAATCCCTTTTGCTTAGCAACCCATACTAATTCGACATTAAACTCAACTCTTGATCAGCTAGTTGACGTGGCTTACGTCACTAAACTATAGTTAGTGTTTTTGAACCCAACTCCCTTGTTAGGAGGCGAGTGGCAATACATTATAATCAGTTTTCGATGAAGGTGTAGATACCCTAATCTATACAGCGCTTAACAAAACACCCTAGTATCTAATACTAAAAGGCGCGCTTCAGACCATCAAACTGAACAACTTTCACTATGGAGTCAACATCGAAACCGCAAAATAAAAATCAGCTGTTTCATACAAAACTGCAGTACCGACTCGATTCTTTATAAATGACAAATGAAAATGAAAAATTTTATTGTCACATTTCAATAAACTAAACAAAAAAAAATAGAACTTAATGCTAAAATGTGACAAAAGGACCAGACTCAGCATAATACTGACCGACTTGATCAGCGCTGTTTTTCAATTTGGCCCCCTACCGGAGGTGGTCAATCATCAGAGTGGCCATGAATGATGCTGTGAGCCATTTTGTCAGCATAGAAAAGAAAATAGAGAAAAAAAATAGAAAATATTATCATAAGTCATAAGTCAAACATACCAAAATCTTAAATTAACATAGTACTATATCAAGTAAATCTTCCGAAAATAAAATAAATAAATAAATAAATAAATATATTTTAAAACAACTTATCGAATGTAAATATAATTTATAGCCTTTGAGTTTGCCCTATAGTTACATTAGATATTATTATTAATTACATAAACCATTTATATAAAAAGAAAAAACGACAATAACGGTACCTACCTACATAAATTTTAGCTACCCACATAATAATGGACAACATTTCAATATTTCAACCACCCGTTTTCATAGAAAAGTACAAAAATAAGCCAAAAATACTTTTTTTTTATTTAATTTTTGATCGATATTTCCATTTTTAATTTATGGGACAGCAGATTGTTTTTTCGCGATATCGAAGTTGGCTCTATAGTTAAAGTTGTTCAGTTTGATGCTGCGAAGTATTACTAGGGTGTTTTGTTAAAGTTAATAATAATAAATAATAAATATTTAAATAAATAAATATAAATATTTATATTAGCTGCGCGCGGTGCAGATCACTGGTGGTCTCTAAAATCAACCCATGGTTTTCCCATTGATTCTATTGTCACAACAGTTGAATATTTTTTCCAGAAAAAAGTTGTGTTAATTTAGAAAACAATTTTTTTAAAATTGAATCAAAAATATTCAGCACCCTTTTCCGTCAGGTAAAATAAAACGAGGCCAACCGTAACCCATTTCAAATGAAAAATAACAATTTTTTTTCAAACAAACGAATCAATTAATGTGTCAACACACAAACGCTTGCTATTCAGAACGAAAACAATTTGAGAACAATCAACATCGGCGGTCGACGATGCGTGAACATCCCTAATGCACCCGAGGTTCCCCTAAACGTTTTAGTACGGTAGCTATCATTTGTTTTCATGGCCCTAACTTGTTACCACTTGATTTTGGTAAGTGGTAATGAGCGAGGTTTCGAGGTAGCTTTGCTTTTAGTTTAGTTAGGTCCGCCACACACAGACGGAATTGCGATCCGGAATCCTGATTCAGGATTTAGTGTTGTCAACTATGGTTGGCAACTATGGTTGGCAACTATGGTTGGCAACTATGGTTGGCAACTATGGTTGGCAACTATGGTTGGCAACTATGGTTGGCAACTATGGTTGGCAACTATGGTTGGCAACTATGGTTGGCAACTATGGTTGGCAACTATGGTCAGTGTGTGTTGCCAGTGATGACCTAATGGAACAGAGACGTGGTCGTTCACTCAAGGCCTCATAAAAAGGCAAAAGGCTGAAAGTCACCCAAAGGGCAATAGAGAGGGCTATGCTCGGAGTCTCCCTGCGAGATCGAATCAGAAATGAAGAGATCCGCAGAAGAACCAGAGTAACTGACATAGCCCAAAGAATTGCTAAACTTAAGTGGCAGTGAGCGGGGCACATTGCTCGCAGAACCGATGGCCGGTGGGGCCGAAAAGTTCTCGAGTGGCGACCGCGTACCGGAAAGCGCAGCGTGGGTAGGTCCCTCACACGGTGGACCGACGACCTGGTGAAGGCGGCGGGAAAACGTTGGATGAGGGCAGCGCAGGACCGGTCGTTATGGCGATCCTTGGGGAGGCCTATGTCCAGCAGTGGACGTCCATCGGCTGAGATGATGATTATGATGATGAACTATGGTTACAAAAAATACTAGAGTGCTGTTTAAAAAATGCCTAGAATAAAAATGTATGAAACGCCAAATGAATGACAATAATTAAATTTTTAGGTATTTATTAAAACGAAACAATTTCTTTACATGATAATTACTCATGTGATGAGGTTATGACGTTACGAATGTTACGATGATGATTTATAAATTGTATTCCAATATCAATTACTATATCAAAAGACTATCGATAGTTTTGACATGAGGCATAATCTGCATGGCATGAACCATTTTCACACAAGCGGTTTTTGAGCGTAGGCGATTTCGCAACTATACCGCAACGATGTCCCAACTGCACCGTCACGATACGGTATCGTTCCATCTACGACGCCTACGCTCAAAAATACATACATACATACATACGCTCACGCCTATGTCCCACTACTGGGGTAGGCAGAGACAACAGATCGCCACATGCTACGATTCTGACACACATCTCTCGCCTCCTCAACATCCATAAGTCTCTTCATACAAGCTCGTCGGTTCCGGGTACATTTTATTTGGCCCTTCTTCAGTACGCATCCTATTTGGTCAGCGTACGTGCGCCTAGGGCGACCCCTTTCACCATTCCATTCACACTTGCCTTGTAAATTTCATACGTCAACCTACATTCACACATTCTTTCTACATGGCCAAACCACCTCAAAAATCTTTCATCACCTTTAAAATATACCACCTAGGGTCTGCGTTTCACAAGATCTCACATTCCGTGATCATATTACCAGTATTTGTAAAAAGGCATATCGAAATTTAGGTTTTATTTTACGTCAAACACGGGATTTCCACAACATTGCCACCGTAAAAGCTTTGTACAATGCATTAGTTAGGAGCCGACTTGAAAGCAGCGCAATTATCTGGAATCCACATGAGGCTAAATATATAAAAATGATCGAAAAAATTCAAAATAAATTCACTCGATATATTTACTGGAAATTGTATGGCGTCTATCCCTTTTAAAAAATAAATAAAAAAAAAAGAAAGAAGTGCGGAGAAAACTAGGCCTTGCGACTTACTTTTTTAACATTTTAAGAGGGAAACTTAATAATCCAAAAATATTAAAAGCAATTAGCTTGCAGGTCCCAAACACACGGTTGCGGAGGGGGCCCAGGCCCCAGTTGTTTGCATTGCCCTCCTGTAGGACTAACGTTTTGTCGCACGCCCCGACTACAACAGCACTACGGATATTAAACGACGCGACGTCTCCAAAGACGTGGACTTATTTCATTGCACACTGGCCAAGTTCACGGAATTGACGATTAAATATTTATGTGTACCTATTTATAAGTAAATAACATAATGTTATTGTACTGTTACCACCTTATGTATATAATAATAAAGGTAGACAGTAAGTCAATGTCATCGAATTAGGAAAAACCTGTAATGATGATATTGTATATTGTAAATATAGTATAAAATAAAAAAAATAATAAAAAAAAAATAAAAACATTACTAGATCTAGTGAAAAGTCTCTGAGAACAGCAACACTTCATACGGAATCTAATTCCGAATCAGGTTTATTCCGGATGTGTGTGGCGGACCTTACCTACTCGACGTTCTATTCGGAAGCTTAAATCACAGTATAAACATAAAAAAAAACATAAAAAATCCTTTATTGAAATTTTACAACATGTAAACAAACAATTGCGGCACTGGCTCCTAAACTAGTCAGGTCTGAAGGTCCGGAGCCAGGTCCTACCCACTACAGTGACTGTGAGTGTAAAAACAATATTGGTTCTTAACACTAAAACACACTGAAAAGAAAGAAATAAAAACATACTCAATAAATATGCAGCTACAATTTTGGCGTAAACCGTTTCCTGACAACAGAATACAATCATACATATTTAATGCAGATCAAAATATATATATAAAAAATAAAAATAAAATAATATATTATATGTGTGTGTGTGTGTATGTGTGTGTGTGTGTGTGTGTGTGTGAGTGTGTGTGTGTGTGTGAGTGAGTGAGTGTGTGCGTGTGTTTGTTATCTTATGTTACCACAGTTAACAGATCTTCTGTTTCGTTGTAGTTGAAACCATTAAGCCAGACTTGGATTACCTTTTTAATTTGGAAGTTGCTTATGTTTTTAATTTAATAGTATATTATAAGTAATATTTAGTATAAGAAAGAGTATCTAGTACAGGGTGTAACAAAACACCCTAGTAATACTTAAGGGAGTGCTTCAGACCATCAATCTGAACAACTTTCACTATGGAGCCAAAACGTCGAGAAAAAAAAAAAATCGGCCGTCCGAGACGATATGTATGAAAGAGCGGATCTTTTTTTCGCGATTTCGATGTTGGCTCCATAGTGAAAGTTGTTCAGTTTGATGGTCTGAAGCACCCCCTAAAGTATTACTAGGGTGTTTTGTTACACCCTGTACAGTTTTGTATGAAAGAGCGGATCTACAATTTTGGCGTAAACCGTTTCCTGACAACAGAATACAATCATACATATTTAATGCAGATCAAAATATATATATAAAAAATAAAAATAAAATAATATATTATATGTGTGTGTGTGTGTATGTGTGTGTGTGTGTGTGTGTGTGTGTGTGTGAGTGTGTGTGTGTGTGTGAGTGAGTGAGTGTGTGCGTGTGTTTGTTATCTTATGTTACCACAGTTAACAGATCTTCTGTTTCGTTGTAGTTGAAACCATTAAGCCTGACTTGGATTACCTTTTTAATTTGGAAGTTGCTTATGTTTTTAATTTAATAGTATATTATAAGTAATATTTAGTATAAGAAAGAGTATCTTATACAGGGTGTAACAAAACACCCTAGTAATACTTAAGGGAGTGCTTCAGACCATCAATCTGAACAACTTTCACTATGGAGCCAAAACGTCGAGAAAAAAAAAAAATCGGCCGTCCGAGACGATATGTATGAAAGAGCGGATCTTTTTTTCGCGATTTCGATGTTGGCTCCATAGTGAAAGTTGTTCAGTTTGATGGTCTGAAGCACCCCCTAAAGTATTACTAGGGTGTTTTGTTACACCCTGTACAGTTTTGTATGAAAGAGCGGATCTTTTTTTCGCGATTTCGATGTTGGCTCCATAGTGAAAGTTGTTCAGTTTGATGGTCTGAAGCACCCCCTAAAGTATTACTAGGGTGTTTTGTTACACCCTGTACAGTTTTGTATGAAAGAGCGGATCTTTTTTTCGCGATTTCGATGTTGGCTCCATAGTGAAAGTTGTTCAGTTTGATGGTCTGAAGCACCCCCTAAAGTATTACTAGGGTGTTTTGTTACACCCTGTACAGTTTTGTATGAAAGAGCGGATCTTTTTTTCGCGATTTCGATGTTGGCTCCATAGTGAAAGTTGTTCAGTTTGATGGTCTGAAGCACCCCCTTAAGTATTACTAGGGTGTTTTGTTACACCCTGTACAGTACGACCAGGAAAATAATTCCGCTCGTCAATCTTCGTTTGCGCAGAGCAGACCCGCCCCCGAGGCCCGTCCGATCCCGAATTCATTTTGTAATCAAAGGGTGCAAAGTCGAATAGCAGCGAAAAGGGCGCGAATAATAAAGGCAAGAGTTTGTATTTTCGCGCGCTATTATTTGTCAACTGCGAAGGTACAAGGTAAGACTTATACAGGGTGTATAATAAAATAGGACAGTTACTTAAAGGGGTGCTTTAGACCATCAAACTGATCAACTTTTACTATGGGACCAACACTGAAATCGCGAAAAAAAAATCAGCTGTCCCATACAAAAGTGCAAGCATAACTCGACTGAAATGTATGGGAAAGCAGATTTTTTTTTCGCGATTTCAGTGTTGGTCCCATAGTAAAAGTTGTTCAGTTTGATGGTCTAAAGCACCTCTTTAAGTAGCTGTCCTATTTTATGTTACACCCTGGCGGCGCGATAAAGCGCTATCGCACCCTAGCTCTCTTTCTTTTTGCGCGCGAACGAACGAGTTAGCAGGCGCGATAAAACGTGGATCGAGGTGCCATGCTGCGGGCGCTGGTTCTACATACAGAATGGACGGACTCTCCCTGCTCCCACAAATTTTATCCTCACTCCCGCTTGGTAGGAAGTGTAGCGATACCTGTATCGCTCGCACTCACTCAGTATCGCACATGCTTACCTCTTCTTGTCAATTTTTCCCATTTGTATGAAAGTGTCCAAGGTGTGCCAAAATTCTACCTTATACTTAGTCTCCTATACTAGGTGATTTTGTAAACACTATCAAAATTTGCAGAGCTGGTTCAGACAACTTATTAGCAAAGACATGAACAGTACCACACATACATACATACATATGCCCACGCCTATGTCCCACTACTGAGGTAGGCAGAGACAACAGATCGCCTCACGATTCTGACACACATCTCTCGCCTCCTCAACATCCATAAGTCTCTTCATACAAGCTCGTCGGTTCCGGGTACATTTTATTTGGCCCTTCTTCAGTACGCATCCTATTTGGTCAGCGTACGTGCGCCTAGGCCCTAGGCCCTAGGGCCTAGGGCGACCCCTTTCACCCATTCCATTCACACTTGCCTTGTAAATTAACAGCATTAACAGTACCTACACTGAAAAAAATGCGAGCCAACTAAGAAGTTTATTAACACCAAAATATTTTTATTTTATTTTATTTTATTGTATAGGTACACGTACAGATTACAGTCGAGATGAAACCATATACATTGCAATAATATATTTAGAACTAGATTGTAATCCAATTACACATGTACACAGCATCACTATCTTTAAAACATGGCGGAGTGAGTTTGTTACATAACTTAAAATCCTAATAATTCTTTAAACATAGAAATGAAACAAATACATACAAGTATACAGTAGGCACCCAAATTTCAATAAGCATTGCATTTTGCTCCTATCAAAAAATGAAAATATTATTAAGCCAAAATAGGTAATTATTAAAAATAAAATTGAAATCAATAATTTACATTAACAAAGTAAATTAAGCGATATAATTACATTAATTTGAATTACAAAAAACTATTAAACTATGTTGTTAGTAATTGTTAAAATAAATAAATTTATAAATGCAAAAATTAACTGATAACTTGTGGTGGGTTGAGAACAGCATTGATGCATCTTTTAAAATAATTGAAATGACGTTATTATTGTTTACTAAAAACAAAAGATGGTTAGTTGTAACAACAATCCGAATTAGTTTAACAAAGTTCTCTTAGTCGGAGAAGTCATGATGTTGACAGGCTCATTGGATTCATGATGTTGGTTGAAGTAAACATTTTTTTTCTCAGTATGTTAATTAATTAACCGAGAGTTTTTCAAGCGTGAGAGACATGATGCATTAACTAATGCCTTGCTAATCTATCTCCGTATTTACTCTAGACATTAAGCACTCTCTGGTCTAGATATTAATTAGGCCATGTGAAGTCTGTTTATGTTCAACCTACAGACGTAGCCTCCACTGCATGAAAACTCTTCTATATAGGCTTCTACCTACTTAAATGCTTATCTGAATCACAGTCGGAACACGATAGAATGCAGAAATATAATTTTTGGAATCTTGTTTGTATGTCGGTTTATCGGCCTTTTTTTTATTTACGCATCATGTAAATAGTGCTGTCCCAACTGGGTTGGAGCACGGACGAAAGAGAAGAAAGTTTTCAAAAAAACATAGAGCTTAACTAGGTGTAACTCGAGTACCATTAAATTATTATACCTTTGCACCTTTTTTAACTAATATTTCTTAATTTATTACTCTGAACTACTTATTACAGAATTGTTTACCTTTACATACGAAAATTTTAATAGAACAGTTAACTAGGTATTTATATTTACAAGTACAAACAAATATTATGTTCTAATCTAACATGAAAAAGAATCTCGTACCTATTCAAAGAATATGAATGAAAAATAACATTAGCATAAAGACACTCGCTCAAGAATTTAATAAGAAAACAAAGCTTTTATACATATAAACACTAACAAAATGACAATGCTTACAATGCAAAGAATGCAATTCAACGTTTAAATCATAGTAACGCTGAGAAACTATTTAGTTATAATTATCATTAATCATTCATTTTTTTTTCATTATCATTATCGTTATTATTATTGACCTCTTGTATACAGAACATAATAAACCTAATTAAATAAAAGCTAATTTCTTCAACATTGATGACAGCTGTCTGTAGTAATTTGGGGTCATATTGGTTGGCACCAGTATGGGTTGGTGCTGTATAAAGGACACCATATGATTCATGTTCATGTTTCATATAAGCCAGGGAATTCTTCATCTTTGATGAGAGCTACAGTAAGATATCAGTAACAATATGTAGTAATGTGGGATCGAATGCAGTAAATACCTACCCCCGGTAGAGCTACACCACGCGGCTTGAACACCAGTCTGGGTTGGTGCTGTATAAAGGACACCACGACTCATGTTCATGTTTCATATAAGCCAAGAATTTCTTCATCTTTGATGAGAGTTATAGTAAGATATCAGAAACAATGTGTAGTAATATGGGATAGAATGTAGTGAATACCCCAGTAGAGCTTACAACACGCAGCGTGGATACCAGTCTGGGTTCGTGCTGTATAAAGGACACCATATGACTCTTGTTCTTGTTTTATACAAGGCAGGGCTTTAAGCTGGTCCATTAAGCTATTCAGGTCAAGAAACTCAAACAGGCAAAGTGCACCTATAATTTGCGTGGCTGCAAATAGTTAAGCATTTAATGAGTTCACATTTAGCGTAACGATAGGCATGTGGACCGAATAATGTGACTTTATGGACGTTTATCATGTAACTACGGCCACATTGCGGATGGCTAATGAATTTAGTGATTTGTGGGTAAATGGCGAGGTTTTTGCGGCATTATTTTGGCGTGTTTGGGGTTGAGTAAAAAATTCACGCGAAAATGTAATTAGTCGCGTAGTTTTATGGTAAATTTTTGCTTGTAATCGGCGTTGGGGTTTGATTTATGGTTTTAGTGTTCTAATGTTGTGCCTTAATTTATTATTTTTGATGTTGTCAGTTAGGGAGCGGCTAGATTAAACTGTTAGAAAAATTTTGTGCGAACAAAGGATATGAATCTTGTTTTTATTGCGTCCTATAAATATTTGAAAAACTTCGCAGCGAACACCAATCATAAATCTAAGGTAAATCTATCTGTACCTACTAATATTATAAAGAGGAAAGATTTGTATTTTTGTGTGTGTGTATGTTTGTCTACACTAATATTATAAAGAGGAAAGATTTGTATTTTTGTGTGTGTGTATGTTTGTAATGAATAAACTCAAAAACTACTGTGCCGATTTCAAAAATTCTTTCACCATTAGAAAGCTACATTCACCCTGAGTAACATAGGCTATATTTACTGCAAGAAAAGATAAGACGTCCACCCGTGCGAAGCCGGGACGGGCCGCTATCCCTCCCTAAAATTATAAATGTGAATGTAAGTTTGTTTGTTATGCTTTCACGCGAAAACTGCTTAACCGATCATCATGAAAGTTTTTACACATATTCTTGGAGGTATTAGAAGTAACATAGAATACTTTTTAAATGGCTTAAATGCGAGCGAAGCCGCGGGTAAAAGCTATTATTTATAAATTGATAAATAATTTTTGTCGCTTGGGCCTAGTGGCATCGCATTTATCCGCTTGTGGTTAGGTATTAAATAACCGGTGGAGGTAGTCAGAAAAATCTATTTTTTAAAATATCTCTGGCTACCCTCTCGTGGATAATAGTCGTAAGCATGTGCTATTACTATGTTTTTATAGAACCACAGGAATATATAGGATCGTTCTTAATATTTAAACTGAACAACTTTCTCTATAGAGCAAATTTTTTCGATGTTGGTCCTATAGGACCAAAAAATTTGCTGTTCCATACAAAACTTGGGTTGCCCAAATGTATCGGGCAGCAGATTGTTTTTTGTGCGATTTCGACGTTGGTCCTATAGAAAAAGTTGTTCAGTTTGATGGATTGATCATCCTTTTAAAAAACCTTTAGCATATTAAGTTGGACCTTGTATACAGGGTGGAATGCTAATTACCTACATAATTTTTTTGCGATTTCTGGTGTGCTCCCATAGTAAACGTTGCTCAGTTTTATGGATGTCTTAGTTTAAAAGGATGATAATTACTTCTAATTCACCCAGTAGTATCTACGATATAATGCAGTATTCGATTCGATGGGTATACGGTAAAATCGTACCTATTCTCTTACTGTTTAAATAAAACCAGGCCTGATTAAGTTCAGCCGTTTAGTTTCTAGTTTTCTGATTGCTAACTCAACAAATTGGCTGGCTACCTCAAGCCTCAACTCTCATAAGCCTATTTTTTGTTTTAGTTAGGTTAACCTACCCACATTCTGAATAATGGAACACATGAAATCCCGTAGGAAAACTGGCCCAGATTTAATCAGAAAAGTTTGTTACTGCCATCCTGGGAAAATGAGATGTAAGAAAAACTGAGTTGAGAAAATTTTATCTCGAGGAATGAATGCACAAGACTTATTCAACCAATGGATTATTCAATCTTAAGAAGATAAAGTAACGATCGATGACTCTCCCTGGAATAAATAAATCAAAGATATTTATTTTTGTTAGATGCATGTTGCCCGAATGATTTGGATTTTATATTTTCGCGATATACCGCTTGGTCCGGTAGTGAAAGTTGTTCAATTTGATGGTCTAAAGCGTCCCCTTAAGTATGTATATTTAATTTACCCCCTGTAGATATAATAGGCAACTAAAGAACGTTTGATTTTTGTCTCTTTGAAATATTCAAATAGATTTTTGACTTTTCATATAATATAAAAGACGAGGCAGAATCTGCCTACACCAAAGGTTATAATTATAATTTATAGAGCACCTAATTAAAGAAACAAAAAATGTTTTTACACGCTTTGCATTTGCCAGACTTCTATTTTAAGATTAATTTAAGTTCTAAAGTTATCGTGGCTCAAAGTTTTCCATACAAATCTTAAATTAATTGAAACTATAATGTATTTAAAATCTGACTAATTTTAAGCATAGACATTGATTTCTATTCTAGATAGTGTTTAAAAAAATATTGAGTTTAATTGGTTAATAGAAATAGTGAAATAGAATTAGTGAATAGATTAAAACCGCCTTCAAAAAAACTAAAAAGCTAAAAAATAATATTGCAGCCGGAGACTTTTTCGTTCGCATCATAAGAACATTAATTTGTTTTATCGAAGTCGCTGTCAAGCCGGTACGATTCGCGACAGGGCTTGCATTCGTTTTTTGGCTTGGCTTGACACCGACTTCTATAAAACAAATTAATGTTCATAAGAACATTGTCATCATAAGATGCGAACGAAAAAGTCTTCGGCTGCAATATTATTTTTTAGCTTTTTAGTTTTTTTAAGGCGGTTTTAATTTTTTTGTTAAAAAATTTTCAGTGGTGAATTCAGTAGTTCGATTAATAGTAGTGCTTTAAATTAACAAATGCACTAGTCGGCACTACGATTTTCGAAGGTTCCCTTCGATTTCTCTGGGATGCCATCATCAGATCCTGGTTTCCTTATCATGGTTCCACTCCTGGGATATCTACTTACGAACAAAAAAAGAATTATCAAAATCGGTTCATAAACGACGAAGTTATCCGCGTACAAACATAAATTATGCGTGAACAAACATAAAAAAATATGTCTGTATATACGGTCGAATTGAGAAACCTCCTCCTTTTTTGAAGTCGGTTAAAAATAAGACCGAACATCGTTTGTACCTATGTAGCGCGCTCGGAAACTTTCGGATTCTGGTGAAGTGGCCCAATCCTGGCCCCATCCCCCCCAATACCTTGAACAAAGCTCTGTCTCTATAAGAACGTGTATCTAGTACTACATAGCTCTGTTCCCAATTTCATTATTCACTTTCAAGACACCACATGCAAGCGAATTAATTCTGAGGTGTGGCAGTGTCCACAAGTTCATAGAGTGTCCTTGTGACGCCCGTCTGTGTTCAGCAGTTAGACAAACAATAGGTACCTACTGGGAGGTTAAATTAACTAGATCTATTTCAGGGGTTAGCTTACAATAGCACCGTGTGGTTTCGACTTAGAATACCTAGACTAGAGTACACCTACCCAATTTTTTCCCGTAGCCATAGGTGTTGAACGAAGCGATAAATGTGACATTTGCTTATGGGGGTGCTTCAGACCATCAAACTGAACAACTTTCTCTATGGGACCAATATCGAATCGCGAAAAAAAAATCTGCTGACCGATACATTTCAGTCAAGTTATGTTTGCAGTTTTGTATGGGACAGCGGATTTTTTTTTTGCAATTTCATTGTTGGTCCCATAGTAAAAGTTGTTCAGTTTGATAGTCTGAAGCACCCCTTTAAGTAAGTGTCCCATTTGATTTTATACCGTGTATAAAAACAATCTTGTTTTAAATCAAATTAAATATTGAAAAATTAAGTCTCGGGCGGGACTTGAACCCGCACCCTTCCAAACCGGGGAAGTGCGTTATCCAATATCGCTACCGAGTCCACTAGCCAGAGAACGAAACACGGTATCTCACGGTCCGTTTTCTTTATAAAATTTTTTGGTTCCCGTTTTTAAATTATTTGGAATCTTCACTTGATTCTGCGTGTATCGAAACAAATCATTATTCCTTTAGAATGGTTTAAGAAACTAACTGAATACCAACACATAAAATGAAGCTTTATTTTCGTACCTACTAAATTTTGCAGTCACCGTTGATATTCTAAAATCACCCCCCAGAGCTTACTACTACTACTTCGTACCGATCAGTCTAGTTCATATCCAGACGACTTCGACAGTTGAATATTGGCAATCGATATCATTCGAAATATACAGGAAAGTCTTGTTAACATTCGTTATACAGTTTTCATGAAACTAACGAGTAACTCCGTCGAAGATTTGAGAATTTAAAGTCCTTTTTAAAAGACGTACCTATAAGCATGACGTCTTTGAAAAGTTGTTAGTTTCCGAAGCAAGCTTTTCAGTCTCGGTTCTCGAAATGGAGTTTCATGAGCGGAGACTTTGAAAGGCCTTGCTCTTTTATTTATAAATAGGCTTAACTATTTATTATTATTTTGAAACTTTATCGGACAACCGATTTTATTTCAAAGAACTAAACAAATTATTTTAATACAAACACAATAAAACAGTTGCAAAGAAAAAATTTAAACGTTTTTCTATTTTCATTTTTATGTTTTACTAGTTTACTTTTACTAGTTTTATACAGGGTGTCTGGGTAAACAGTTTCATTACTTTAAGGGGTAATTGTTCCCATGATACTAAACAACTTTCCCAAAGAAAACAATAGGAAATTCGCAATTATTTTTTCACTTTTCATACAAAAGTTCTATCAGCTAATTACTAAGCAGCATTTAGTATGGAAGCTATAGTATATAAGCCGGAAGATTTGCAAATGATAGTTAATTGAGTCCACGATTGTAGTAAAAATGCTGGTCTGTCAATGAATCTCACAAAGACAAAGTTCATGTTTGTTTCCCGAAATAGTGGCTTGAATCCTACAATATCTGTGGATAATACTATCATAGAGCGAGTTTCTCGTTACAAGTACCTCGGCACATGGGCTAATGAAACATGGGAATCAGACGACGAGATTAAAACCCGGATAGAAATAGCCCGCGTGTCGTTTACAAAAATGAAAAAGGTACTAACTAATCGAAAACTGGATATACGACTCCGAGTAAGAATGATCCAGTGTTACATATGGCCAATAGTTCTGTACGGTTGCGAGGCATGGACCATTAAGGAAGCTACTCGCCAGAAACTAGAGGCTATAGAGATGTGGTTCTACCGAAGAATGCTGCGAATTAGTTGGGTTCAACGAGTCACCAATGTGGAAGTTCTACGACGTGTCAGGAAGTCCCGGGAGATGTTGCAAACCATTAAAAGGAGGAAAGTCGCCTACCTTGGTCATATTTTGAGGAATGAGCGATACCAACTGCTCCAGACTATAATAATGGGCAAAGTGGAGGGCAAAAGAAGCGTCGGTAGGCCACGAATGTCATGGCTCGCGAACCTGAAAGATTGGACAGACATCGCCAGCGTCGAAGAGCTGTTTCGTTTGGCGAGAGATAGACAGGGATATGCAGAGCTGACTGCCAACCTCCAGTAATGGAGAGGAACCTCAAGAAGAAGAAGATTTAGTATGGGAAGTCAAATTTTTTTTTTAACGAGTTTTCTATTGGTTTCTTAGGAAAAGTTGTTCAGTATCATGGGTACAATCACCCCTTAAAGTAATGCAACTGTTTATCCTTAGGGTCAGCGCACACCCAGCGTAGAACTGCTCGCGCATGCTCGAGCATGTTCTTTGCAGTCGCGCACACCTAGCGGCGAAATCCGCCGGCGGCAGCGGCGGATGCTCGAGCATGCGCGAGCATGCTCGCGCGTGTTCGAACAGTCTCGCGGATGCTCCCGTGTTGCTACAGTTGACAGTGAATTTTGCAGTTGTGTTTACAATATTTTTCATCACTCATACTCTGAAAGTAGTTCATTGTTTATCTAAGAAGCGGGTTGAAAGTAATACATTTCTTCCCTAGGGCGGAAAAGTAATTTAAAAAAATATCTACGTCTATACCACTCTATACTGAGCAAAGGCAGAAACCTATACAGCCACACTTCGATAACATTATATTCAAATTCTTAACTTTAATAATTATTATGAACAAAAATATTTGAATTTAGTAATAATAACAATAATTAGCAATATTTCAATACTTTTGTATAAATTACACGCATTTTGTTTTCTGCGTGAAGAAAAAGTACCTAATTTAAAAAAAAGTTAAAAAAAAAAGTCATTAAGTTGGGCTGCGTTCACGAACTTTGGGTGCGGTTGTTTTTTCAACTTGCTCTATGGTAGAACGTTTTTCACAGAGGCTCTGAAGTGCGAGTTTTGAACATCATACGAGCGAATCGGCAGTAAAAAGATGCATAATCTCCATAGTAATTAGGACATTTTCTACTGCCGAGTCGCTCGTATGATGTTCAAAAATCGCACTCCTGAACGGCGTTAGTGTGAAAAGTTGCACTCGGGGTGCACCTGGGGCGTAGGTTCGGAACGCAGCCTTGCGCGAAAAAGAAAAAAAGGGAGGGAAAGCACATGTTGCTAATTTTTCGGATCCGTTTCAAAACGTGTAAAAATCACTAGGGAAGTATATTTGTCTCACTCTAGCATCCACTATCTTCCTATGTTTTTTTTCTACTTCGTATTGGTACCCGAGTGATTTTCAAACGTTTTGAAACGCAGCCTAAAATGAATTCATCGAGCTAATAGCGATTCAGAAATTGATTTTTCATTATCTGGTTTTTGGTTAATTTCCTCGTAATCGTGATGAAAAGCAAACTCGGGTGAAAGTACCCATTTCACACTCGAACTATGGGCGCCCCTCACCTTTGGTTCGACATCTCGTGTGAAATGGGTCACTTTCATCCCTTGGTTAACAATCTACTATTCAAGTAAAGACGTGCGATAAGAGCAATTTTAAAGTATGGTGGACTGGGATTTGGTAATTATTGGATTACTAGCAGAGGAAGAGGAGCAAGAAGAGCACATCAATAAGAATTTGGGTACGGAACCCTAAAAATCAATGTTATTTTAGATTTTCCGTATATTTTCGATAAGGGCTAGATTATTATTTATTATCTGTAGGTAGGCAACTAGCTCGGGCTTAGCTGATAAAAAAGATGTTAGAGCTAGCCCGAAAAATGACGGGGTGGCAACACTTACGACGGATCGCAAGCATCGACACGGGCGGATGCTCGCGCATGCTCGAGCATGTTCGAGCATCCGCGCGCATGCTCGCGACTGCTCCCGTCGCCGCGAGGAGCATACGCGAGCATACTCGAACAGACGCTGAAGGGATTTAATCACTTGCAAGCTATTTTCAACTTTATTTCAATGGAAATAGAGTTCATTATCAATTGAATCAATGAAACCTGCTCGCGCATGCTCGAACAGTTTTACGCTAGGTGTGCGCTGACCCTAATTGATTCAATTGATAATGAACTCTATTCCCATTGAAATAAAGTCGAAAATAGCTTGCAAGTGATTAAATCCCTTCAGCGTCTGTTCGAGTATGCTCGCGTATGCTCCTCGCGGCGACGCGAGCAGTCGCGAGCATGCTCGAGCATGCTCGCGCATGCTCGAGCATGTTCGAGCATACGCCCGTGTCGATGCTTGCGATCCGTCGTAAGTGTTGCCACCTCTGCCGGTTTCGGACTAAATCTAGCATATTTTTTAACTACTTTAGCCCGAAAAGGGCAATTTAGTACAGAAAATATATAATAATCTAACTCTTTTTGAAAATACAATGAAAATCTCAAAGGTCGAAGCAGATTTAGTAGGTTTTCAAATTGTTCATATTCCATTTTATAGTAGTCATAAAATAACTGTCCCTTGAACTTTAAACCGTAGCACAGGGTGTGGTATTCCCCAAATGTACATCTTTCTTGCCAGGTTGCTTCAGCCCATATTCTTCTTTCAATTTTGTGTCGTCCTCTTTTCATTTTATTGATGTGCTCTTCTTGCTCCTCTTCCTCTGCTAGTAACCCAATAATTACCAAATCCCAGTCCACCATACTTTAAAATTACTCTTCGCACGTCTTTACTTTAAAATATTGTAAATACAACTGCAAAATTCATTGTCAACTGTAGCAACACGGGAGCATCCGCGAGACTGTTCGAACACGCGCGAGCATGCTCGCGCATGCTCGAGCATCCGCCGCTGCCGCCGGCGGATTTCGCCTCTGCCGCCGGCGGATTTTGCCGCTAGGTGTGCGCGACTGCAAAGAACATGCTCGAGCATGCGCGAGCAGATTTACGCTGGGTGTGCGCTGACCCTTACGCCCTGTATGTCTGCGAACTGTGACATTTTGCAAATTTCTCTAAATTACATAACTATTAATCCCTTGACCAATAACCGTTTTAATAGGTACGATAGTACAAAGTAATATTCCATATTCTTTGTCGACACCCATTAGATTCCTACTCCAATACTTTATAACGAAATTGCACTGTAAATAATAAGGGAAATTCATAATCATCGTGATGGCAACACTTCATTGTTCACAGATACAAAATTTTACCCCATGCCCTTTTCAACTCGACATAATTCGGTTACGACAAGGGCACCTGTTCTTACAACATTACCTATTAATAATACCGCGTTTCGTACAGGGTTTGGTTATAAATTAATAACAAGGAAGGAAGGGATGGATTATCAAAATTAAATATTCCGGGTACGTTTACGTTTATTCGTAAGGCATATGTACTACTACCGGTTAGAATTTAGCTAAATGAGCAATGTTATTAGTTAAGCCAGAAACTCGTAGCGAAATGAGCTAGAAGAGCTACTCGCAGCGTGTTTAGTGAGAAACTAAGAGACCCCATCAAACTGAACAACTTCTATGGGAGCAAACCAATTGGAGCAGAAAAAAATTTTCTGTTTCATACTAAACTGCAATGCCAAATCGACTCAAATGTATAGGTTTTTTTTTGCTACCATCGGTTTGCTCCCATAGTAAAAGTTGTTCAGTTTGATGGGTAGACTCTTAGTTTAAAAGGATGCTTATGATATCAATGTCACCCTGTATACGCTGCGAATTTTTGGCGTTTTCGAGTTTCTCGCTAAGGCGAGAAACTAGCAGTATATTTAAGGATAAACTCGTAACTTATTGAGCGAGAAATTCACAGCGTGTTTAGCGAGAAACTCGCAGCGTATTGAGCGTGAAACTCGCAACATATTTAGCGAGAAACTCTCAGCAAGCTGAAAGTAATCTTCCGCAATTATACAGGGACGAACTTAACATGCTGACGGTCTTTTAAGGGGATGATAAGACCAACAGACTGAAAAACTTTCTCTGTGAGATCAATTTCCCATTTGGGTCGATTAGGATTGCAGTTTTGAATGAAACAGAAGATTTTTTAAGCGATTTCGTCATTGTTCCCATAGAAAAAGTTGTTCAGTTTGATGGTCTACCATCCCCTTAAAAAACCGTCTCAGCTTTTAATAAGAAGGACCCTATAGGTACTTATTGTTTAATTTATGTAGGTTTAAATATTTT
Organism: Agonopterix subpropinquella; assembly: GCA_922987775.1. NCBI lineage: Eukaryota > Metazoa > Arthropoda > Insecta > Lepidoptera > Depressariidae > Agonopterix > Agonopterix subpropinquella. The sequence goes on along the minus strand of OV277704.1, from coordinate 7,006,389 downwards.
CGCTAAAATATAATTATATAATATAATACTGTGCATAAATTCTTGTATTCTAAAATATAATAAACACGGCATGCGTGTTTATTATTCACAGAACTTGTGTAAAAATAATTAGGGTGTGGGTTTTTTTAATACTGTACCCAATGTATACGAGTACCAACTCGACCTGAAATCTGAAAGGCATGCTCAATTTATGAACAAGAAAATATTTCACTCCTTCAGAGCGTTACGTCCACGGTGTGGGAGGTGCCTAAGTCAGGGTTACGCAATGCTACTTGATGCTACGCACATAAAGTTTGTGAACTTTGGTATCTGGCCTGTCAGACAATTTGAACGTAATTATCAGGGATGTCACTTGCGGTTTTAGGACATGATTTACGGCTGTGGTATTGAATTCTAAATTATGCAAAGGGTATTTCTGTATATGATAGATAGCACTGTATTAATATACAAGGTTAAACTTGAGAGTTTTAAAAAAGCAACAACTAGTAAAGATACTATGATTTTTTATTTCCATGAATAGGAAGACTTATATCATCGGGTATATCAGCACTAAGGATATCTATATAATTAACATAATAAAAGCTAAGAACACTCCCGGAAAAATTTGCTTTCTATTACATAAAACGCATCGAAATTGGTCCACCCATTTGGGCGCTACGATGCGATGCCACAGACAGACCGACAAACAGACAAACAGACAGACCGACATAGGCGTCACACTTATAACACTCATATTTTTGCGTCGGGGGTTGAAAAGCAAATGAAGGAGTCTTTTGTCAAAGAGCAACCCTTAAATAGGTACCTACATAAAAAAAATACATATCAAGTCTTTTCAGGGTTCCGTACCCAAAGGGTGAAAACGGGACCCTATTACTAAGCCTACGTTGTCCGTCCGTCCGTCCGTCCGTCCGTCTGTCCATCTGTCCGTCTGTCCGTCTGTCCGTCCGTCCATCCGTCTGTCCTACCTATAACTTTTGAACCGTAATAGCTAGATAGTTGAAATTTTCTCGGTGCGCGAGTAGCCCGACTCGCACTTGACCGGATTTATTTATTTAGACACTTCTTTCAACCCTAGTAGGTAATTAGCTAATCTTATAGGACAAATATTTTATTTCTTCACTGTATTTGCTTCTGATTAAATTCGGTACTAAATAACAATGATAAATGGGTCTTTGTGCTTAGCACTTACTAGTGGATTAGCTTTTCGTAGTAAGTACGCATAGAAAATAAATTATCCGGCAGTAGTAGGTACTATTGGAACTGAAATATTTTAGTACTTTTGGGGTTTTATTTATATTTTTTGTAATTTTACATAAATATTCTTTACGAGCTTTTACCCGCGACTTCGTCCGCATAAATTATATACCAGATTTTAAGTCAGATGATAAGCTATCAAACAAAAAAGTTTCATCAAAATTGGTTCAGTAGTTTTTGCGTGATACTCGAACAAACAAACACCCAAACAAACAAACAAACAAACAAATAAACAAACAAACAAACAGACAGACAAAAAATCCAAAAAATGGTGATTAGGAATCAGGCACAGGTAAAAACTATGTCGTAGTTTTTATTTTTGTAAATATCTTCAATGTACAGACACATTTCTGTTACAGTTTTATAATAGTTTAGATTAGATTGGTACCTAAGTATACCAAAGACATAAAAAAGTCAGCGGGATGTTTAAATATGAATTAGTAAGTATAGGAATAGTAATTACTTCTTTAATAAAAAACCCCCTACGCTAAAAACAAACATTTAAAAAGTAAGAAATAATTCGGTCATCTATTGTTTTTGACGTAAGCAAATGTATGTTTTACTTTTTAATCTCTACGATATTTTAGGTCAATTAATGCGTAGGGGATCGCTATGAAATGATCATAGTTTTTTATTCGTCTTTTTTCGTCGAATTAAGATTTTAATTAAGTTTTTTTTTTTATTATTATTAAAATGAATTAAAAACGTCAATCAGATTGCATTTGTTCACAAATACCAGACCTGAATACTACATTCCAGAGCCGAAAACAAGTTTAGAAAACTCGGGTCTTTCGCTGCCATTGTAGCTCATTTTGAGCAAAATCTGACTCTTTTTTTTGGTCAGATTTGACTCTCTTTTTTTTATTCTACTGATGTCTTTGATTTGATTTTCGGTTTGAAGTATTACATACATTTTCGTTCTCGCGATATCTCATCCACATTAATTTCAAAAGATTAATTTCCCACGTAAATCGGACGAGATATATTATCACTTTACTAACGAGATTATACCCCAGAATCATGTTCAATATTATGTTTTTCAAAGCAAATTAGCCTCCACGCATCAACAAATCAGAATCCTGGCCAAATGTACCTTTGACTTCGATCTCAAATTAGTAGTTAAAAGTTACAAAATCTTGTAATTTAAAAACAATGGTTATCGTAATAAATAACGATTAATATCGTAATCGTAATCGTAATCGTAATGGCCGAATCGTTGCATCCCTACTATAAACCTAGTATCTAAATACTTCACTGAACATTATCACTAAATCAAATGATACCTACCAAAAACATAGATTTCTGAAAGGTAAACAACATTGTCACATTTTGTATGGAGTCTGCTTAGTTTCTCGAACCTCTTAAAAGCACTAATTAATTTATTCAACAAATAAGCTTTATTACTGAAGCTAACAGGTGTTCGACTAAAGATTAAGATTATAAGTTATGGATGTTAGCTTTTCGATCCAAAACTACGAATAAAGCACAATTTTAAGCCAACGTAAATTACTTCCTAAGCACTTTATCATTCGCAATCGGTGTTGCCAGGTCCAAGCAGTTAAGATCAGGAGGAAAGGAACCAAAAAAAATCAGGAGATTGGGAATAATATCATTCGAATTTTTTTATTAGGAATATTTCTCACCTCATTTAAAAATTGCCTAATTTTATTGCGTCTATAAAGATTATTATTTTTATCTTTATAAAACTTTTATTTAAACGGATAAACATGATATTATACACGATTATAAATAAATTTTATTTATTATGTATGAATGTTAAATTCTCGAACGGTCTATGCTATGAAAAGGAAAAGCTACGTTGAATGCAAATAAGAGTCGCGTTTCATTACTGCTATGAACTGCCTCCGTGGTCTTATGGTTGGTTGTGGGCTCTTAACACGTAGGTCGTGGGTTCGATACCCACGGGGGACACATGAAATGTTACTTTGTGCATTTTTCCCCAGTTGGTTAGGACCTTGCAGGCTGAATCATCTGTTTTTCTGAAAAGAAAGATGATTCCATGCCTCGGCACGTTAAGTAAGCCGTTAGTCCCGACTACTATCTCTGGTGGTAGTAGTCGTTACATAAAAGCACTTCAGATGCCATAAGGCGGTTTGAAAAAAACTCTGACACCAGGGCTTGCTGCCCACACGATAAGAAGACAGCAATGATATTTTTTTAGATTTTCTCTAAATTGGTAGAACACAATGTCCAAAAATCTAGAAATACGCCGTTGAAATTCGAAAATATTTAACAGTATTGACTGGCTAAGGCAAAACCGGAAACTTTGTAAAATATCGTTAAAAGCTAAAAAGAACTATTCTTGAATCACTTTAACTTGATAGTACCTAATTAAATACAAATTGTAATCAATCGCTGTTCGTAGGTTCCTGGGTATATATGTGATATCACAAACTTACTGTTATGGGTTTGTGATATTATCTATATACTTTATCATAATACTTTAACTTATATTAACTTATTGTATGGGTAAGATTAAGGACTCAGTTTTTTTAAGTTGAGTGTAATGTCTTTCGCCAACAAACTGTTCTGCAGTTTGGCGAAATGTAATGTAATTTGTAACGTTTGTAATTCATAAAATTTAAAATAAATGAAAAAAAAACAGTGTTTCAGTAGGCATATCCCAAATTCAGTTATTCTCCTGAAAAGTCAGTAGACCTGGCAACACTGTTCGCAATTTCAACGAAGCAATGTTTGTTATTACTAAAGATTTGCGTAGGGGTTGAATTGCGGAATCAAAGGTAATTAATTAAACTCCGTTTTGAAGTAAAACCAGTCTATTTACAGTGGGAGTTTGATTGGCAAACGATATGTATCGGTAAACACAAACAGTATAAAGCGTAGGCTAAATATTGAGAAGTAATAAAATTGATGAACCGCTTTACAAGGTAAAAATTTAATGGACTACATTTCATTTTATGAAAGGTTCCAAAATACGAAAACCATTTCATTTTGGAGATTATGTGATTCAAAGCGTACCTATATAAAACTTATCCGATTTTTCTGTCTATTATTTCTATGTATATAGAGTTATTTTAAAACTGAAAAAAAAATTTAAAAATGAATGTTGAATTTGATTTTCCTTTGCCTCTACGACCAACTTTGTCTGCTTGTCTTTTCTATTGAATTTGCAAAGACATATATATTACTAGCGTAAGGACATGGCCTATGAGCTTGACTTTTGTCCCCAGTTCGTTGGCTCTAAAATGCAAGGAAAAATGTCAGTTTAGAGCACTCGAAAATATATGACACGATATAGTTCATATACCAGTTATGACAGATGGCGCAAATTTTTGTTTCTATGAAGAAGGTTTTTGTAAAATATTCTGACGGGCCTATCCTTACGCTAGTAATATATAAATCTATGTGAATTTGACAGATTTTATTTCTAATTTCATTGCGACCACGGTGATATCGGTGATATAGTTATTTTTTTTCCGAAAATTCATAAGTAAATAAAAAATATCGATCAAAAATGAAATCATGAAAATACGTACACACGGCGACACATCAGGTTACGCACCCTATATACCCATAAACTACACTACGTATAAAACACAAAATAGTGCGGTAGAGACGGCTGCCGGCGCGGGTGCAGCGTGCTGTGAGCCGAAACAACAACAACATACCGCACCCTCTCGCACGATTTGCAGCGCTCAACTTTTAGTAGTTCAAAGTCCGAACACCGAACAGGGTAACCTGACCTGTCGCCGTGTGTACACAATTATCTCTTATTCTTTTACGTATTTTTATATCTTTTTTATTATCTGTCATATTTTAAGTTAGAATTTGCGTTTACAGTTTGTTTACAGTAGACTTACCATAAGTTACAGTAGTTTTACTCCCATTACGTATTGAATTTCGTACGGCGCGAGAACTGATTTTGACATACAAAATTCGCGTGTCAACATACCTATGTTTGTGGTGTCAACTCATGGCTCATGGTAAACGTAAATCGGACGAGATATATACATTTCAGTCGAGTTATGTTTGAAGTTTTGTATGGGAGAGCGGATTTTTTTTTCGCGATTTCGATATTGGTCCCATAGAGAAAGTTGTTCAGTTTGATGGTCTGAAGCACCCCTTTAAGTAGCTGTCCCATTTTATTGTACACCCTGTATAATTAGGGTTTCCATTGTAATATGGCTTAGAAAAATATACAATTTTATATTATTTACTTGCACATGCGTTTACATAGACTGTAGATGTACAGGGTTTAAACTTAAATGCGTAATATATTTAAGGGGGTGCTTTAAACCATAAAAATGAACAACTTTGACAATGGGACTAACTTTGAAATCACGAGAAAAATTATCTGCTGTTTCATACATTTTGGTCGAGAAGGAATTGACATATTCTATGGAACATCCCATTTTTTTTACACTGTTTCTATGTTCGCTCCAAGGTGATAGTGGTTCAGCTTGATGGTCTGAACTGAAGCACTGGCGGACTAAGGGGGGGGGGGGGGGGGGGGGCGGAGGGGCGGTCCGCCCCGGGACTGCAGTTTGACGTTGGAGTAAGTGGTAAGTGAGTCATTGAAAGTCAAAAAAGGAAATACGAGTCCAAAATATTGCGAATTTACGAGCTCGCTTTGCTCGCTCAATCTTTTTCAAGTCGTTATGCAGTTAGCATAATTATGAGCTCGCTTCTTGAAAGGTCAATGTGGTTGGAATTAGAATGTGTTTCAAAAATTTGAGCTTGCTTCGCTCGCTTGGTTTTTTTGATAGCTTTCTATGCTTTGAGACTGAGTTCATGCTACAACCCAGTCATATTTATAGAATCGTTCGCTCCGGTTTTAATTTTATACGCCAATATACTCACCTACTCTATTTCAAGATGAGCTCTACAATCGAGTTATTATAATGCTTATAATAACTCGCTCGCTCGCTCGCTTCGCTCGCTCTAGGTTTTACATTGTACGAATGTCAGGCTCGCTTCGCTCGCTCCGTGTTGTAGGACCTGGATCTCCCTGAGACAAAATACTTGCTACCTATGCCTATGGAAGGAAAGGGCACCGATGTTAAGTTTTTGCCACGGCTCGAAAGAATTGTAGATATCAATTTCTGGAAAGACCGGGGGCCTCATTTAGTTTTGCCGCCCCGGGCCTCCGGCGGGCTTAGTCCGCCGCTGAACTGAAGAACCTATTTGATATATGTAACGCATTTATTTTACACTATGTCAGAGCATAGGTAATAGTCATAGACGAAGAATTTTTCGCTTACGCTGTAATAGTACATAGTTCTACATAACAAGGATGAAGCTGCCTTGGAAAAGTGAATAAAAGAATGAGAAATCCAAAACAATTCAACAGGTTTATAAATATTTATTGTTAGAAAAAAAAACAATTGTTAGTTGCAAGAAGGTTTCAAGCATGCAAAGTAAAACTAGGTAGAGTGATTCATCAACATCACCAAAATTATACTGGTTTAACATACCATCTCCCCGAATGGGATGCATTTTTGATTTTTATTGACACAGCCGCATCTAGCACTGCGGTAGCCTGTTTTGCATTGGCATGATATTAATTCCAAATCTTTTAACGAAAAACATGGTTAACGTTGTTATCGGTGACAACTTTTCGTTTTCCGATATCCAACCATGGTTTGTAGCTGGTGGTACTTTTTGAATTGCCACATCTGCAGTGGCCCAAACGTATATTTGGCGATTTGCTCTTTTTATATGTTGTTTCAGAGCTTCCTGTGACGGTGGAGGATTATCCACGTTACAAATACCTATTTAAAAAAAAATCTGCTCTAAGATTGTCCATATTGTCAACCGTGTACAATTTAGGTTTCTTATGACAGTAAAGAGTTGTAATAAATTTCTCGCCTTTTTGCCTAGATCTTCTGTGAGGTCAACCACCGATCCAAATCTTTCCAGAAGATCGTAATTTTTTGTGAAGACTTTCCTCGTGCTTTTCTTTGAAAACCTAACAATGTGCTTTTGTTGTCGCATCCTGTAAGAGCGTGGTACGCCAATAAACAGTGTCGTTCTGGTCCGACAGCTTGAACAATTTTATGGACTGAAACGTATTTTGGTTTACTCGCGTTCATTCCACATTGAATCCAGACCTTCGCTGGTAACTTGTCGAAGAAATTAATGAGCAACAGTAAATCGTCAGTGTCTCTGCTGTTTAGCATAATTCTACTTATATCTCCCTCAAGATTTGTATATCACGTATTGTGAAATAAATTCATTGCAATTTGATTTACTAGCAGGATTTATTGGCGTACCACGCTCTTACAGAATGCGGCAACACAAGTTCATTGTTAGGTTTTTCAAAGAATGGCACGTGGAAAGTCTTAAAAGAAAATTGCGATCTTCAGGAAAGTTTTGGATCGGTAGTTGACCTAACAGAAGATCGTAATTTTTTGTAGGGCGAGAAGTTTACTATGGCTCTTTACTGTCATAAGAAACCCAAATTGTACACGGTTGACAATATGGACAATCTTAGAGCAGATTTTTTTAAATATTGGTAACGTGGATAATCTTCCACCGTCACAAGAAGCTCTTAAACAACATAATTATAAAAAGAGCAAATTATCAAATATGCATTTGGGCCACTGCAGATGTGGACCACCTACAAACTATGGTTGGACATTGGAAAACGAAAAGTTGTCACCGATAACAACGACAACCATTTATTTTGCTAAAAGAACAGGCTGCTGCAGTGCGAGATGAAAAATGCCATATCGGGGAGACCTATGCTTAAATCAGTATAATTTTGGTGATGTTGATGAATACCTACTTTTACTTTGCATGCTTGCAACCTTCTTGCAACTAACAATTGTTTTTTTATAACAATAAATATTTATAAACCTGTTAATTTGTTTTGGATTTCTCATTTTTTTATTCACTTTTCCAAGGCAGCTTCATCCTTGTTATGAAGAACTATATAGGTACTATTACCTATTCTGTGACAGAGTGTGAAATTAAATACTTTACATTACATACATCAAATGGGGAACTTCTACTTCAATTCAGACCATAAAGCTGAACCACTATCACCTTGGAGCCAACAAAGAAATAGTGAAAAAAAATGGGATGTTCCATAGAATATGTCAGTCAGATGTGCCCTCTTGTGGGGCAAAACATGCAAGTAATAATCGATACAGTAATCGATATGTCAATCCCTTCTCGACCAAAATGTATGAAACTGCGGATTATTTTTCGTTATTTCTAAGTTGGTCCCATTGTAAAAGTTGTTCAGTTTTATGGTCTAAAGATGTTACGCATTTAAGTTTAAACCCTGTACATCTACAGTCTATGTAAACGCATGTGCAAGTAAATAATATAAAATTGTATATTTTTCTAAGCCATATTACAATGGAAACCCTAATTATATAATAATCTATAAGTAATAATTTTATTTGCAATCCTTCCGCCCCGCCGCAGACCGACGCATTCTTGGACTCATAGTTACAGTGCACCAGTAAATTTGACACAGCTCAGTCGTTTGAAGTTGTATTTTTATACAATTCAAGTTTTAAGATAGCTTATAAAATTCTGTATGTTTTATGTAATAGCTATAATCGCAATATAGTTATCCGTTTCAGAGAAAACTGGAGGAATGATTACTGGTAGGTAGCAAAAAATGCATTAAATTCAAAATATTTCAGTAAATAAAAATTTTTCACTTTAGGTGTCTATGAAATGATTAAAGTAAATTTAATAAGCTTTCAAATGACACCTCGCACAACCAGATTGACCTCATAGGTGCGCTACAATTGAAGAAAAACTAAAACCGTCGGCGGCCATCTTTATGACGTCACTGCTACCCCCTCCACCACTTTTGAATTATACAACAAGCAGTTTCGTGATCCTGAGAGTACCCCGAATACAGCCATATCTGTTGTAGGTATATACAGAACTTACATACGAGATTTTTTTTTTCTTGTCCTGGCCCCTACACTATCTAGCCTTGTCCGGTTTAGCACCAGTTATTTATAAGCTAAGAATTAAAATAACTATAGAAGAATAACTCTAAACAAAATCAACAGAATTTTTGTCACCTAACGAAAAATTATATTTTGTATCAGTTTTGGCGGCAAGGAAGGTAGAGTTTTTAAAGAACTTTAGAACACGGTACACTAGTAGAGAAAATGCAAAAGCAAATAATTTAGATTTTCGACAATGAGAGAGCTAACAGCTCTGTTCAGAACGAGTATTTAACGTAGTTCATAAATTATGCATTCATAAATTAATGTTCATAAATGCGTGTTAAAATTTCAGGAAAGGCTTTTACACGCGTTAGGTACATTACGGGATAGATTACACTGCTGAAAGCGGCAATTGAAACGATCGTGAAATATTAGAATTAGCACTTATTTGAATTGCATACATACTTATACTCACGCTATTATCCCATGGAGGTATGCAGAGACTACAGCCAGCCACACGCTACGATACTGAAAAACTTTTTTCGCCTATTTAATATCTCGTCTTGGGAATCGCGTTGCAAATTTTCCCGCGAGCGGCTGTTCTTCATGTGGTGTTTGCGCGGTTCGCGTTTTTGCTTTGCCACGAGGCACCGCAATCTCTTCTCAGCTTTGTTTTTATTAAAAACAATCCTTGAGATTGGATCACATATAATTCGATCAATGAATAATAATTTAGAGTACCGACCCCAAACCTTAAATTAATTATACTCGTAGTTAGAGTCATCATCATCATCATCAGCCTATAAACGTCCCACTGCAGGGCACAGGCCTACCCTCAGGGCTCAGGGAGGGTGTATGGGCATTACTTAGAGTACCTACATATTACCTGCTATTATCTAGTCTTCGATAAAGATTAGTGACACTTTAGTATACTTAATATCGGAATAAATTAGAAGGCCGTATAATATGAATCGTGTTCCTCCTTTTTTCCTATTATAAAACAGTTAAGGCCAAGTTAGTTGGGTATAAATCACCAAAACAAAAAATATAAATATTTCTATGTGTCAGTTATTTTTGGATGTTACTTGTAAGCAAGGAACATATGTACCTACTCTGCTTGTAAGGTTCTTACAAAAGGAAAAGGTATACTTAGTGTAGCTTGAAACCAGAACAATTTTGTGCGTGTTTTGTGCTCCCGAAATTCGTGGTTATCACCACGAATTTCGGGAGCTAACTCCGCATTTCAACATTTCGGTTTAGGAATTTGATCCTAGGCCTAACCTAAATTATACGAAGTTTAGCTACAACTGTAATATTAATTAAGTTTATCTAGAACATTCTAGGTTGAATTCTGTGATTTTCACGCAAAGTTGTTTCGTATCTAAGGCTGTCTAGTCTAGGTGCAGTGCTGGATTAATTAACCTAAATTAGTTAATTTAGGGCCTATAAAAACCTTCAGGCAGTGCAGTCTAAAGGCTAGATGGCTTTAGAGGCATTAGAAGTAAGCAATCTTTTATTTAATTCAGAACAGTAACATGGCTAAAAAACTTAATATTCGGTAGGAACAGTTTTCAGGTTTTACGTTCAATTGTTAACACCTTGTAAAAAGAATAAAAAAATAAAAAAGAAAAAGAAAAAAGAAAAAAATAATAAAGAATACATATCTTACCTTATCTTCAAATATTATTGATTTTGAACATGTTACAGCCATGTTGTGTTTTATCTTATCTTATCCAAACCATAGATATCAATTTGTAATCTCCGCAGGAATGAAAAGAAAGAGCCATACGATTAATAATTATCTTATCTTATCTTGTATCATTTTAATTATTAGGTTAAAATAATAGTGTAATATGTTCAAGACAGACGCCATGTCATGTCTTGGTGAACGGCTAAACTTTATCGTCAGCTATACAATTTTCAAAAATAAAATAAAAATGGTTTATGGAGCAGAAAAACTACAGAAAGTGATAATGAAGCCCTGAACTCCGAGATAAAGCGTATACAGTATACATATGTATTAAAAAAACTGATATACCCTGAGCTTTGGGGTTCAGTTCAGAATCAATTATAAGTAGCACAAAATGCTGACACTGTTGCTAAACAAATTAATTCCAACCATGTCCCATACAAATAAGCAATAAGCAACACAAGTGTACTACTCTGACAACAAAACATCCGTGCCCAGAGACAGATAAAAAAACTAAATAGAAAATATTAAAAATTCTGAATTTTTTTGCACATACATTACCCTTAATGGTTCTTTGTTCAAATAGTCCCGCTGCATCGTCGAACCAATTAGTGAAGTTAAAAGTATTAATCCCTAGAGAGACATTATACAAAGTATACGGCGTCATGTTCCGCTCGTACACTATAAATTGGATCTTCATTTTTCCTGTATCTCGAATAGGTATAGGTCTACTAGGTAGTATTTTAACGGCATGAAATTGTCACTATCATTACCATCATAGGCCTTAGAATAGACCAGAATCATGGTACAATAATATGTATACTGCGCCTGGTATTCTCTTCCGACCACGTGACTGACCATGTGACTGACACAAGCCTACGTCATCATACCCTGGTGCATGGACGACATGCCATGTACCAATGAGTTTTTATAACTTATACCCCAAGTATCCTATGTTACTTCTAATACCTCCAAGAATATGTGTACAAAGTTTCATGATGATCGGTTAAGTTGTTTTCGCGTGAAAGCCTAACAAACAAACTTACTTTCACACCAACTGCTCTCAAACGGTGAAGGAAAGCATCGTGATGAAACCTGCATTCGCTGAAGAAGAAATTCTGATGCGCATGTATAGTCCCCTACACCACCCTTCCCTGAGAGTAGGCCTGAACTCTGCAGTGTGGGACGTAAGTATATTATGTACGATTGTATTTGGTTGTTTTCTCTGACAGCTTTATGGTATTGAGTTTTTTTGTATGTATGTATGCCAAAAAATAAATATAAAAAGCTTTAGAAAGTAAAAAAACAAAATGGCTTTTCACTAAAATTATCCAGGTCTTGTTTATGCAAAGCGATGCTGCGGTGGGCGAGAAATTGCATGACCATCCCAATAATTAATACAGTCGTATTGTAGAGAATGTAAGTCTATGATTACTAATCCATAGAAGCAGGGAATTCATCAATCTACTCGTACCTCTGCAAACATAATGCTTGCGATGAACGTGCGTGTGACGCTGATGAGTTTCGAGGTGGGGTAGGTATTGTGATTTGTGTCATAGCGTCGCAGCTGTGCGAGCTTGAGATGGGAATCTGTCGCATTGGCTTATTAGCATGATAGGTGTGAGTTAGTGTAATATCATGTTATCTATCTTCTTCTATTACATATAATAAAATTCTAAACTTGGTGATGATGTACATTGAAGATATTTGCAAAAAAATTAATTGAGAGTGTTCAGGATACGTAAGTTAAGACCATTTTTAGAATGTTTGTCTGTTTGTCTGTTTATCTGTTTGTATGTTCGCGCATCACTTGAAAACGACTCAATCAATTTGGATGGGGTTTCCATAAAAGTATAGGGTTTAGTTTTGGTCAAGTTATAGGCTATATTTCATCGCAATCGGTTCATTCAATCAAAAGTTATGAGTATTTAAAGACAGTCGCGAGCGTCACTGAATTTAATGTACGCATCACTTAAAAACTGTTAGACATATTTAAATTTGGTTTTCACAAAAGTATAGGGTTTAGTTTGAATTACCATATAATCTTTATTTCATCGCAATCGGTTTATTCATTCAAAAGTTATGGGTATTTAAAGACAGCAGCAGCCTGCAGCAGCAGTGTTTTAGTGTGGTCTGCGCGTACGAAGTTACGGGTTATCGATTATCATATCATGCATAACGACTGTACGGATTTGGATGAAATAGTGGTCTGCGCGTACGAAGTCACGGGCACAGCTAGTATTAAATAAATTACCGCAAATCCTGAAAACAGAACAGAAATAATTGAACGGCATTTTATGTTTAAGGGGTTTGAAGATTTTAGTATGGAAGGTGATCAGCAGGGTATGATCAGCTGCCAAAGTGATTTTTTTTTCAAATTCGCTATCGCACCTGAAAACCTTTCTAAATAGCTATAGAACACACTCACATCACAACATACAGGGTGTAAGTGACAGCCTAGCAAATACTGAAACGGTGAACTCAGACCATCAAACTGACCAACTTTCACTATGGAGCCTACCTCAGGAAACGCGTAAAAAATCAGCTATCCCATACAAAACTACTGAACCTACCCGACTTAAATGTATGGGACAGCTGACTTTTTTTCGCGTTTCCTGAGGTAGGCTCCTTAGTGAACGTTGTTCAGTTTGATGTTCTGAGTTCACCGTTTCCGTATTCGCTAGGCTGTCACTTGCACCCTGTTTAATTAAATCATTTTATGTCCCCAATTGCTGTGTATGTATTTATGTGCATAATTAATAGTTTTCACCATAAACAGACAAACTGATGGCAGATTTACATGTTATTAATGTTCCATCATCTGCTAAAATCAAACACGGCTGAGTTTGAAATTAGTCCTAGGCTGAGACATGACGATGACGTAAGATTACCGCGACGTGACGTGACATTCGTAAGACGTAAGATCTCTTAGTTTTCACTTCTGCCGGCACTCCCGGAGTGCAACCCGTTGTTTTTTTTCTCCTATCGGTTTGCTCCCATAGTAAAAGATGTTCAGTTTGATGGGTATAGAGTCTCTGTCTGTCTAGAGATGATTTAGCGAAAAGTTTTTAATATAAGAGACTTACCATGGTTGTGTTTACATTGTAGTAAACTACATTTCTCTAAGAAACTACAGTAGTTTTACTTCCTTTCCTATTGAATTTCGTACAGCGCTCCTAGTGATTTCTTTGAGAAGGAACTGATTTTAACATACAAAATTCACACACCGTAAAATTCAATTCAAAACTTATTTTAGCTTCTCTACAAAGTACAATGAAATTATTCCATACGCTAACACCATTATTCATTACTGAACCACTACGATAATAGATGCCAGTCCGTACAGAAAGAAAGAAAAAGAATGTAATGAAATGGAATGAAATGTCATTTCGGTTTGTTTTCTTTCCTTTGATAATAGATGAAAGGTGGGTGGAATGCTCACATGTGGAACTTTTACATGAGGTAGTATAAACTGCGGTTTCACACTTGCGCTCGTTAGGTACACGCGACGCGATTCGGCATAAAAGCAAGGGGTTCTCCTGATTCAACGTTTTGTCATGCTTTTATTTACTTAATTGACATTTTCTGTAGCACATTTTTTGTAAAATCTGATTAATCAGGTTTTTATTTTAATACTAGATTTTACCCGTGTTTTCGCGTTTCCTGAGGTAGGCTCCTTAGTGAATGTTCACCGTTTCAGTATTTGCTAGGCTGTCACTTGCACCCTGTTTAATTAAATCATTTTATGTCCCCAATTGCTGTGTATGTATTTATGTGCATAATTAATAGTTTTCACCATAAACAGACAAACTGATGGCAGATTTACATGTTATTAATGTTCCATCATCTGCTAAAATCAAACACGGCTGAGTTTGAAATTAGTCCTAGGCTGAGACATGAAGTAAGTTTGCGAACTTTAGTAATTATTGTACTGTCGACCGCAAATTTCAAAAGGGTCCGTGATGGTGACAGTTAATCTTGCAGACCTTTAACCTTTTTGTGTTTACGTATCCTTCCTTTATATATATAATTATATGGAGACGGGTAGGAATTGGTAAACATAATTTACGTATTTGTTGATTCAATAAATCCTGCAGGCTGAAATTAATTTGAAATTCAGGTGAAATTGATATCATTAGCATCCTTTTAATTAAACTAGGAGTCTACCCATCAAACTGGACTACTTGTACAATGGGGGCAAACCGATCGGAGCAAAAAAAATCCGCTGTTCTATACTAAACAGCAATGTCTATTCGACTCAATAATGTATGAAACAGCAGTATTTTTTTTTAAGTTAGAACTTGGCGTTGTGCACTTTTTGATGGGTAAAAAACGTAAAACTCGCGTCAGGACCGTGACGTCACCCTGATCGAAAATTCGTAGGTCAAAATTGGTAAGACGATGACGTAAGATTACCGCGACGTCACGTGACATTCGTAAGACGTAAGATCACTTAGTTTTCACTTCTGCCGGCACTCCCGGAGTGCAACCCGTTGTATTTTTGCTCCTATCGGTTTGCTCCCATAGTAAAAGATGTTCAGTTTGATGGGTATAGAGTCTCTGTCTCTCTAGAGATGTTTAGCGAAAAGTTTTTAATATAAGAGACTTACCATGGTTGTGTTTACATTGTAGTAAACTACATTTCTCTAAGAAACTACAGTAGTTTTACTTCCTTTCCTATTGAATTTCGTACAGCGCTCCTAGTGATTTCTTTGAGAAGGAACTGATTTTAACATACAAAATTCACACACCGTAAAATTCAATTCAAAACTTATTTTAGCTTCTCTACAAAGTACAATGAAATTATTCCATACGCTAACACCATTATTCATTACTGAACCACTACGATAATAGATGCCAGTCCGTACAGAAAGAAAGAAAAAGAATGTAATGAAATGGAATGAAATGTCATTTCGGTTTGTTTTCTTTCCTTTGATAATAGATGAAAGGTGGGTGGAATGCTCACATGTGGAACTTTTACATGAGGTAGTATAAACTGCGGTTTCACACTTGCGCTCGTTACACGCGACGCGATTCGGCATAAAAGCAAGGGGTTCTCCTGATTCAACGTTTTGTCGTGATCAAAATGCTTTTATTTACTTAATTGACATTTTCTGTAGCACATTTTTTGTAAAATCTGATTAATCAGGTTTTTATTTTAATACTAGATTTTACCCGTGACTTTGTCCGCATAAATTATTTACCAGATTTTTATTCAAATCATAAGATATCAAACAAAGAAATTTTCATCAATGCCTGATACCTAATGGTCAAATCATAACTATTGTAAAACTGTAACGGAAGTGTAATCTGTACTTGCAGCCTTGCTAGCATGTTGCA
This sequence comes from Agonopterix subpropinquella, assembly GCA_922987775.1. Classification (NCBI taxonomy): domain Eukaryota; kingdom Metazoa; phylum Arthropoda; class Insecta; order Lepidoptera; family Depressariidae; genus Agonopterix; species Agonopterix subpropinquella. Next base: position 6,990,204 of record OV277704.1, on the reverse strand, counting down.
CGTGATACAGCTATATCAGGAATTTTGTAATATCTGATTGTTTTTCTTTCTTTTCTTTCCGAGTATTTAAGTGCTTTTCATGTTTTGATGTTCATAAACTGCTTTCTAATTGAATTTATTAATACAAGTTCCTTCTTAATATTATTCTCACGGTTTCTTAAGAAAATGATCAGACCCTCAAATTGAACAACTTTCACTTTGGAACCAAATTGTTGGTATGGAAAAAACTGTTTCAATCAAGAAAAACTGCGATTCTACTCGACCCATAGCAGATTTTTTTTCGCTATTTCTGAATCTGAATCTAATGGTCTATAGAGAAAGTTGTTCAGTTTGATGGTCTGATCATCCTGTTAAAAAACCGTCAGCATAATATGAAGAACCCTGTATAATAGAGGCGCTCGTGGCCGTAGTGAAGCTTCGATATTGCAAACGATCACTGACGTAAAACAACGTGAGGTCCGGTCAGTCTTTTGATGGGTGACCGTTTTGTGGTATTTTATCACGGACGTCTTCGTGCTTCGGAAGACACGTTAAGTAGTCAGATAGTTCCTACCGATGGCGGTGTAACTAATCGTTGAGCTAGGTAAGATTCCTATTAAGGCGGCTTGAAAATTCTGTGACATCAAGTTGACCACTAACTTGCCTCTACCAATACGAATTTGAAAAAGAAGTGTAGAATAATGCTCCTTCTGGCGCAGTCGGGTAAAAAAAACAGAGCTTTCTCTTTATTTTGTTAATTTATTGTTTTGGTGAATAAAAGATAATGGCCCAGCAAAGGCTCTCTTATTCAGCAAAACAATAAAATAAACAAAATAAAGAGAAAATAATTCAACGATTATGAACGTTCGTATGAAAGCGAATTTAGTCCATTATTGTATTCAAATGCGAATATTGGATATTGATTTTATGATAATACCAGACTTCGACAATGTTTCTTATGCCGCTTATTTGTCGTATTTCTGCGCATATCATCCATAGTTCGTATTCTCATGCATGGCAAGAAGAAAATAAGGTTTTCAGGTGTGAAATGGTGGATGAAAAAGTGAATTATTCCTTTGATGTGAATCTAGTTTTCTTCCGCAGTATTCAGTCGGGAACGTATACATTTAGCGTTTTGGTCTTTAATTTGGATAGTTATTTGGGATTGCTACTATCTAGTTTTTATAAGTTCTAATTACTATTTCAATCATCAAATAATTCACTTGCAAACACTAATTAGCTACTTTTATTGTGTCCATTGCAGTGTTGCCACCTTAACCTCCGGATGAAGTAGCTAAACCGTACCCAAAAAGTGGCTAGATACTGGAAATTTCACATGTCGCTAAAGTTGCTGAACAGAGAAAAGTTTAAAAAATACATAAATATGCTAAAACGAAGTTTATTTGGATGAGTAATATTGGTTTACAATCAAATTATTCTTCAAAATTATGGTCTTTTATAATTTTTTAAATAAAAATATGGAAATTTGAGTAAGTTATTATATTGTAAACCCATTCTATTACTATGTTCATTTTACAATGCTCATTGTAGAAAATAGCCTTTATTCCACGTTTAGATAATCGGTACTCAAAAACAATAAAAAACGCTCTAAGAACTTGAACTTGAAAATGATTGACTTTAGCTTAATAAATTGGTATTTATTAAGCTAAAAGCTATTTAGTTTTCTCTTATAGTATTTAATAATGTCTACCTTTTTAAAACACACACAAAGTGAATCGACTCTCGCGTGGTAAAAGTCGTAAGCACAATAAAAAAAGTGGCTAGAATAAGTGGCTAAAATATTTAGCCACCGAATATTTTTTTTGTAGCTAACAGGTTTAAAAATGTTGCTAGATCTATAGCTAAGAAGTGGCTAAAGAGGAAACATTGGTCCATTGTAAGTCAATGTATGTAAGTTATAAAGTACCTACTGAATTGATTAAATTTGAAACGAATGTTAGTAGAGTCTAAAGACTATTTCAGAGGCATTATGAAATACATCAAGATGAAACAAAAATCGCGTGTTCAAATAATAACAAATAAATATGAAATTTTATTCAGGTAATCTAAACTATTATAAAACTGTAACAGAAATGTGTCTGTACATTGAAGATATTTGCAAAAAAAAAATTACGACATGGTTTTTACTTGTCCCTGATTCCAAATCTCCAATTTTTGGATTTTTTGTCTGTCTGTTTGTTTGTATGTTTGTTTGTTTGGGTGTTTGTTTGTTCGAGTATCACGCAAAAACTACTGAACCGATTTTGATGAAACTTTTTTGTTTGATAGCTTATCATCTGACTTAAAATCTGGTATACAATTTATGCGGATGAAGTCGCGGGTAAAAGCTCGTAACAAATAAATTCATCATCATCATCATCACATCAGCCAATAGACGTCCACTGATGGACACAGGCCTTCCCAAAAATGGGCGGATTTGCCATAATCGCCACGCTTGGCAGGCGGATTGGCGATCGCAGTTAGATTGAATATGTGTACTCAGAGTATGCTGCTACCCATCCTCCGGTAGACAAATAAATTATCATAAACAAATTAATTATTATTTATTATTTATTATTATTATTAATAATTAATAATAATAATTTAAATAAATTCTCTTATAGTATTTAACAATGTCTACCTATTTAAAACACTTTGCGGCACACAAAGTGAATCGACCCTCGCGTGGTAAAAGTCGTAAGCACAATTTTCTAGATCTCTGAAAAACGGTTAGTACCTCAAGTATTAGCCCAATCTTCATAACTTACATAAAACAACCAACGAGATAGAAACAATCTGCAATAGGAGCAAGGATCTAAGTAAATGGGTTAAAATTTCTTTTCTCGAAAAGATTCTGAGATAGCCGACTTGTTTAGCGTGGAAGGTCTGGCAAACCCCCAAAACGTATCAGGAAAGAAATTGTAACGTAATTTATGGTCACGCACGCTATGACTATGACTGCGAGTGCCCCCCACGAAGTGAGGAACTTTTTACCCTAATAGGAAAAGTAGGGCAATGGACGATAATTCTTCCATGGCCCGCTTCTTGTATTACAAGATCCTGCTGCCAGTTTTCTTCTCATAGATTCTTTATTGTACACAAAGTTATTATACCTACCTTTATAATAACTTTATGGATAGCACTGACTTTCCCTAAGTAGCATGAGTAGAAAAACTGGATTTTTTTTAGACCTTCCATACAAAAGTTCGGATCAGCCAATATATTTTCTGTGGGAAGTCGTAACTTTTTGCTTGGTATTTCGACCGATGTTGCTTAGGGAAAGTTGTTTAGTTTCATTATCTCATTAGTCATTACTAGAGATCGGATAATCGGATGGATATTTACCTAAACTTCACTTTTCACTTCACAGTTTTGTCATACTGGTCGTTGTAGGTGGTCAACAGTAGCTAGAACAACTTGGACAACATTAACAACTCGATCGACTTGTACAACTCGGACCAAATAAACAACTTGGTCAACTCGGGCAACATGAACAACTCTTACAACGTAAACAACTCTGACAACTTGGTCATCTTGGCCGACTGACAGAGTTGTTCATGTAGTCCAAGTTGTGCATGTTGTCCCAGTTGTTCAAATGTCCACATTCTATGATATTTTAGCAATCGCGGGACTTAAGAACGATCCTGGATTTGTTTCATAAAATAAATAAATTAAGACGTGTCCATATTATTCTTGTGAAAAATGAAGTTTAGGTAAATATGCATCCGAATATCCGATCTCTAGTCATTACACAAGATATAAAATATTAGCCATTGAAGAAGATACAATAATCTTCTTCCTATCGTGTGGGTAGAGCCCTGGTAACAGAGTTTTTTCAGACCACCTGCAATAATACAATAATAAAAAAATAGCAGGAGTTCATGTATCATTGCCTAAACATGTGGTGTAAAAAACATGTAACGAGATCTTAATCTACTTGGATGGGCTTGTTTTCTACGTAACTTTTGTTTGCAAACTGATGGATAACCTTTTAGGTACCTATGGAATGTTTATTTACAGAGAGATCGTGGGTTTTGCGCATATTGTGTTGTGGATAGAAAATACAGCGGCACTTAATTGCATTCGGCGAAGACGCGGAGGTAACGTAAGCCACCTGATCCTTCCTTAATTATGTTACCGTGTATCTGGAATCGACGGGCTTTTTTTCCAATCAACGGTTTTAGATATAGTCTATAGGTACTTACCTAGTTTAAGTGTACTTAATATGAGGTAAGAATAGCCACTTGAATAATTGAATAAAGTCCTAAGGAATCTTACCAGCTCGTAAAAACTACCTACAAGGTGTTTACGAATTAACATCAAAGTATCAAATCCTAAAATCTTATGAACCTAGTTTTGAACAGAATCGACAACTCTGGACATTAAAATTGATATTAGAACAGATATTAGAACTTATCACTGACATCCATATCCATAAGTCTTTTACCATATCAAAGCTGAATAGCCCCCGAGTTGCCCCCGAGGAAGGACATCAAAATCCTGTGCATACAAAATCGCGGGCAGAAACTGGCTTATGAAGCCAGCAGGCTGCGTAGACCGTTTCAGAGATTTTATGAAAAATATAAAATCTATTTGCAAAGCTATAACCTTAGGCTATAACACTATTATTAAATTATTATTTTTTTTTTGTTTATAAATTAATGGACTCTTGCTTGTGCGTTAGCACTGCATTTCCGCCAGTGTCAAGTAGTGTATGAGAGAATCTATCTCAATCTCAGGGATTGTTTTTGGACAAGAACAAGAAGAGATTGAGGAATGCGGAGCCTCGTGGCAGGCAAAAACGGCGACGCGCGAAACCACGCGAGACGAGTGCTCGGGTCAGTTCCTGCAATATTATTCTTATGGTTCAGCATTGAATAATCTGTGGTTTAGCTTCTGTTAATCGATTCAACTGTACGAATAGTTGTTATTGCGACGTACAATGTATATTAAACTCTAATTACGAGTAAGATAGTATTATATTAACAGTTTAATCGAAACTCTTTTAAAATAATATTACTGGCCATAAAACAGTGGCTGTAAAATAAAATATAAGTAAGTAGCTACATTTAAAATTAGAATTCATTCATTGTTTTGACAGCTGTTACAAAGGAGACACTTGTGAAACAATATTAGTTCTTTATATTTATTTTAGATTTTAGACTAGTTTATTTATAAATTCTAATCATGCAATCGGTTGTGACATTTGAAAAACCATTACCTCATTTAAGTTTGCCGGATTGGGATGCCAGACTATACAGTTTGCAGGTCAGTTCTCTAAGTTCCACTGTTGACAGTGGTCTTGGCGTTTTTAGGGTTTCGTACACAAAGGGTGAAAACTGGACCCTAATACTAAGCCTACGTTGTCCGTCCGTCCGTCCGTCCGTCCATCCGTCCGTCCGTCTATCCGTCTGTCCGTCCGTCCGTCCGTCTGTCCTACCTATTTAGGACTGTAACTTTTGAACCGTAATGGCTAGATAGTTGAAATTTTCTCAGATTATGGTTATGCGTTATTGCGGCGGATTTGTTAACAAATAATAAAAATGTCAAAAAGTTAAAAATTAAGGGGGTCAGTGGGTCATAAGGGGGAAAAATGACCCACTGACCGGGGGTTCTCAACAAGAAACTAGTTTTTATCAACGTTGTTTCTTCACGCTCTATCGTAAAAACGGTAATACATACAAGCGTCAAACTTAGTGTGATTATAGAGCAAACTCTACAGAATAACAACAAATATAAAAACTGGCCAAGTGTGAGTCGGTCTCGTGCTAAAGGTCCCGGACAAAAAAAGTTTCTTTTCTAAGTTAATAATGTTGTGTTCTGTGGTGGTGTAGGAAACCTCGGTGCGCGAGTAGCCCGACTCGCACTTGACCGGTTTTTATACAATCTTTAATTTGATTTGTTATGTACAACTATGTACAAATAGATATCTATTCAAATGATTGGTTGCTGTATGCTTCAATTTCGAGGCATGTATTTGTACCCACTGTCCATCATAAGTGGTGACGGGCTCACTCCCCGTCACACTGGACAGAGTTTCGGTAGGTACTAATAGTGAAACGTGGATGTTCTGAGGTTTCGGAATATCTCTGACTACCCCCTCGGGGAAAATAGTCGTGAGCAGATGCTTGACGCCCGCCGAGTGCCTCTCGTACTGAGGTAACCTAACGCATTAGCTGGATAGTTTAACACCTCAGTAAATACCGCCAACTGCTATCCATTAATTAATTTGCATACAAGACTAGTTAAACGTTGGAACTTAGGTACCTATTGTATGTTATACTTAAGGCTATTCTACCGTTGGCGCGCTCCATACAAACGTAGTATGGTGATATTTTCAATACTATCTAATTAAAGTCAATGAAATTTTTCAAAAACAATCAAGTAACTAATCTCTATGTCGGTATGAAGTCAGATTTTCGTTAAAATTTATAGTTTTAAAGTTACAGTGCCACAAATATTTCCATACAAATCTTAAATTAATCCTAGCATTGAAACTGTATATTTTAACGAAAATCTGACTTCATACCGACATAGAGATTAGTCACTTGATTGTTTTTGAAAAATTTCATTGACTTTGATTAGATAGTATTGAAAATATCACCATACTACGTTTGTATGGAGCGCGCCAACGGTAGAATAGCCTTAAGAAGGCTATACGTAATACTCTGGAGATATATCTTATATATCTATAATATATCTTAGGCTAGACAATACAAACATTACATAAATATAATGTTCGTTGGGGATAGGCAGATACCGCCACACGATTCTGAAACATTTTTCTCGCTTCATCTACATTCATACATCTTTTCATGAACTTCTGTATAGGTTGAGAGTGCTGCTCACTTGTACTTTTCAGAAAAAGCAATTAATTTGATCATTTTATATTCTCCTCGGACGGCCTCTCCCGACACTTCCCAGACACAGAATTTCCCTTGATACATTTCATTCGTAAGTCTTCTTTCATTCATTCTCTCTACTTTACCGAACCATCTACCTACCTCTATGATACTTAATGAAAGTGGTAGACAGGTTATGTTTAATCAACTGAATAAAGGGAGAAATGAATAGCAGGTATTCCGAATGTGGTAGGTATATTTGGTATACTATCTCTATTTAGGTATAATACTCAATTTGAACTAATCCAATTCAGCCTTTACTATCTGATGGAATGGGTTTGCGCGAGTTTGTTAACACCTTATGTATTAAATTAGCAATTTCATTATTACAGTTTTTGAGAGTTACGCGGTTATTATTTAATCTAGAATTAAACATTTTAACGGGTTCTTACCGCGTTTTGGTAATTGTGAGTTCCCGATATGTGTGTGTGTATTGTGTTTAATTCTGGTTTAATTTCATTATTGTCCATAATAATTATAATCATACGTTTCGGTTCATATTGTACAGTAACGATGACGAGTCGATGATCGGTAGGATAAACCTGATTAAAATTTTCCAATGATCACATTAATTGACAATCAATCGTACCATCAAGGAAACCCATTGATCAAAGTGCTCACGGTACCGAGTTTTCCAAGTCTTATTTCATCCAAAAGCAATAGTTTCATTTCGTCAATGTTTCATTGCATCCAAGTTTTATTTCCTTCCAAGTTTCATACCTAGGAATGGTCCGGAAGGCATGTTTTGGGTATACGTACCTACATAAACTCGTCACGACCAAGGTACACTCTATGAGTACAGGTTGTTAGGGTAAACAGTTGCATTACTTTTAGAGGTTATTGTATGTACCCATGATACTGAACAACTTTCCCAAAGAAACCTATAGGAAATACGCAAAAAAAAAATCGACTTTTCATACAAAATTTCGATCAACTACAGGCCCTGTACCCGCACTTTCGATGTTCGCTATATCGCCACTGTTTTGGTCCGCACTTCATTGGAATAGAGTTGACATTGAAACAAAAATGTTCACGCAATTGCGAAGTTCGAATCCCGAAGTAGACCCCCAGCATTTAGTATGAGAAGTCCACACATTTTTTTACGAATTTCCTATGAGTTTCTTAGGGAAAGTTGTTCAGTATCATGGTACAATCACCCCTTAAAGTAATGCAACAGACTGTTTATCCTAACACCCTGTAGATCCAGTCTCTTGTAAAATCTTAGCAATTTTTTTTTACAAATTGCCATGTTTACTGTCAACCAGGTGGAGCAAATACTATAAGACAATAATTTTATTATGCTTGACAAATGTTTGCCTCTAATTGCGCAAAATAAGCGTTGATTGTACATATCTAGTTTTTTATTCTTAAACTAGGGGAAAACCACTGAAACTTAATCAATATTAAACGCAAACTTTAAACTAGTTAACAAAGGGCACTTACCGCAACGATTTTGTAAACATCAACCTCCAATATGGGCCTCCAATAATTTTACGGGCCGGCCTGATTTCGCTGGCAAATTAGAAAAGTTTTATATGTCTCCCCAAGTTGCTGAAATTGCTTTGTAAGGCTCTCGTGGAAAGATTCAAGTTTCAGGCCCATGACTCAATTTTCACTTCGAATAGTGGCTCTTTTGATGTCCGTTGTAGTTGTTAGCACTTTGTTGTGTGCATTTCTTTCAATGAAAAGCATTTATTGGTGCACTTATAATATTTCTTAGGAAGCTTGCTTTCATATATTTCATATTATATTATATTTATTTATGAAAGAAAACGTTACAGAATTGACAAAAAATTGTGCAGTAAAAACCAATTTAGGTTTATCTATGCACTATCGACTCGTCTAGGACGTCTTAATTAACAGTTAGGATAACCAATATGTTATGTACTTAATTACGTATATTTACAATATACAAATCTTCACTACAAGATATACATAATAGGCATTTACAATAACAGAAACCAAGAGCAGAGACAAGAAGAAGAAAACAAAAACAAAAGATTCAAACACGTAATCGAATCATTATGAGATACCTACAGATCACAGGTTGGACAGGTATTATGGCAGTAGGTACAAACATTAAGCAGTCCCATGTGTGTGTTTAAAAACTAGACAAGGAGGTGAGTTGAACCGGATCGTTATCTGTAATATATTAGTAGTAGTGAGGAGTGCACTGTGTACCTACGGGTTATAAAAACTTAACAACACAGACACAGCGATCAAGGCTCATTTCACAGGATTTTCCGAAAACGAGCCGCTAGTACGCAAAAAAATAAATGATGTATCTATAAATAAATGTTAGTTTTCCGCCCATATCTATAAATCTTTTTCGTGTCAGCATAAGCCATATCGTATGACAATCACACAAAGGTATTTAAAAAAAATTACTCGGTGATTTTGTTCAGACTATCAGACTGAACAACTTTTACAATGGGAGCCAATAACTTTGAAAAAGGTAACACATAAATGCATCTCAATTATAAATGTATTTTAGCATGAAAAATCCAATGCCGTACGATAGATATCACAAACTTTTGACGTCGAGTCGAGAGGACAATCGTAAATATCAATTTCACGAAACAAACGTTGTTTTCCGAAACGAAATGTGCAAATGTTTGAAAAATGAACACTGTGAATATTTGTTTTGGTCCGATGGCGTGCACTGTTGCCCGCGACTTCGTCTGCGTTACCCGGATAAAAAGTACCCTATATGTTAATCCAGGCCATGGTCTATCTGTTTGCCAAATTTCATCAAAATCCGTTCAGCAGTTTTTTACAAACTTTCGTGTAAAAAAGATTAGCAAAGATTTTTTTTGATTATTGGATAGTAGGAAGTATGATTGCGGATTATTATGTTTTTTTTTTACTATGGGTTTGCTCTTGACCTCAATCCAGTCCTCAGGACGAAGATGGGGTCGTAGATGTAGCGAGCTTACCCAGAAGATGCCTATTCACTCGTACTTTAAAGGAATTCGGGTTGTAAGTACTCGGAAATACTGACGCAGGTAAGGCATTCCACTCCTTGGCTGTGCGCATTATAAAAGATTCAGAAAGGCGCTTGGTGCAGATATGTGGGATGTCAACCAAGAAGGGGTGATATACCGCGGTGCGTCTGGAAGTCCGATAGTAGAAAGGGGAAGGTGGGATGAGCTCATGTAGCTCTTGGGCACACTCACCGAAGTACAATCTGTAGAAGACCAACAAGCAGGCGGTGGTGGGCTAGGCTATGAAGCTTGGTCTCCACCAGCTTACTATCGCCAACTAGTAGCTATTACTACAAACATTATAAAAACAAATCCACCTGACCTAATAAATTGAAAATGAGCAATGACTACAATGTGACATTCTGGTTTTTAATTTGGAAATATTGATTAATTGTTACGAAATAAAAAATACGATTGGGGGCATCACAATAGACTCGGTGCAGCCTTAACAATAACTACATTTCAAAGGCGAATAAATATATCAACCAATTATTTAATTAAATATAGGTAACTACATAAAAGTTAGCGTCTCGGACACTCTATAATGAGCTGCCATAACCTCGTCTCACTCGCAGTCAGTAACTCGCAGTATTTGATAATGTTATTCTCATAAATATTGTAATTAATACAGTTGACTTAGTTCATCTCAACGCAAACTAATACCTTCGAATAAGGTGTTATGGAGTTACGCTATTGTTTGACACATTTCGATTTCATTCATTTCGACGACCCGGTTGGTGTAATGGTTACCACGCCGGACTGCCAAACCAGGGTCCTGGGTTCGAATCCCGGTTCGGTCATGGATGTTTACATGTTTGTGCCGTTGTTGTATGGTTTCCATAATAAACAGCCTATTAATAGTGCTTTCTTGGGATCATTACAATGTATGTGCCTGTGAGCGTTATTTATTTATTTTATTTATTTATTTATTTCGATCCGCTCACACCCCTCTTACTCCCGTATCAAATTAGCTTTGAATATGTGATTACTCACGTTTATCTAACGATGGCAGGTAACTGCTGATACAAGACGAGCAGATGCCTTCGATCTTCGCCATGGCGCTCATCAGCTCCGGAATGAGACCAGGATCAAGACTGAATGGGACAGTTATCACAATGACAACCGTCTTAGAGCTAGGTGAGTGCAATGATAATCTGAATTCTATCAAGCATTACGAATTCTTTTTGACCGTGTGGTCATACAAAGAAACTAGTTTTTATCAACACTTGTTCTTCTCGCTCTATCGTAAAAACGGTAATACATACAAGCGTGAAACTTGGTGTGATTATAGAGCAAACTCTACAATATAATAATAAATAGTAAAAAACGGTCAAGTTTGAGTTGATCCCGTGTTGAAAAGTCCTGGAGGATTTTTTTTTAAAATGTTACTTAGGTAATTATTTTGCGTGTTGGTGTGGTACGGAGCCCTCGGTGCGCGAATAGCGCTACTCGCACTTGACCAGTTTTTTATTTACAACTTCGTCACTCAATTCTTGAGAAACACAAAGATAAGTAACAAATGTAACAAAAGACGGTTGTCAATACGTTTCTAGCGATTATTCCGACTGTTCTCCTCATTCATCATCTTCATGTAATCAATCAGGCGTGGAGACACCCACACGCTCCAGATATGAATGGAGCTCTACCTCTCCATTCTACAAACAAGTCTCTTAAGTCAAATCATTTTTATCTTTATGACATACACATTAGAGTCTTAATAAAGGACCTTAGGAATAGAACGGTACATCATAATGACATCAGGTTGGCAGTAAATAGTGATCCATCGTGAACTTTGGCATTCTTCTTATTGAAAGTGTATCAATTTCAAAAGTTGCTTTCGTTTGACAATATAATCGTGAAAGTACGTAATTAATTTTGATAAGGTATATTAGGAAGGAAGGTATATAGGATCTTACATATTTAAAAAAAATTATGATTCGTAATGGAGATAAATACTTTTTAAAAATAATCACAGATCGTGCTCTACACAACCTTCGGTTACAATGAAAATGAAGGCCAATTAAAAAAAAAACATAACTCCAAAAATTTTCATCGTCTTCCAAAAATAAAATAAAAACACCTCCAGGTATTGAACCAAAGTACCTACAATATAAAAACTTATTCACTATCTTGAAGCCCTCGTCAATATGCGTCTTTCGACACCATGTTCACCTTTTTGAGATTAAACGATTAATCTAACCCGAAAACGTTACCAGGCAAATTCGCACTTTCACTAAAAACGGAACGAAATTTTTTATTAAAGCGATCGAAAAATCATTTTCAATGTAATAAATTGTTTAAAAATCTAAAGTTACTGAAGCTTTCTACTGGGACGCTTTCGACTCTGTGATGGTGACTAATAAAAAATGTTATCCTTCCATAATTAACCACATAACAAATTCAAATGTTGTCTTACAGGGTATACGAAATCGAGCAATGGAAGTCCACGCTTCAAGACCTACTATCTCGTATAGACAGAGAGATGAGCGCTCTGAAAGAAGAGAAAGCTTCTACGGAAAGAGAACTCGAACAACTGAACATGCCTCTTCTCGTGTGCTCTGAATGCCTATCCAACAGAGATGGAAGAAGAAGTAGCGAGTTGACTTATGATCTTGCTGATACTGAGTTGAAGAAAGTAAGATCTAGTTATTTCTTGTGTCTAAGTAATTGGTATTGGCTATGTGCGAAGTGGGTGTTGGAAACTGTCAAGTCGATCGCAGCGCACGCCGTGGCAGAAATTTGTACTACTGACGGCGAAGCTGTGTCAGATTTGCTTGAATCTATGAAAATCAGTTAGTGTTAACTTAACACGAAATCTCCAAAACTGTCAATACTACAAACTTAAAATTTGGCATGGAAGTTTCTATTGGCATCTAGATGCTCACTTAAAAAAGGTTTGTCGCATTTTAAACCCCCAAAGGTGTTAAAACTGAGGTAAAAGTTTGTATGGGAATTCCGATACAATAGTAGATTATGTACCAAGGGGATAAAGCAGTGTCTTTCATCACGGGCGCGATATTGAATCCCGAGCGTAACGAGGGATTCTAGGGTCAACTCCCGAGCGTAGCGAGGGAGTTTAGAGTTAACTCCCGAGCGAAGCGAGGGAGTGCGAGGGAGTTAAGACTAGAATCCTGAGTGAAGCGAGGGGTTCAAGCTCGCCCAAGATGAAAACACGTTTATCCCCGAGGACCATACTCTACTTTTCACACCCTCCGCGAGAAAATAAAAAGCAATACTGTTAGAAACCCAGGGGAGCGTGTAAATTCTCCATGGTTAGAAACCAATTCTTTTATTAGAGTTTATAACAAAGTATTAGAGTTCAATAGTATAGTATTTAGAAAACACTATTTTATTAAATTCAAAGTGAAAGTAGATATTTGAAACATTAGACCATTCTCTTTGATTAGACCAGGAGAGCGATTTTTGAAACTCATTCGCTGAGTTCAGCAGTTGAAAATGTCAAAATTACTGTGGAGATATGCATCTTTATACTGCTGATTTGACTTTCAAAAATCATACTTCAGGAGTGCCATTTTTGAAAGTCAAATCAGCAGCAGAAAGATGCGTATCTCCATAGTAATTTTGACATTTTCAACTGCTGAACTCAGCCAATGAGATTCAAAAATCGCACTCCAGTTGTGGAAAGAAAAAATATATACGTTCGAATTGAGAAACCTCCTCCTTTTTTGAAGTCGGTTAAAAATGTAATATTTTTTTACTTTGTTCGTAGCAATAGGTACAGAGATTTGCAGTATTCGCGCCTTTTTTTCTTTTTTTGTGTTCAACACTCGTGGTGGCCAGTTCGAATTTCAAATTAAGTTCTTTTTGGTGCAGGTCTCCATGATAAGTTTTCATACGAATTTTAAGTAAGGGTCGTAGTAAATATTAAATAATCTGTGGATGCGGTTCCATATTCAAATCTCATTATTGACCAGCGGGTTATAATGAAATTCAGTACAATATTATTGCCCGGCTAGGCCCAGGGCTATAATGACTTGCTTTAGGTTCGAGTTACATGACATATAATGTTCCATTTTCGAGCGGGTGGTGTGAAAATTAGATTTTGTGCGGGGCTTCGTCCGCATCCGCTGCCGTCATCGTACCGGAATAAAATATAAGCTAGCTTTTAACACTAATAATAAGCTTTTAAATGTAAAAAGTTTTATCAAAATAGGTCCAATAGTTTTGGCAGAATCCTCGAACAAACACAGTCAGTACTATAATAGTGTAGATAATTCACGGCTGGCCGACGCAGTTCATGGGCTACGCCGCGCTAGTGTGGCGCTAGTGTCGTGCACATAGCCAATAGCAGTTTTTTGAAGTGAAAACTTCTTTAGCGGCGTTGTGCACTTTTTGGTATGGGTAAAAAATTTTAAACTCGCGTCAGGACCACGACACGTCACCCTGATCGAAAATTGGTCAGACATATCCCCCTCTTTCTAACGCGCGGCGTAAATGTATGCCTGTTCCTGCTGTTTCGTTTAAGCCCCCTCTCTTTCTACCGCGCGGCTAAAATGTATGCCTGTTCCTGCTGTTTTGTTTAAACGGCATAAATTTTCATGTTTGTGTACGATAGCGCAATAAATGAATATTGTATTTTACCACATAAATGATAGTAAGTACTTTAAATTTTTATATGTTCAAGTTTTCACTTCTGCCGGCACTCCCGGAGTGCAACCCGTTGTTTTTTTTTGACTGTGTTGTCTTCGAACGGCTTTAAGTTAATGCTTCAAAATGATTTGTTAGGATTAAAAATTATTATTTCATTTATTTATTTTTATTTTTATACACAGTTTAAAATGTTCGTCTTTTCGTGTCAAGTGTTGTCAAATGTGTTTCCGTATTGAATTTTGCTTTGTTATTTTTGTTTTTTTTTGTGTTGTGCCCCGAACACCTGCTCGAGAGGGGGCCTCAATAAATCTACACTGGACGCTGTCAGGCTCGCTGAATATCTGGCCAATAGAATATCTAAACTATTATAAAACTGTAACAGAAGTGTGTAACTGTAACATTGAAGATATGTACAAAAAAAAATTACGACATGGTTTTTACCTGTCCCTGATTCCGAATCACCAATTTTTGGATTTTTTGTCTGTCTGTTTGTTTGTTTCTTTGTTTGTTTGTTTGTTTGTATGTTTGTTTGTTTGTTTGTTTGTTTGTTTGTTTGTTTGTTTGTTTGTTTGTTTGGGTGTTGTTTTGTTCGAGTATCACGCAAAAACTACTGAACCGATTTTGATGAAACTTTTTTTGTTTGATAGCTTATCATCTGACTTAAAATCTGGTATATAATTTATGCGGACGAAGTCGCGGGTAAAAGCTCGTATAATATAAAATCTAAATATAATTTACAATGAACACCTATAATAATGAATCCCGCAAAACCAATGGCTCGGTTTGTCTGTGGGAGCAATGTTACCTGTCATTATACATTTTTGGGATATTCTTAGATCTTAGGTAATGCTGTATAATAGGAATCTTGTTTAAATTCGACATGGTTGGTATAGGCATGACAAAACCTTATTTAATACCTAATAGTAGCGACCTATTCATCATGGAGTTTGTTTTCAAGTTCTTACTTAAATTTTACAGGAACTCTGCGTAACCGAAAGTAACAAGAAGTTGCTAATTGACCGATGCCAGTCGGCCTGGGAAAAAATCAACAAGTTGGAAGTAGTTAAGTTTAAACTACAACTCGATTTGAACGATAAGAACGAAGCCCTGGGAATCGATAAAGACATGCTGAGTTTAGACAAAGATTGCGCAAACGTTACCTATAAAACAGATTCCCTGAAGACTCCCAAAAGGTATACCCCAAAAGACTTTAAAAGGACATCTGGCACATAATACCCAAAAATGTATAACCGTCCTTCTATTTTTATTATGGACTATGGAACACTAGAAACTAACTGCAGGCATTAGTTTATTTTATAATGATTTATTAGTTTTTATCATTTTTATATAAAAAAAACATTGTGCTTGCAACATCTCCTACCTCCTCCTACTAAACAACATTGACAGCCATGTTGGGGTTGCTACTTTTTTAAAATTTATTAATAATAAATGATTAAATAACTCGTTAAATAAAAATAAATGATACTATCTGAGTCGTTTTTATAAAACCTCATAATTTATTACACATTTGACTTCAGTCAAAACTTCTATACATTTAAAGGTATTTTTTCAAGGGAGAGCGGCGGTTGTCCTTTAATATCAAGTTAATAGTCTAGAATATTTAAATTTAATAACACCTGCTTAATCTCCAATCTAAACTTTATGATCAGTAAAATGGTTCTGAAGTAAATGGAGATTATTCCGCTGTAAAATCTTTAAAGGTTTTACATTTTAGGACTTATTAATTTTGTTCTTTTATAAAACATGCATGTTTCCCCAATTTTGACATTAGAGGAATCTAGTTACACAGTAATTGATTCGAAATTATTTTGAGCACAGGATGATAACGTACGAGCAATGGCTAGAAAAATGCGAGTCATTCAAGAGGATGGCTACCAGCGAGCTTCAAGATACTCTTCGTCTGCGGGAATCACTGTTTGTGGCCAGGGGGCGGGCAAGAAACGCTTTGCGTGCCCAGACCGACGTCACGAACTACATGCTGCGCAGGCGCATCTATGATACCCAGCGGGCTAGAAATGAGCTGGAGTGGCAGAAGATTAAGGTTTGTCTTCATTATTTTTTTAGTTCAGAATATTTTAGTAATCATAGCTGCAGCTCTATGGTACCATCGACCAATTTTAATCATTACCCACCGTAGAACCTTTTCACGGCAAACTATTTGTAGTAGAGCATGTTCTTTCGTAAATTACCTTTGTAAACTATTTGGTAAAGGTAAGTACGATGGTACCTACCGTAAATATTTATTTTCTGTGCTATTCGTGGACCATCATTAAGGCAACGTGAAGGCAGGGCTAAGCTCCGATAAAGGGGGTGAGGTGCGGGGTCTGAGGGGAGATCGCGAACAATTCGTTCGAATTTTGAATTAAAATATTAGAGTGTTCAATAATTCTTCAAGATGCCACAGTATACCAACATGTCATATAATTGATACCAGTTGAACAACACCAATAACAAAGTTAAAGTTATTTATAGGTATTATTGTAGGCTATTGGCATAAGTAATTCTTTGATGAAGATCTGATGAATGGCTTTGGAAACAGGTAAATGGAACTCCTCAACAGTTGAAAACAAATCATTGGCAATTGAATAAGTTGTTTGAAATCATCAATTATATGCTATAAGTGAGCCTTGCTAAAACTACACGCTTCAAAAGATGGTTAATAGTTGGGGTTAGGTGACAATTCGCCAGCAAAAAAACAAAAAAAATATATATATTAAATAATAAAGTCCCAACGAACTCCTAGGAAGATTCGCAACGAGCTCCTTGCCACCTTGCTAGCGACCGGAATCGAACTCGCGCCAACCGCACTAAACCGCCGCTCTGCTCTGGAGGCGAGTACCGAGACCACTCGACCAACTGGTGCTGCGCTGGACTCGGCAAAATAAGGCATGCCTTGCCACAACTACGCTTTACAGATGCTTAGGATGAGTCATACTGACTCTAAAGTGGACACTTTTCTTCAATCTGACATCGGATTCGTGTTCAGGGTCCACGCGGACCCTCAGATATTGATTTTGGAAGCAATCGGTTGAGAAACACAAATTGAAAATACCAGTGAGCAGTTTTTGTAACAGTTATTCAGCTCCATCATTAAATAGGTACTTGTTACAAAACTGTAAAGAAAAGCACTCATCGAGATGATTTTAACAAGCTGAAATTCGATGAGTATACTATTAGCCATCCAAGAGTTCCACTAGCCACCTTCCAGCTCCATCACCAGATCAGCTGGATAATACCATATTATTGTATTGTCATCAGAATCACATGCACCTGCAGAGTCTTTAATGGATATAACTAGGGTTGCCAACCTTAGTGCACGGATTAGCGGGAAATTTGCAACCAAGATGCGGGACGTGGCTATAAAAAGCGGGACCCACCCAGCTGGCAAATAATAAGAAGTCGAAAAATCAATAACAAAAGTAGAATCAATAAGGCAAATAAAAATAAAATGTAATAATTGTGGAATCTTCAAGTCAGCCCCTTTTGTTTACACTTAGTCAAATTATTTGGTAAGGATGAAATGAAAAAAAAAAAAAGTTATAGAACGGCATACTTATTTATTTTTTCGGGTAGGTAAAAGCTCTTTATAAAATTTAAGAAAGCCCTTGAATTCCCCATTCGTAGCTGTATTGTCACAGTTTTTGTACATTTTAGCTTTCGAATCGGAAACGAAAATCAGACAATTAAGTAAACTTTTTCGATGAGTTTACAAAAATAACAGAAAATTAATACGTCTTTAGAACTCTGCATTTAAACGGCATGGTTAGAAAAGTAACTTAAAATTTTAAACCACTTCTTCCGAGTCAACTGAGTTCACACCTACTACCCGAAAGGTGAGCCAGAAAACGGGACAATTGGCGTCCCGCGCACATCTTTGACGGGACGCATCATCATAGGGTCTAGAAACGGGACGTCCCGCCTCTCGCGGGACGGTTGGCAACCCTAGATATAACGCACCCCCGAACGAATAAAGGTGTAAAGTGCCATAACACCCTTTTCACTTTTATTCCATGTTTGGAATCTACAGCCTTCAATAATACACGTCCTAAATTTTTACTACGCAGCTATGGTGCATATTCATAAAATTATACGGGAAGACATCTTTTTTTTTTTATTAACTATGGGTTTGCTCTTGACCTCAATCCAGTCCTCAGGACGAAGATGGGGTCGTAGATGTAGCGAGCTTACCCAGAATATGCCTATTCACTCGTACTTTAAAGGAATTCGGGTTGTAAGTACTCGGAAATACTGACGCAGGTAAGGCATTCCACTCCTTGGCTGTGCGCATTGTAAAAGATTCAGAAAGGCGCTTGGTGCGGATATGTGGGATGTCAACCAAGAAGGGGTGATATCCCGCGGTGCGTCTGGAAGTCCGATAGTAGAAAGGGGAAGGTGGGATGAGCTCATGCAGCTCAAGGGCACACTCACCGAAGTACAATCTGTAGAAGACCGACAAGCACTCTGCGGCGGTGGGCTAGGCTATGAAGCTTGGCCTCCACCAGCTTACTATCGCCAATGAGCCTCCTGGCTCTGCGTTCAACCGAGTCGAGTGCGGCAAGTTGATACTTGGCTGAGCCATCCCACAGGTGGCAGCAGTACTCCATACATGATCGGACCTGAGCTTTATACAATACTAAGAGCTGTCCAGGAGTGAAGTACCGCTTCACCTTGTTTAAGATGCCCAGCTTTTTGGCCGCAGTTTGAGCCTTAGACTCGATGTCAGCGCCGAAGTTGAGTTTCGTGGTCAAGCTTATACCCAGAAGCCCAAGACTGTCGGAAACAGGGACAGATGTACCCCGGAAAGTAGGAGTCAGATTAAACGGACTCCTTTTTGCGGTGAACAGACAAGCCTGTGTTTTGGTGGCGTTGAAGTTGACTAAATTATTGTCACCCTACTGGGAGACAAGACTTAAAGTCAAGTTTGTCCGCTCAACCATTTACCTGCGCATTTACCGCTCACCTGCGAGCGTATTTTATCCCCGCTGGCCCCTGCGCCAGATACATATCTCTCCATGACAGTACTGTCATCTGCATACCCAACAATACCTGACACAAGGAGGTCATTGATGTGCAGCAGGAAAAGTGTCGCGGAGAGAACAGACCCTTGAGGAACTCCAGCATCAATTGCCATAAGGTCAGAAGAGCAGCTGTCAACGACAACTCTAATCGACCGTTCTCTCAAGAAATCAGATATCCAGCTGCAAAGATCAGCGGGGATGCCATAAGCGGGAAGCTTGTTCAGCAAACTAGCGTGCCATATCCTGTCAAAGACCTTCGAGATGTCAAGTGATACAGCCAGTGCTTCACCGTGCTTCTCGATGGCCTCGCCCCAGCAGTGCGTGACATACACAAGAAGATCCCCAGTCGATCGCCCCCGGCGGAAGCCATATTGGCGATCACTGAGTAGATCATTGTCTTCTAGGTATGACAGCAACTTACTGTTAAGTACTCTTTCCATGACTTTACAGAGAATGGAAGTAATGGCGATAGGGCGGTAGTTACAGCTATGAGTTTACTATGTAATTTATTTGGCCGCAAAACACGACAGATATGTTTAATTTTAATCTATAATAACTTGATTCTCTGACAAACTACCTATGTAATGCTCTTTGTATGGGACCTGGTTTCCTGAAATAAATGATTTTTATTTTTATTTTTTTTCATTTTATATGGATTTTCATACAACATTGCCGGCCGCTGCACGCATGTATTTGGCCAGTACAGCAATTTTGATTTATCTCGAAGAAGGTTGTCAAAATAATGCTCACATTTCCAAGCATGTTTGAGAAAAATTCATATTTACGTGAGCGCCTTCTAGGGTCAAAAAACGCAGTCACCTTTTCAGTTTAATCACCGGCTATTGAAGCATCAAAACTAATGCAGGGCGCTTTGAAAGGCGGGAGTAGCACTCGCACGAGCGATCAGTGCCGGTTGCGTTCGCTAAAATTAATTTGCGCGGTCATCAGAATTTTTCAAATGTTACTCGCACGATCGATACGTCTCGGGTGTAAAGGGATAGTGCGCGGCTGCCGCGCGAGATAATGCTCGATGGTTTGCCACGCGAAGTCGGTACGCACCTGTAAATCAACAATCTTGATTGTTTTGCCATTTGTGGCACCGCCCAAAATTGTTCGCTTTTTTAACCGACGAAAACAAAACAAAAAACGGTGGAGGTTTTCAAGTCGACGCGTATACAGGGTGTAACAAAACACCCTAGTAATACTTAACTGGGTGCTTCAGACCATCAAACTGAACAACTTTCACTATGGGGGCAACATCGAGAAAAAAATTTAAAAAATCTGTTATCCCATACAAAAGTGCAGCACCGACTCGACTAAAATGTATGGGACAGCAGATTTTTTTATTTTTCTTGATGTTGGCTCCATAGTGAAAGTTGTTCAGTTTGATGGTCTGGAGCACCCCCTTAAGTATTACTAGGGTGTTTTGTTACACCCTGTATACGCTTATGTATGTACGCATAACTTTTTACGGAGTAATCTGATTTTGATTTTTTTTTTGTTTAGTAGGTCATACTTCAGAGGTGGTTCCATTTTAATTTGGTGAAGATCTGGTAAAGGGTTTCGGAGATAGACAATAGAACTCCTCAAAGATCGCCTATCATCGACGATTGAAATAAATGATTCGTGTTCAAGTTTTCTTTTAGGTCATACTTCAAAAGTGGTCCCATTTTAATTTGATGAAGATTTGGTAAAGGGCTTCGGAGATAGACAATAGACTCCTCAAAGATCTATAGCATATCATCGACGATTGAAATAAAAGATTCGTGTTCATGTTCCCTTTACATGTCCAACGGATATGTTAACCCAATATAACACCAACGCTGAAAATAAAAAAAAAAATTTTTTTTAACAAAGTATGAATACTGACTTCAAAACTCAAAAAGTAAAAAATAATAAATATTACAGCGGATGAATTTTACGTTAGCATCTATTAAGAATATCATTTTGTTTTATTGTAGTCGGTGTCAAGCCTAGCCAAAAAATTATTGCAAGCTCAGTCTCGAATCGTACAGGCTTGACAGCGACTTCGATAAAACAAAATGATGAATTCAATTCTGACATTACTAATTATGATTAATTTAAAATTGAATACTTGTTTAATATTGAATATTTATGAAATACGGAAAAATATGTAAATTATGAATTTTATATTGACTTGTTGTTGTAAATTTATACTCAATATTATTCTGTGTTTTATATGTAACTTATTAGGTTTTTCTTTAGCTTTTATTTCAAACACAATGTAATTTGTATATGAATAAATAAATATGAAATAATATGAAATATGATATTCTTATAGATGCTAACGTAAAATTCATCGGCTGCAATATTTATTATTTTTAGGTACTTTTTGAAATTTGAAGTCGGTTTTAATTTTTTGTCAAAAAATTTTTATTCAGTACAAAATCTGTTGGTATATTTTAAATAAAATAATCTAAATTGTAAATATTAAAGCAATTTTTATTACAGTATTTTTTTTTAATTGTAGTGTACTTTCTTTGTACAGTGGGAAATAAAAGTATAAAATGAGAAAATACCTAAGCTAAACTCGCAAGACGATCCCTTTTCAGAAAATGTAAGTATCCGCTCTTGGATTCAAGGAACCCTACTGTTTTCCACGAAACCCTAAGATACACTTTGGGAACCGCTTACCTCTTAGGATGCCTCGCTATGCGCTACAGAAACAACTTTACCTACATCAGTTTAGCAATTCGTAGCACCACGAGTCATTTTGGTGTTGTCCTACTGAAAGCTATATTCGTGAACTGTGGCACTATGATGGAACTGTCATTTTGCCTACATAATTTACAATTCAAAAATAAATTTACAAATTAGTTATATCTACAATAATCACAGCTATTATTTACAATTTGAGCAATATTAGAAATATTTATATAGATATTAATACAGAAAAAAGCCGGAAATGTTGTAAAATAAGACGTGAAATTTGAAGAAAAGTTTGACATAGGTCTTACCTCTACAAGCGCTGCCGCGCTTCTAAAATGGCGTATCGCATCGGCAAAATGGCGAGACGCTCGAAATTTCGTAGATATTTTGGAATTGTGTTGAAGTATATAAAGTAAAGTAAACGAAATATACCTAGCTGCCAAGCTTATGTTATGGCCAAGATAATAGTATATTTTATTTGCGTAAATACAGTTTCTTCTAGATATAAAATGATATTAAAAGTAAGAAAGAGGGGTAACTTCGGGATGTTTTTCTATCTAGCCAAATTGTTCCAATCGTGTACTGAATAACCTTCCTGCCTAGGAAATATCCCCAACTATAATATATATTTCATTCAAATCAAAATTATTACATTTTGAATGGAAAAAACGTAATCGAAAAAGCGATTTTTTACGAGTTTATAAACTCATTACGCCTTAAACAAAAATAGTTTTGTTCTAGAAAGAAAGAAATTTAGAAAAATTTCGCTTCTCAGCTGTTTTACAATTTTGTCACAATAACCGGTCCTATGTCCGTGTGGTGTCGGCTAAGAATAGCATCACCCCATTTCCTCCCATGGGTGTCGTTAAAGGCGACTAAGGGAGTTACCGGAGGATGGGCAGCAGCATCCTCTGAGTACACACATTCAATCCAACTTCGATCGCCAACCCGCCTGCCAAGCGTGACGATTATGGCAAATCCCCCCCATTTTGGGGGAGGCCTATGTCCAGCAGTGGGCGTCTATCGGCTGATATGATGATGATGATGAACCGGTCCTAAGTCTTTCCTAAATCTACTTGCAGCTTAAGGAGGACAGCTTATAAATTTTCTTCACCTTCAATAGTCCGTATAATAAAGCAAGCAATAGAAATATCGATTTCAAGTAGGCAAGGCACGAAAGCGTGGGCGAAATACCAGTTGGCGGGGGTAGTTCCAGTCCAAGCTGACACAACCAATTTATTCACTAAATTATTTTCATTGTTATTTTAATTCCCTCCGCAAGCTATCACTTTCAGTTATAGAAGGGAATTAAAACTTGAAGCTTTGAAGCTTCAGTTTTATGTTAATATTACCTGCGACTTCGTCTGCACAAATTATATAGCAGATTTTAAGTCAGATCATAAGCTATCAAACAAACAACGTTTCATCAAAATCGGTTCAGTAGTTTTCGCGTGATGCTCGATCAAACAAACTTCTTTTTTTCTAATTTACAGTTTTACGAGCATTTACCCGCGACTTCGTCCGCATATATATTATATACTAGATTTTAAGTCAAATCATAAGCTATGAAACAAAAAAGTTTCATCAAAATCGGTTTAGTAGTTTTTGCGTGATGCTCGAACAAACAAACACACAAACAAATAAACAAACAAACAAACAAACAGACAGACAAAAAATCAAAAAATTTGTGATTTGGAATCAGGGACATCGAAAAACCGGTAACCTATCTTACTTCCGAAATTTTGTTGACCGAATTTCAGTTATTCGAAAACGGTTTATAGAATTTTCTAATGACAGATATTTTCTTACACATAAATTTGTTATTCCTTATAAAGACTTGACAGAAGTATCATTTTCCAGAAAATTTAAAATCAGAATTTCATAATCACTTTTTTTCATTTGACAACTGTCTTCTGGGTTCGAAGTTTTAAAAAGTCGAAGTAACTTCTTCCATAGTACCTATGATTAGAACACAACACAGTAAAGTTTTCTGTAGACGGCAACATGATACCAGGATTAGAGCACCAATATGCTTGCTAACATGCTGCATGTTTGCTTTGAACGGAGCGAGTGAAGCGAGCGGAGCATCAACATGCTTGCTGCTTGCTTGCTGCATGCTTGCTTGCTTGTTGCTTGCTTGCTTGAATGCATGTTGGGGGGTGCAGGGGGGCCGTGCCCCCCGCGAGGGGGGTGCGGGGGGCGGAAGCCCCCTGCCTGAGAAAAACAAACTGGTGTTTTTAAAATTGTAGGTTAGGTTAGGTTAGAACATGTAAGACACTTAGCGGAGCGAGCGAAGCGAGCGGAGCATCAACATGCTTGCTGCTTGCTTGTTTGCTTGCTTACTGCTTGCTTGCTTGCTTGCTGCATGCTTGCTTGCTGCTTGCTTGCTTGCTTGCTGCATGCTTGCTTGCTTGTTGCTTGCTTGCTACTTGGGGGGTACAGGGGGGCTGCGCCCCCCGCGAGGGGGGTGCGGGGGGCGGATGCCCCCTGCCTGAGAAAAAAACCAACTGGTGTTTTTAAAATTGTAGGTTAGGTTAGGTTAGAACATATTAAGACACTTAGCGGAGCGAGCGAAGCGAGCGGAGCATCAACATGCTTGCTGTTTGCTTGCTTGCTTGCTGCATGCTTGCTTGCTGCATGCTTGCTTGCTGCTTGCTTGCTTGCTTGTTGCATGCTTGCTTGCTTGCTGCATGTTTGCTTGCTTGCTTGCTTGTTGCTTGCTTGTTTGCTTGTATGCATGTTGGAGGCTTCATGGGGGCTGCACAGAAGGAGGTGCTGTTGGTGGACGCCCCTGCCTGAGAAAATTCTGGCTTAGGTTAGGTTTACTATTTCTACGGAAAAGTGACCGTACGGAAAAACAAATATTCGAAAAAGTTAATTATCTGACTTACATTACTTCGGAAAAATGTGGCACAGAATTTTGATCCATTGGTTAGAAGAAAAAAAGGACAATAAAAAATCTGGCTTTTCAAAATATGGCGAATAATATTTCGGGGAAACAAAAAAAAAAGTGAAACAATAAAAAGTGTAACGATTTCGGAGAACTAAAATTCGGAAACCTCTAATTCGAAAGTACGATAGGTAACCCGAAAAACCATATCGTAATCTTTTTTTTGTAAATATCTTCAATGTACAGACACACTTCAGTTACAGTTTTATAATAGTACTAGAGTTAACCCGCGACTTCGTCGGCACAAATTATATACTTACCAGATTTTAAGTCAGATCATAAGCTATCAAATAAAAAAAGTTTCATCAAAATCGGTTCAGTAGTTTTTGCGTGATGCTCGTTCAAACAAACAAACAAACAAACACACAAACAAACAAACAGACAGACAAAAAATCCAAAAATTTGTGATTTGGAATCAGGGACATCTAAAAACCAAATCGTTATTTTTTTTTGTAAATATCTTCAATGTACAGACACACTTCTGTTACAGTTTTATAATAGTTTAGTATACAATACAAGGTGAAATTGATATCATTAGCATCCTTTTAAACTTAGAGCCTACCCACCAAACTGAACAACTTTTACTATGGCAGCAAACCGATCGGAGCAAAAAAAATCTGCTGCTGCATACATTTGAGTCGACATTGCAGTTTCGTATGGAACAGCTGATTTTCTATTTGCTCCGATCGGTTTGCTCCCATAGTAAAAGTTATTCAGTTTGAGGTAGACTCTTAGTTTAAAAGGATGCTAATTTCACCCAGTAGATAGATAGATTTGTATAGCGTTATTTCTTTACTTCAGTTGTTCTTAAATTGTTTCCCTTCAGTTAGATTTCAAGCTTGATGAAGTTATGATTGGCAGATCAGCCAATAATTACGTAGAAAGGGCAATTATTTTTCGAGTCTGCCGGAATCTGCCCCAGGCTATCAAAATACAGATGAGTGGCTTCTACCAAAACAAATCAAAGTAATTTGAATCTAATAAATACCGTCTGTTCTCTCGCGTGAGTCAGGCCGTACATTGGGACGCCGACGTACATTGAGGCATTTGTAACATAACTGCAATTTCTACTGCTGCTTGGTTTGAGTTGAATTTTCTTCTTTGGGGAAAGTTGTTCAGTATCATAAGCACATAAGCACAATTACTCCCTAATTAAAGTTATACATCTATCTACAATTCTACGCTCTACCCTTTATACAAGGTGTTACAAAAATATGAATAAACATTTTAAGGGGTAGTTTAGACCATCAAACTGAACAACTTTCACTATGGGACCAATATCAAAATAGCGAAAAAAAAACGGATTTTTCATACTAAACTAGAGTAAATTTGTATCTACTCGAGCAAAATTTATGGGACAGCTTTTTTTTTCGAGGTATCGGTATAGGTGTTGGTACCATAATGAAAGTTGTTCAGTTTTATTGTCTAACTCTAAACAAACCCCTTAGAAGTTTCAAATTTTAATTTTGTAACATTCTGTATAATATTATATTTCATTCCAAATAGCAACGTAATTTTAAAGCTATTTTGAATTACATAAACAGAGATTTGAAACACAGTATTCTTAGAACCCCTTTTTAGTAACGTCCAAGATATTATGCCGGATAGCACCTTTTTTATCTTTCTGTATACTTTATAGATAGTTGCTCGTTAGCAACTATACTAATTTTGGTTAAAATTGGCCAGAAAGCTAAATAGGAATTGGAATATCTTTTTATCTTAATATAGATAACGAGCAAAATAAAAATTCGCCGAACCATTATAAAAGGGTTATGAAAAACATTTTTAACCCACAGATGGAAGAAAACATGGATAAGCTATCGACAGAGCTAAAGGTAATGGGAGAACAGTTTGCTGACAAAGTGAACGCTTTGAAAGTGGCTGAGACACGCCTGGAGACTCGAGGGTACAGACCTGGCATTGAACTGGCTTCGGACGAGGCAGATATCGGACTGAAGGAAGAAGTACGCAATCTTAGGGAAACGATTCGACAGTTGCAGGAGAAACTGGATTGTGCTAAGTTAGTTATTTTGCATCTTATTTCTTTTTACAAATGTATAAAGGCAGGACTGGCGACTGGTCATGTTTGGGGTTGAGCGTACGTGAGCCTTCTTACCGTTGTTGCACGCTTAATAATAACTTTTAGTACTTGTAACCAAGTGTTTGATCACTCCGAAACAGATTACACCTTTCGGGCCAAATGTCAGAATGATTTCTTCCTAAAACGACCATATAATCAATCAATCAATTTTTATTTTGTAAACATGGGTACATAATAGGTTACAGGTTATAGTGTATACATAAAGTCATAGATCTCCACATTTTGTCTTTCGACGTACAAAATATTTAATTACAAATTAGCAATTATATTTGTATTAAAGAGGCCAAAATAAACGAAAATTATAAGCTTGGCAAACAAAAGCAAATTATATAAAATGTCCAATTAAAAAAGAAACAAAATCAACAGTAGCACACAAATAAACAAGCAAGATAATAAATGTCAACTAAAGCAAGCAAAGAGCAGCAGATAAATTAATAATTAATAATATGTCACAATGATTCAAATAAGTCTAAGTCTAAGTCCTCGCGTTTTGCCCCCAGTCCTCACTTTTTGCTCCCAGTCCTCACTTTTTGCCCTCAGTCCTCACTTTTTGCCCCCAGTCCTCACTTTTTGACCTCAGTCCTCACGTAGGTAGGTACTCTACTCAAATGTATGAAAAGCAGATATTTTTTTTTAAATTCAGGTTTGTTTACATAGTAAACATTTTTCAGGTTAGACTAATACTCAGTTGCAGAAATGTTCATTAAAGTTAATCCTCCATTAAAGCTCTTGCTGTCACTTTTTGTCTTGTTGACGTAGTAAAAGCTAGCGAGAGATTTAATGGAGGATTAACTCTAATAAGCGTTTCTGCAACAGACCGTTACACCCCTAAAAATTGGTCGATTCATTTCAATTATGCCCAGTTTTTATGGCGTATAAAGTTTTAATTAGTTATGTTTTTTTCTAGACCAACCTGTTTTGACATTTCTAATTAAAATGCAGGCTTAGCAGTTAAGACTTCATGTCAATGTAAAAATTAGTCTTGAATGATATTTTTTGAAAGTACCTACTATTAAAGCATAAATATTTGTCCAATTTTCAATTAAAATATTGAAGGATGCTCAAGGGGTAATTTGGCGCCAAAGTTTGTTGCCCTTGAAAAAAAAACAGATTTTCTCCAGCTCAGTTATTATTAAGTCTGCCAGCCAATTTTATGGAATTCATCGTCGCTCATTTTTCATAAAATTTATTCAGGGAGATATTGTCTACCTTTCAATCTTATATTCTTTTGTTGTTTTCTCCTAAAACGTCGAAAAAAGAACGTTAAATAACAATAGTAGATTGTTAACCAAGGGATGAAAGTGACCCATTTCACACGAGATGTTTGGCGCCCCGAACGAACGTGAGGGGCGCCCATAGTTCGAGTGTGAAATGGGTACTTTCACCCGAGTTAAACACTCTGCTTTTCATCACGATTACGAGGAAATTAACCAAAAACCAGATAATGCAAAATCAATTTCTGAATCGCTATTCGCTCGATGAATTCATTTTAGGTAGGCTGCGTTTCAAAACGTTTGAAAATCACTCGGGTGTCACACAAAAAAAACAAACGAAGATAGTGGATGCTAGAGTGAGACAAATATACTTCCCTAGTGATTTTTACACGTTTTGAAAAAGATTCGCAAATTTGCAACATGTGGCTTTCCCTCCGTTTTTTTGTTTCAAGTTTTTTTCTTTTTCGCGCTAGGCTGCTTTCCGAACCTACGCCCCAGGTGCACCCCGATCGCAACTTTTCGCACTAACGCCGTTCAGGAGTGCGATTTTTGAACATCATACGAGCGACTCGGCAGTCGAAAATGTCATAATTACTACGAGATTATGCATCTTTCTACTGCCGATTCGCTCATATGATGTTCAAAAATCGCACTTCAGAGCCTCGGTGAAAAACGTTCTACCATAGTGCGAGTTGAAAAAACAACCGCACCCAAAGGTCCTGAACGCAGCCTTGCGCGAAAAAGAAAAACTTTTTTTTTTAAACTAGCCTGAAGTGCGATTTTTGAAAATCATACGAGCGACTTGGCAGTAGAAAATGTCAAAATTACTATGGAGATTATGCATCTTTCTACTGCCAAACCGCTCGTATGATTTTCAAAAATCGCACTTCTGTTTTTTAAATTAATTATACTCCATTTTTATTAAAGACGAAAAAAAGAAGATCACAGAAGCAGGGCTACGAAACCTTTTCAGACCGTGATCATTTTATAAAAAATTCGAAACACTTATGTCAGTGTTTGGTGACTGATGAATATAAGAATTAGGGATTTATTAGAACAAAAAAAAAATTCAATTAAAATGCAAATTCAAAAATTAAAATTTACAATTAGGTACATACAATATTGATTAGTATTAAATAACTGAATATAATTAAGAATTTTACTAAATGTTATTGAACAAAAGGCAAGTACTTTGAGTTATCATAACTGAACATAATTACAATAGAAAATTAGGATACATGTTTGAAATAAACAAAAAACATTTTATACAACATAACAACGTTATATACGCAACGGGTGCATTGAAACGAGGCAAATGGTTCAATCGCAGACGATTTGCTGTCTACTTTTGAGGAGTTCTATTGTGTAGCTCGAAGCGCGTAATCAGATCTTCACAAAATTAAAATGGGACCACTTCGAGAACATACCCTTTCAAACGAAAAAAGAATTTTTTAAATTGGTTCACAATTGACGAAAATATCGGTGAACATACATAAAAAAAACATACAGCCGAACATAGAACCTCCTCCTTTTTTTGAAGTCGGTTAAAAAAAATGGGACCACCTCAGGAGTATACCCTTTCAAACAAAATAAGAATTTTTTAAATTGGTTCACAATTGACGAAAATATCGGTGAACATACATAAAAAAAAATACATACCGCTGAACATAGAACCTCCTCCTTTTTTTGAAGTCGGTTAAAAAAAATTGCCACAGTAATAAACTAATGCTTGCCAAACGTATTTTCCTAGATTTCCAAGTTTAGAGACAAATTTATTCATACACTAATAATACGATGACGATCATAACGATTTAAATGAAGTCGTAATAATTTTAGTACAATTTTTTAGAATTTTTAAAGATGTTTTTTTCGAATTGTTAATATGGCTACTACTAGCGCCACCTGACGGATTTTTTTCATAACAGTCTTTAAAAAAGCTTCATTGAAACAAAGGCGAACCACATGTGCGCACCACTGCTTCTTTAGGTCTTTCAACATCGCCATTTTATTTTTTGATACAATATTCATAATTTCTTTAAAGTGTGTACTATAAAGAATCTTTTTTACCTTCTTTTCGCCCCTATCTGGAATGGAGTATAGGTACTTTTTCTTCACGCAGAAAACAAAATGCATATAACTTATACAAAAGTATCGAAATGTTACTAATTATTGTTATTATTACTAAATTCGAATATTTTTGTTCATAATAATTATAAAAATTAATAATTTTAATATAATGTTATCGAAGTGTGGCTGTATAGGTTTCTGCCTTTGCTCAGTATAGACGTAGATTTTTTTTTAATTACTTTTCCGCCCTAGGGAAGAAATGTATCACTTTCAACCCGCTTCTTAGATAAACAATAACCTACTTTCAGAGTATGAGTGATGAAAAGTAAATTATAGTATAGCCTGTAGGATCACAAGACATCTAGTGGAAGTAAAAAGGTGGGCTATTATGAAAAAGAAAGAGGGTCCTACCTACCTAATAGTGCGGAATATAGCCAATTCCATATAATCTTAATTTTCATGCATATTTTAGACAGTACGTTTAAATTGGGTAATTATGTTTATAAACTTACTAGCGACCCGCCCCGGCTTCGCACGGGTGCAATGCTTAATATAAACCTTCCTTTTGAATCACTCTATCTATTAAAAAAAGCCGCATCAAAATCCGTTGCATAGTTTTAAAAATCTAGAGTGCGATTTTTGAATCTCATTCGCTGAGCCCAGCAATTGAAAATGTCGAAATTACTATGGAGATTTTCTACTGCTGATTTGACTTTCAAAAATCGCACTCCTCAGGAATGATTTTTGAAAGTCAAATCAGCAGTAGAAAGATGCATATCTCCACAGTAATTTTGACATTTTCAATTGCTGACCTCAGCGAATGAGATTCAAAAATCGCACTCCTAAGCATAGGTACATAGGGACAGACAGACAGCGGGATGCGACTTTATTTTATACTATGTAGTGATGATAATAGTGATCATAGATAGCAACCTATTTCCATTCCCATATTCTACCTTATGAGGTTATCTATTAGATAAGGTTGTTACTTCTTTGTTTTTGTGAACCTATGGCTAACATCTGAAACAACATGATACGTCATACAACCCTAGAGCCTTAAATATCATTTTCATTGACTTTAATTGGTTAGTATTGAAAATAGGATCTATACCGCGCTCGGCAAGGACTACAACGTGTTAATGAATTAACGCAAAACTAGAAAGTAGTTTGTTTAGAATCGAGAGCAGAATCGAACTATCATGGTTTCAACATAGGTAACTTTTTTCAAAATATTAATTAATTTGTGTCTAAAATTTAAAATTTACTGAACCCAACGTCAACCCTCCCCACAGGCACACTCACCCGACTTACTACCAAAACAAGATTATTAAAATGTATCCATGAGTACGTTAGCGCATTCATTCATTGCTGAAATGATAACAAATCATTTTTGCCTCAAAACTTAAAATGCGAATAACTTTTAATTTTAACTATCAAAATAATGAAATTATTGTTTTAATCTAATTATTTTGTTATAAATCAGTTGGGGTGTATGAGGTTTTGCGTTAATTCATTAGCACGTTGTATATCATAACGTGCCGTCAAAGCTACAGAGGCTTTCAATATGAAATAGGTAAAGTACCTAACAGTACCTATCATCCGAGCATTATTCGCCGCATTCCAAATCGAATATTTTAAACATTTTTTGCATTTTTAGTTTTTTTGAAGGCGGCTTCACCAAATTAAAATGGAACCATATCGGGGGTAAATCCTTCAGAACTAAAAAAAGAATCATCCAAATCGGTCAAGGAATGCCGAAGTTATCGCGTGAATACATACAAACCAGACAGTCACACTTACATTGTATTAATCTCTTTCTTGAAAACTACTGAACCGATTTTGATGAAACTTGCACTGTGCCCTAAGTTGGGTTAAATGTAAGCCAATAAAAATAGAATGTTCACAATCCGATTAATAGTTTCGGAGAAATACGTGGACAAACATACATAATAAACAAACATACATTTTTATCATACATGAATATTTTGCAATTCCAATAATATTACACACATACGTTATCGAATTGATAACCTCCTTTTTTTTAAGTCGGTTAAAAAGAGAGATCGATTGCGCCTATTATTAACAATGACAGTATACTGGCTAGGTCAGATGCAAAACGCAGCTACACAGATTATTTAATAGTTACTATATTTGTCTAGACTTGGTGACGTTGTGTTTCTGAGAGGCTTCTACAACGCTCATTATCCTTCTAATATTATGAAAGCAAAAGTTTGTTAGTCCATTACGCCAAAACGACATGAGATATTTTAAATTTTTATGAAACTTGGCATTATAAGATGAAGTTTTTAATCAAATTTGGTTCTATAAATCTGGCAAAAGAGAGACACCGAATACAAGTAACCATTCCATTATAATCTGTACCTACATTTATAAGGACCAACCCCATAAGAACAATTTAGTCGATTTCGATCTAAATAATGTAGGCACATGTATTGTCCAAACTAAAATATCCAGAGCGTGTTATAAATTGGTTATTCAGTACCATTTATTTGAAGTTAGAATATACATATTTAACAAATTGCCCATCTGGGACATTCTCCGAATAAAACTATATTACAACGTAACTTTTTCAGGGCGACGTACAACGCCCTTGAGGCTGCTTCCATCAAGATCGGCATCGACCTGACTGACAAGAACCAATCCTTGGAGACCGACACGCGTGCTCTCGAGATGCGGGCCGCATTAGAGCCCAAGAGGGCCCAGGGTACTGACAAGAACCTAATCTTAGCCAGTATTATGGACGAAGTTCCCAACGTCGAAATGTAAAATACTGTAAAAAGCTATTAAGTTCCATTAAGAAATTTTAGTCTTTCAAAGTTTCAAACCTGAGTCTTGACGCAAATTGAACTCTCTGAAGTACAGCAATTTCAAAGCAATTTGATGTTTATTGAATCTTTTAAAATTAGCTATTTTCTTCATCACCGAACTCGTTTGTTTCGGATTTTTACACAGCATCTAAATTAGCTTGGTGAACTGTGAAATTGTTTTTGTTTTTGGTGTGTTGGTGTTTTCGAAAAATGTTTATGAAGTTATCTTTATCTTGCAGATTAAATAAAATATTTAAAATTGCATGCTCTTTTTCATTTGTGAAGTCTATTTAAAAATGCACAGGTACAAAAAACATTGCTTTATGCAAAATATGAAAAAGGATAAATTGTTTCTGATGAAATTTTTCATAAGCTTATTGCTTTTATTAATAGAACCCGTTATTTTATAGGCAGCCCATGCCAATAATTAATTGTATAGAGGCATAGAAACTATAGGTTGATTCCATTTACATCATTAATAATTTATTTTAATTTGATAATGAGGAATAAAAGTTATACACGTTAATAGTTGTTAAATTATTTGGCAGATAAAAGGTGGACATCCTTCTTTACACCCTGTATACAGGGTGTTAGGCTAAACCATAGAGGACGATGTAACTCGTGTCAACAACCCCCCGAGTTATTTTAAATTTTTTTTAAGGTAGCTACGTGTTGATTTTAAACGCAAAAGAGAAAATTAACGTTTTTTAAAAAAGTTTTTGTGATAAATTTTTTTAACTTTAAATTTTTTTTGATTCTGGAGTGCGATTTCTAAACTCAGCAGCTGAAAATGTCAATATTACTATTGGAGACGTCCATCTTTCTACTCCTGATTTGACATTAAAAAATCATACTCAAGGATGGCGATTTTTGAAAGTCAAATCAGCAGTAGAAAGATGCGTATCTCCGTACATTTTCAACTGCTGCGTTCAACGTATGAGAATAAAAAATCGCACGCCAGGAGTGGAATTCACTAAGCGTCACATGGCTGTCAAAAACATCGACGAGCTCACAAATATGTAACACCCTTCTTGCATCCTTCAGATTGTCGAAGTTTTGAGTAATGTTCAGTATGAGTTTGACACAAACATGACATAACCAAAGTGAATACCGAATTGTCAGCTCGCAGATATTTCAACGAAGAATTTAAGGTTGTGACGTAATCGGCGGGCCGCACAAGCGGCCCGCGGGCCGCGGGTTGGCCACCCTTGCTGTAGAGGATAGTTTTGGTATGTGTTTAGTATGTTTTTGGGGATAGTCTTGAAATAGTA
Organism: Agonopterix subpropinquella; assembly: GCA_922987775.1. Classification (NCBI taxonomy): domain Eukaryota; kingdom Metazoa; phylum Arthropoda; class Insecta; order Lepidoptera; family Depressariidae; genus Agonopterix; species Agonopterix subpropinquella. The sequence goes on along the minus strand of OV277704.1, from coordinate 6,955,588 downwards.
ATAATATTTTGTAGTAGTTGATAGATGCAAGCATTTCCATAACAGTTATTTGCGTAAGGCACAGTCGGACCTAGTAATTATAGTACCTACTCTGTGGTCTGACAATCTCTTGTCACAAACCATTTGGTAGTTAAATACCTATGTCTGGACTCATACCTACTTTTTCTTTTACCCAGTGTAGGTATATCTGCTTGTAAATAATGCTCTTCCAACGATTGCCATAATCCGATTATATCAGTTCCATATAGATAATGGAAAGAACGAAGCCTCCTGTTGTTTTCCGTCATGGTTTGTTTGGAAAAGTGGATTGGTATGACTATAAAATGCCGGCGTCTGCCGTACTCTTCACATTCCACATCCAAGTTCTCTCTTATTACCAAGTCTCAATCCAATCTTCTAAGTAAGTTGATACAAATTTGTTCTGCTTTATATTATTGTATTGCTCGTATTGCTTTTGTGAGACATGTAAGGAATCGCAGACGACGTCATAAAGGACTTAAGCCTATGTCTGAGCTGAATATTGTGTGCCAATTTCTATGAAAATTGGGTAAGAAAGCAAGTTTTGTTTCATTTTTATTGTACACGCAAATAAATTATAGCATATACTAGAGATACCAGTATTACTAGATTAGACATAAAATATACATTTAAGAATGGTACACGCTCGGTATATATCGCGATATTTGGATTGTAACCCCTGTACCCAGACTTTAGATTTTCGATATATCGCAACCGTTTCGGTCCGAGCTTCATTGTAATACAGTTGACTTTGGAACGAAAACGTTCACGCAATCGCGAAGTTCGAATGTCCGGGTAGAGGCCCAGACCACAGCATTTAAAATCGTAATGCTAAGTTTACTTAAGCGAAATATTCGCGCAAATAGCTGACTAACAATGTTGCGTACGATTAAAATTTAAATAATAATCGATTATTTTTATATTAACCGGTAGTATTCCATTCAGAACAACCCTTTTGCAATAATAACACATTATATACTGGTTTATAATTATGTATGTGTAAATTACTGGTCATTTTACATAATAATATCTCGAACTCACGTAGCATTTTTTTTTGTCAGCATGATTTCATATGCGGAACTGACTTGAGAAAGATGCCAAAGAATCAATCATAAGATCTTTAATATCCGGCAGGATTATGAATTTATCTTTAGTTTAGGAAGTCGATTGTGTTTGGTAAAAGATCCGCTTCCTTGCTCTTTGGTGTTAAATCCAGTACATGCTTCTAGTACACTTTCCATTACGTCGTTAAGCCCGATTTGCCTTGAAAAGTCTGACGGTAGCCGAGCTATGTATAGTTACTCGCAAAGCGGTCGTTGATATGAATTACTTGATACGCGCATGTCTACAGGTTATTTACGTTTGACTTTTAGTCCGTATCGGTGCGGAAGTAAATACGGCAGTCCTAAATAATGGGTTATTCTGTCATGAGCGTTAAGATCCAATCTTTAAGTGCATATTAAAGGAACAAGAACTTTAATGGTTGATGATGTTGAGTTCATATTCAAATTCGTCTTCTTAAGCAAAGAGTTTAAAAGAACTCGTTAGGTACATGCTGAGTAACTCTAAAGTAGCATCCAGGGTATAAAAAGAATTCAGACGCCCCCGGTGACAACTGAAGGCAAACTAGTTGAGACGAATAAAAGAATTGTGTAGACATTCCCCCTTTATTATCTAGCAAAATGAATCTCATTCCAGTCTCCGTAGAAATTGCACCTTTCAAATGTTGTAAATTGTAGGAAAATGCAGCAATCTTGTATAAATTTTCTAGCAAGCAAGAATGACTAATGTTATTTGCGTAAGCCTTTTTACGAGAAATGTAAGGCAATCGTTCCTTCGCATTTGATACATAAGTAGAATGCTAAACACTTTTATGTGTCTCCTTGAACTATTGCACAATTTACATAACACATTAGAAACCTTGACTCTCTTTTTGTGACATCCTAGTTGCCGACACAATATTTAACACAAAACAGTTACTTATCCAGGGTTTCCCAGTCTTTCTCCAATACTAATGTTATTTGTTCAAAAAACTTGAACAACAATGCCGAAATACTACAAGAAATTTTCACATAAAGAAAATAATGTTTCGATGCTCCATGGAATGATGCTGACGTGATAAAGAATGAAAGTTTTTAATGATTCCTGAACAGTTCTACCAGCAGCAGTGGGAAGGCAGTTTTGTAGGAAATTGATACTAATAATATTTTTGACTTACACAACCAAAGTTGTGTTTGTAGCATACTGTTTAAAGTACGGTCAGTTGCGCTTTGTACTATTATGTAGGCATGTATTGATATCCAGATTATCTAGATTCTAGAGGTAGACGTTTGAATCCTTGAACATTTGCAACCTTTGGAACCTACTTAAGATATAATCCTGTATGATGATAATTGATAACGAAATATAGTTGAGTAAAATAATTTAATTTAGAAACAGCCGCATCCATACTAACATCAGCGTAAGACTTCCTACTTAGAACTTTCGTCTTTCGCTCTGTAAAGATCCGTTTCCTGGGATACCCCTTGACCACGCGCTAAAGCCTGCCCCCACTATGCGCAGACGCATTTAACTGGTTTCATATTTAAACACGTTCAATATGCGATCGGTCGTCGACACAAACGAAAATTTTACTATACATTCGCGAACTTTATTGTTTACATTTATTTTGACTATCGAGTAGGCGCTTCTTGTCTAAGTAAAGGTGTAGTATGTAATTGTGTGCTTGTGTGGTTACGCTTATTATGAATAGAGCTTTAGGAGTGCTGAGCTAAATGAGGTGAGTCTTTTCCATGTTGTTATTGTTACCTATTAGGCCAGTGGTTCCCAATTACTGGCTGGAACACGTACCACCAGGGGAACGTGAGGTTCCTTGAAGGGGTGCCCTGGGAATGAGTAGGAAGGGCCCTAGCCCTAGCCCAGCTCCTAGGCTGGGCTTACAGAATTCAGTCACTATAGGAAATTAATGAGTTCAGTTCTTTATTGCCTTATAGAGATATAGAGATCGGATAATCGGATGCATATTTACCTAAAGTTGGGCTATTATGGAGTACACTTTTGTAAAGAACGGTTTGCTGGAAGAAAACTCTTTTAGAGTTAAGCTCGCCTTTGTACATCACGACTTATTGTAATTTTTTTCATAACTATGTTTTTGTGTATACAATAAAGAATCTATGAATCTATGAAAGACAAATAATGTTTTTTTGTATAATTTTATAATTTTAAGAAGTCGCTTTCAAACTATGCATCCGAGTAGTTATGCATTCCTGCCTGCGTAAGATGACAAAGGTGAGAGCGACATAGGTCACTTCTAAACGTCGAATTTGAGTCAGATACTATGGAGATAACCGCCAATTTGACGTTTAGAAGTGACCTATGTCGCTCTCACCTTTGTCATGTTACGCAGGCTGTCTTGACATCCCGGGGTTTATTTTACCAAAACAAAATTTTTCTCTTTTAAATTAAATAATTTTAAAAAGTTGCTTCCATACTATGCATCCGATTAGTTATGCATTCCCGCATTTTCATGGCATCCCGATAAATATTTAAAAATAATAATTTTAAGAAGCCACTTCCATAATTTTATAGCTAAAAATTAAGTTTAGGTAAATATGCATCCGAATATCCGATCTCTACTTATAATACATACATAAGAGATGGAATGTTACAATATAATCAATGGAATTCTACCCAAAGGTCAAAGAAGGTGGTGTAGTGTATCAAGTAGAACTACAATTTTATTCGGATCAGGTCAGTTACGTCCTTTGAAAAACAATGAAAAAGAAATCGCTGTAATCACTGTTCTATACAAGTACCTAAATACTTATTCGGATTATATCTATACAGAAAGTCGGGAATAAATTCCACCTATACTCCCTGAATACATACTTGCTTGGTAAGTATTTTATATCAATAAGTACCTACAACATACCTATTCGAAACATATCCATAGGTACGAGCTTTTACCCGCGACTTCGTCCGCATAAATTATATACCAGATTTTAAGTCAGATGATAAGCTATCAAACAAAAAAAGTTTCATCAAAATCGGTTCAGTAGTTTTTGCGTGATACTCGAACAAACAAACACCCAAATAAACAAACAGACAGACAAAAAATCCAAACATTGGTGATTTGGAATTAGGGACAGGTAAAAACCAGGTCGTAATTTTTTTTTTTGTAAATATCTTCAATGTACAGACACACTTCTGTTACAGTTTTATAATAGTTTAGATTTATCTTCATCCCTTAAAAAGACACAACCGTTTTTTCTTACAAAACGTAGAGGCTCTATCGAACTCCTTACCTCACGATTGTACCTTATTTGTTTCATTTGAAAGAAACACGACTTGCGTGTGTCTGTACCTATGTGTGATTTCGTGAAAAACCTGAACTCTACATAAAGAAGAGCGGAAAGAGAGAAAAAGTTCAATTAGAAGTTTAAACTAAAAAAAAAACTTAAACTAAAAACAAAACCTACCTTAAACTTTCTTTCGCTCGGAAATTATAAATTTTCACCTTTAATACCTACTACTGTTTTCAGATCCCTTACAATATGGCAGGAAGAATCGCCGCAGCCTTTGCTCTGTTCGCCGTTATCGCTTTTATGGCTAACTTCGGATTTATTCAATGCACTCCTGCCATCGGTAAGTGTGAGTTTTTCATCGTCATTATGAGCCAAAAACCACCTTCAAAAAAACTAAAAAGTTAAAAAATAATATTGCAGCCTATGACTTTTTCGTTCGCATCATAAGAACATTAATTTGTTTTATTGAAGTCGCTGTCAAGCCGGTACGATTCGCGACAGGGCTTAGATTTTTTGGCTTGGCTTGACACCGACTTCTATAAAACAAATTAATGTTCTTATGATGCGAACGAAAAAGTCATAGGCTGCAATATTATTTTTTAACTTTTTAGTTTTTATGAAGGCGGTTTTAATTTTTTGTTAAAATTTTGTTTATTTCACAATTTTTAGTGGTGAATTGATTAGTTCGATTTAATAGGAGTGCTTTAAATTAACAAACGCACTAGTCAGCACTACAATTTTCGAAGGTTCCCCTCGATTTCTCTGGGATGCCATCATCAGATCTTGGATTCCTTATCATGGTACCACCCTCGGAACATCTCCTTTCCAACAAAAAAAGAATCATGAAAATCGGTTCATAAACGACGAAGTTATCCGCGAACACACATAAAAAAAATATATATACGGTCGAACTGAGAAACCTCCTCCTTTTTTGAAGTCGGTTAAAAACACATTCTGCATGTCATAGACCTCCAACTACGAATAATTATGTGATGGGATCAGGGCCCTAGACCACGCGGAGCCTGTCGTGAGTATTTTTAAGCCGCCGCTCCGTCGCCGCAGTGTACAAGTCAGATGTGACTTTTAAATGACTTACCCGCTCTCTTCTCTGATTAGGTACCAACTCAATAGGTATTAGGTACCTTAACCAGGTTTTTAGTTCCTAACTACCATTATTTGAGTAAGTAGGTAAGTATCTATTCTGTACCTCAATCGAGGAACATCAGGCCAAAACTCCATTTCTGAATTTCTATCTATCTTGGTTTCCATCTTGGAAAATGTTAACTCCAAAAAAAACATATTCCATTATAAATGTTAGTACTTATATGGGACAAAATTAGTTCAAACTCTACCAGATTTTATCAGACCTTATATAAGAGAACTAGCTAGTGTTGCAAAGGACTAGAATCGGGAGTCCTATTTATTAAGACTGAAAATAAATTGACTTTTGGATAGTTGCTTTTGAATCTTCTTGTTTATGAGTTTTACTAAAACAGACTTTCGAATAAAACAAATATTAGGGCAGTTATGTACTTTAGGGTTCCTTTTTTCTTAATGGCCCATCATTCATTACAACCGCTGTGACTCCTGTAAACCAGGATCAACCGTGGCGATCAATTCAATACAACAATACAAAATAATTTATTTTCTCCACAAGCAGAAATTATAGGAACTAAATACAAGAACTACTAATTATAGGAATTATACAACACTAGACAATAATAATATAATAATAAATAACGCTCACAGGCACATACATTGTAATGATCCCAAGAAAGCACTATTTATAGGCTGTTTATTATGGAAACCATACAACAACGGCACAAACATATAAACATCCATGACCGAACCGGGATTCGAACCCAGGACCCTGGTTTGGCAGTCCGGCGTGGTAACCATTACACCAACCGGGTCGTCAAACAATGAAGTCCAGCGAGCCCAGGATTACTCCGATCTTCATCAGCAGCCTATTATACCTCCCGTATAGGGCACAGGCCTACCCTCAGGGAAGGTGTATGGGCGTCCACCACGCGTGCCCAATGTAGATTGGTAGCCTTCAGCTTCACATAGTGATCGGAATTTCTTCTGCAGTTTATGCAGGCTTCCTCACGATGTTTTCCTTCACCGTTTAGGAGAAGTCGGTATTACGTACCTACATAAGTTGTTAGAAAAACTGATTGGTACATGGTATGTCGTCCGGCGTGCGGATTCGAACCTAGACCTCGATTCAGTTTCCATTCGCCTCTACTTTAGTTTTGAAAACCGTAATGAATTATTATTAAAGAAGGTATCTAGAAGGTAGGTGTAAATTATTGCAGATAAATATAAAAGAAACATTTCAAAATTAGGGAGAATCTTGAGTCTCTCTAAGACTCGGTTATTTTTAGTAGGACTCGATTTATTTTCGAGACTCGAGTCCTATGAAAAAGGCTCAGCGTAAGTCTCGATTCCAAGCCTGTGCAAATTAAATTCTACAAAACAGAGCTGTTTAGTCAGCAAAATTACGTCTCGAGGACTCTCAAAGACTCAAGTTGTTTGCAACACTATTTATTATAAGTCTCCTCACCTAATCAAGATCCCTAGGAAAGGGGAAGCACTTTAATCTTGCCCGCTTAGGTAAATCCTGAAGAGTCTGTTTCTACATAAGACAGGAGACTTCCGTGAGATGAGCTCACTGGATGAAAAGGAAATTGTGACGTCGTTACAAACACAGGCTTTATTTTGAACGTATGTAAGGGGTGCGAGTCGGGCTACGCGCGCACCGAGGGTTCCGTACCATTGTACCACACCACAACACAAAATGTTAACTACCAAAAAAGTGTTATTTTTTTCCGGGACCTTTAGCGCTAGACCGACTCACACTTGGCGGGTTTTTATTATTTGTTTTTATACTGTAGAGCTTGCTCTATAATCACACCAAGTTTGACGCTTGTATATATTACCCTTTTTACGACAGAGCGAGAAGAGAAAACGCTGATAAAAACTAGTTTCTTGTAAAAATTAATTAATATATTTTTAACTTTTTGTCATTTTTATTATTTGTTAGCAAATCTGCCGTAATAACGCAATTTTTTTTTGTAAATATCAACTGTCTACCTGTCACCGTTCAAAAGTTACAGCCCTAAATAGGTTAGAACAGACGGACGGACATACGGACAACGAAGGCTTATGAATAGGGTCCCGTTTTCACCCTTTGGGTACGGAACTCTAAAAAGTAACTAGTAACAAAAATTTTCCATTTATCATACGTCCCTAGAGGTTTATCCTTATGTATGGTAGTGTAATTATAGTACTCTGTGGTAGTGATTTCGGTGGGGTGGGGTGGGTAAGTGTATGTGACGTAACATAGGGAACCCGTAACAGACGGGCCGTGATTTCTACTTACCCCCGTGGGATAATGCCGTGAGCATAGGTACCTACCTATGCTCATGTTATACCTATAACATAACATAACATAAATATTCTTTATTTTCACACCAAAACTTACAGCAACAAAAACAGAATAAAAGAACGTAAGGATACAAATGGCGGTCTTATCACTAAAATCGATTTCTTCCGGACAACCATGGGATAGAAGAACTCTTAAGTAAAAAAACTTGCTATGGCGGGTAGGTACCTATGTATTGTATCACGTACCTAATAAATAAAATAGGACCTTTAAAAGATCTGGATAATCTAGGTATATTACGTGCATTTAACTTTTGGCCGTCACGGGACGCCCGGCAGATATGAAACTCTCCCGATTTAAATGTCGAACTTCCGTCACAGAAAAAGGTTGCGGATTAGAATTCCAAAGGAATTCTTATGGGAGGCCATAAGAAGTTTCACTTCAAAGACTCTTTGTTGAAATAACAACGGACAACAATAGTTTTGGCATAGTGTTTGGTCAAAAATAAACAAAGAGTTGCTAATAGGAAAACAGTTGAAGTGCGCATCGTGAGAACCGAGGCAATGACCCCAATCCGCGATTTGGCCAGTTTACTTTCGCCGTGGGGCGTCTTGTTACGCAATTTCACCTTAGCCGCTTACACTTGGCCTCCTAATGACTGTTTGTACTCGGATGGAATTTGTCGTAGGTTCAAAATGAGTTGTTTCAAATTAAAGATAAACAAATTTAGTACCTACCAATCTGACGGGACTTGAACCAGCATCGCAACCTGCCTATCCGGGGCTGTGCTTTCAATTACGTAAAAAAAACCTAATAGTATTGTAGCCACGGGACTTTTTAATTACAAAAAAGATTACCGATTGCCGTTTTGATATTATTGTAGGGTACGAAATTAGTAATATAAAAACCCAAATCTTAAAGATCACAACCCGCCGTAGAAAAAAAAAAAAAAAAATTTCCTAATTTTTTTAATTTCAATGTTACCGTTTTTTTTTTCTATACTGTCATGTTCTTCACCTTAGTTCAATACCCAAACGTGGTAATAGTAAGACTGTAAGTTGCCATACAAAGCTATAAGACCAGATGAAAAAAGTCAATCTTGATGGGTCTTATAGCTTTGTAGAGCACCTTCAGACAGTCTTACTATTACGTATGAGTATTCAACTAAGGTGAAGAACATGACAGTTTAGAAAAAAACGGTAACATCGAAATTAAAAAATGTATTTTTTATTTATTTTTTGCTACGGCGGGTTGTGATCTTTAAGACTTGGGTTTTTATATTACTAATTTCGTACCCTACAACAATATCAAAACGGCAATCGGTAATCTTTTTTGTAATTAAAAAGTCCCGTGGCTACAGTACTATAAGTAATCGATTATACGGTAGGTACTGATCGGAATAGGGTTTGTAAAGACGCTTTACTCCCGGTACTTATATCGATAGGGTCCTAAAATCTTAAATCTCTTTTAAAATGAAACAGCGCAACAATAGTTATCCTCAATTTAGCAGCCGATACGTCCCACAGCAGGGCACAGGCCTACCCTCAAGGTGTATGGGCATTAGTTGCGTGCCCAATGCGGGTTGGTAGACTTCACAAAGGTACCTACGCATCAGAATTTCAGCTTCAGCGTATGCAGGTTTTCTCACGATTTCCTTGATGATCCAACTGATGTTACTAATTTACTCCTTTTCTAATCTTTCATAAAAATACCATATCTTTCTAGCAGCTTCCAGTTACGATGCAATGGCGGTGTGCATAGAGAACTGTGCACAATGCAAGAAGATGCTTGGCGCTTGGTTCGAAGGTCCACTTTGCGCTGAATCCTGCATCAAATTCAAGGGCAAGCTCATTCCTGAATGCGAAGACTTCGCCTCCATCTCACCTTTCCTTAATAAACTTTAAAAAAAGATTATAAAGTTACAATAAAACTACGAAAAATCTTACAAATGCTGAAAGGTAATAAATGGTCAATAATATTATTTATTATGATTTTTCCTTCGGCAATTTTTTTTAAGCATTTTTAGATTTTTCATAGTAATTGAATTATGTAAGTACTTATCCAACGACCGTGCCAAAGTATTTAATACTCTTTTGTACTTAATTTTAAGTGTACTTTAGAAACGAATATATTATACAGGGATTAAATATAAATAAGTAATCAGTATTAAAACAAATTGTTTTCTTTACTAATAATAAGTAATTTATTTACGTCTTCCTCTTACATTTCATCAAGGTCTATTAAATTATAAGTTTCATACTGAATTTCAGTATGCCAAAAATTATTAAATTCATTTCACAAATATTTAAATGATGATTATAAAAACACGTTCCGACATGCGTAGACTTTAAGAAAAGTTTACTACACTCTTGGGTCACCAATAAAAAATATCAGTTTTCCATAATTCGGCCGTCACGTTCTTTTCCTCGAATGCCCATCATCCGAATTCCTAGTACGACCATTTATTTTTAGTGATTAAAGAGTGTAGCAAAAATCTCGACCGTTTTTATTACACACTGTAAATAAATCTGTCATAGATTTTAGATTGCGTCATTAAACTTTGATCAAATTAAAATAAAAGGTTTCAATAGATTTATTTCATTAAAATCAAACATTTTATCTTAGCATTTCATTGAAATGGTTTCTTTTACTCAAAAATACATTTTCATTTCGTCCTAACCTGAACGACAACGTATTGCTGTAAAATCTCTTACAAAAAACTAGTAAAGGAAAATAAAAATGTTAAAACCGGATGGGGCACTAAAAGCTAACCTACTTTTTCTTAACATTAAAAATATTATAATATATCGTCTCATAATATAGTTTTCTTATTTTTTATAATAAAAAACCAAAATTTATCGCGAATATTCCATAAAAATAGTCTTAACTGTCCAATCTACACCAACAAAGACTTATGTTTCTTCAAAGGCTCATAAATTAAGTGTGTAAGTTGATACCGTGAAATGGTAGAAAAATGTGTAGGGGACCATAATCAATAGAGGAAAAAAATAAAAAATAACTATAAACGAATGTCTGCCTACCTCCACCATAGACATAATAGAGTATTTCGTCCCACCTCCTACCTACAATAAACACAAGTGGGCGATAATTCTGAGCGATTTGTAGTACCTACAGTACCCTGAAGCGAGGGGTGGGATTTGGATGTGAACATCTCTTTTAAGAGGGCTATCGGAGTCCAGTGGCGCCCACATCGCATTAATCAAGATTTCTCAATAAAGAAAGCCTAAGTTAAAAAAGTGTTCAATTGACAAACTAGCTATTTTCATAGAATACTTTTATAGGTTTTCAAAGGTCGAAACATACACATTTTGAAAAAAGAAAAAAAACTGCCGTTTTTGTTTTTATTCGAAACTGTCTAAAAGTGGAATGTTTAGAACCTATAAAAGTATTGTATAACAATAGCTTGTATACATTTGGCCTTTGTTGTTGGAATCGTCATAGCGTTGTGGCCTCGATCCACATCTCACTTCCTTGCATAGGGACATGGGACTAGGACTTGCACACACACTATACAATAAATTGTGTAAAACCTGCTTCAGGGGGCGCTGCAATCGACTATAACCCTTACAGGGCTATTACAAACTCAGTGGCGCCCTCGTCACAATAAAAAGATTTCTCAACAAAGAAAGCCTAAATTAAAAAGTGCTCAACATTTAAACTACAAAAGCCTTCAAGCCATTGTTATACAATACTTTTATAGGTTCTAAATTCTAAACATTCCACTTTTAGATAATTTCGAATAAAAACAAAAGCGGCCGTTTTATTTCTTTTTTTCATTTGTATGTTTAGACCTTTAAAAAACCTATAAAAGGATTCTATGAAAATAGCTTGAAGGCTTTTGTAGTTTATCTGTTGAGCACTTTTTTAATTTAGGCTTTCTTTATTGAGAAAACTTTTTTATTGTGACGAGGGCACCACTGAGCTTGTAATAGCCCTCTTAAAGACAATGTTGCAAGTACAAAAAATAGTTAGCAAATCAAAGTTCATTAATATTCTTAGGTGCTGTTTAAACAGAAGTGACGTGGCGCGGACGTGACGCGGGCGGGGTGCGGCGATATAAACCTTATAGTACACAGCATAGCGTCGTTTGGAGAACTACGCCCGCGCCTCCAGGCGCTCGCCTGGAGTCGCGGGCGCGGTTTACCTTTACGATAAAAATGACGCTATGCTGCGTACTATGAGGTTGAATATTATGTTACTTTGACTATCCGCCACCGCCACGCGTCTCTTCTGTATAAACAGCACCTTATATTCTTCATACAATAAATCCTAAATACAGATAGGTACTCAAGCAATAATGGTGGAGATAAAAATTTAACTATTTACATTTTCGCTGATATCCATGCAATATTTACTCATCGTTCATCAAGCTTCTTACTGGGTGCCTTGAACTTGTCATAGCTTCACAATTTGTATCGATTGAGCGGTTGTCAGTTAACATGGAGCTGGTCTGAGTCACCGAGAAGTCCAGGCATGTCCGCTCCGATCCGAGGTTCCCCCGGTAGTTGCACATCTGTAATAGAAACATTTCTTTATTTTACATTCTTTAGTCAAGTCCAGGAAGCTGGCATAGGTATTGTTTATACCTTGGAGGGCACACTGCCTAACAAGCGGTGAAACATGATAATTCTCCTTGGTGGTCGGTAATGTTCATTCTTCTTTCTTAAATTCCCGTCTGTGTTTTCGACGTTACTTTTGTCCCTTTCTAATCCAACGAAAAAAAGGGTGTTTTTTTAATTTTTGTTCTGATAGAAAGGGACACCAAAACGTTGGAAATATCGACTACGGAGTCGTACGAAAGAAGGTCGAACATTACCGACCGCCATGGCCAATTTTCTTGTTTCCATGCTTGTAAGAAGGAGTGGCATCCTTTTGATTCTTAAATCCTTGGTCAAGTCATAGTGTAATAACTAATAAACAACAGCTTCCGTGGTCTAATGGTTAAGAGCATTGGCTCTGGATACGGAAGTCGTAGGTTTGATTCCCACGGGGGACACCAAGTGATATGTCACTTTGTGCGTTTTTCCCCAGTTGGTTAGGACATTGCAGGCTGAAATCACCTGATTGTCTGAAAAGAAAAATGATTCCGTGCTTCGGATGGCACGTTAAGCCGTTGGTCCCGGCTACTATCTCTGGTGTAGCAGTCGTTACATAAAAACCACGTCAGAGGCCGTAAGGCGGTCTGAAAAAACTTTGACACCAGGGCTCTGCCCACACGATAAGAAGAAGAAGGAGGAGTGGCATCCTTTATAATTCTAAAATCCTTGGTCAAGTCATAGTGTAATAAAAACTAGTGGTGAAGCTCAGCAGTCGCGACGCGACGGGTCTATGCTCGCTCGGTACGCAGGGTACGGGCGTACGCTAACTGAATTAGCTGTGAGGATCGAGACGCGCCCCTCCCGGCCCCCGCACCCCGCGCTCGGTTGACCTGTCGCGACCGCTAAGCTTCACCACTAGTAGTTTTTATTAAAACTAAGGTAGGGTTTATACAGAAGAGACGCGTGGCGGTGGCGGGTAGTCAAAGTAATACCAATATAAACCTTATATTACGTAGCATAGCGTCGTTTTATGACGTAAAGAAAAATCGTGCCCCCGCCACCAGGCGACGTCGCCTGGAGGCGCGGGCGTAATTCTCCAAACGACTATGCTACGTACTATAAGGTTTATATTGCCGCACCCCGCCCGCGAAATGTCCGCGCCACGTCACTTCTGTTTAAACAGTCCATAAGTTTTAGTGATAGGGTTTAGGTTTCGTTCGATTCTACTTTAAATTAAGGTACCTAGAGGTATTTTTGTACAACCTTTTTTTAATCTTGGAAATTGTCAAAAAATTAGGTATGTAGTTCCAATAAAAGTAATGGAATCTAGCCCGGACTTGTTTCATGATGACTAGACAAGAATACATAATAGATACAAACAAACATCCATGACTTGGGTACCTGCATTAATATTCATCATACACCTAATATTGATTGCCGCATTCGAAATTTCGAACCAGTGCCCCTCGGACCACCAGGCAGCTTTACTATCAACTGAACTGAGCTATCCGGTCATCGAACCAAAAAACCTATCATGAAATTAGAAGAAAAGCCAAAGCTAGTTACTTGAGAGAAAAATAGTTACTTGTCAAAATAACCCTTCAAACTGTTACCTTATTGTTATTTACTTACACTTCTCGGCCGTTGACTGCCGTATAAGTAGGATTCTACGTAATTTTTTAGGGTTTTAAAATGTTTTCGCTTTGCGTAATTGAGACTGGCAGTTTCCCAATACCGAACACAGATTCATTCATACCTTCAGTTGCTTCCAAAGCTGACGAGACTGCATCATTCCGGATCGCATCCAAATTCTGACCCAACTGCAGGCTGTGAGGTAAATCCAGATTCTGTGACAAGTCCAAATTCTGTGGTACTTCAAACGACTGAGACAAGTCTAGGTTTTGGGAAGCATTCAGGTCCTGTGGCGTTTCAAGATTCCCCGAGACATTCATTGAGGTGTCCATAGGAGTTGATGATGGCACTTCCAGCGGTGGCAACTGGAAATATAAATACAGATTACATACATACAACAATAAGGTATGTGAACACAAAATGTATGTAAAACAAACACTAAACTCACATTTTCAGTAAGTCTTTAGATAAATACAATTTTCTTTAAATAACCTATCATAGTCCGAGATCCGACCGTAAAATTATTCACCTATTTCATAGGCGAACGGAATGTGATTCTAGTGTATGTTTATACAGAGGCAAATTCAACGCCGCCAAGTTGCCTAGAAAAATCTTGCCGCAAGCACCTTTTCCATTAAAATTTTTGGTATAGCTTTTTCCACGTGTCAGTTAGGGAAGTGAATGTGAGGTGCAATCGGAAGGAGACTGATCAAAAGTATTAGAAAAACTATGGTTGCCACCTCTCAATCTGCCGCAACTATAGGGTTTCCAGGTTCAAAGAAATCATTTTTGATCGGAAATTCGACTTTTCATACAAGTTCGATCAGCTGATTGCATTTAGTATGGGAAGTCCGAAATGTTGTTTACGAATTTCGTGTAGGTTTTTTGGGAAAGTTGTTCAGTATCATGGGTAAAATCACCCCTTAAAGTAATGCAACTGTTTACCCTAATACTCTGTATAATAGCATATTATGCACTCTCTGGTACTCATTATTAGCCGAATCTGAAATAGTAACAAGGATACGCTTACCTCTGGAGCAATCCTTGGAATTTTGCCAATGCTGTGCCGCACGCTGAATGGAGCACAAGACTCATAGTACGATATAACGAACTTTGGAAACGCTTGGCCGAGGAAGTGGCCTGGAACCACGTCCAGTTCCAGACAACCTTGCCTGAAAATTATGAAAAAAGTTAATGAATGAATGAATGAATGAAATATACTTTTATTTACACCAAATACAAATTACATTATAGGAAATAAAACTTATTCTGGTACAAATTAGGCGGTCTTATCGCTAAAAAGCGATTTCTTCCAGACAACCTTAGGGTAGAGGAAATATAACAAAGAACGGGTTGGTGTTAGAAAAAATTGATAAATTTAAAGAAGTTAATACAACAGAATACAAATATACATACATACCTATTATACATATATTTAGGGGTTCATAGATAAATAATAAATAAATAAATATATATATATATAATCATACTATAATACATATCATACATGCTGCAATAAGACATAAACATACCTACACACGTACCGGATTGATTTAGATAGAACAACAAAGGGGGAAAGGAAACTAAAAAACAGGGTCAGAGGTCCAGAAAAAAAGCTTTGACTTTCGATTTAAAAACATCCACGGAAGGAGCGTGTCTGATCGACTCTGGCAACGAGTTCCAAAGTCGAGCAGCTTGGACTGTGAAGGAATGGGTGTAGAAGTCGGAAGAGTGGGATGGGATATTGAGAGAGAGATTGTTGGAGGAACGTAAGGGACGGCCAGTAGTAAGGGAGCTAAAGATGAAGCGTTCTTTGAGGTAGGGGGGAGTCAACGGATTAAATAGGATAGAATAGAGGAGGGACAGGACATGAGCGTCTCTTCGACGGCGGATTGGGAGCCACTTTAGTTTAGCGCGGAATTCCGACACATGGTCGTATTTCCGTAACCCAAAGATAAACCTGATAGCAACATTTTGAAGGCGTTCAAGTTTGTTAAGAAGCTCCACTGTGAGGTCGAGGTAACAAGAATCAGCATAATCGAGGATGGGTAACAGGAGGGACTGTGCGAGCGCAATTTTGGTACTTGTGGGAAGGAAATTCCGTAGTCGTTTCAGAGAACTATATGCGGCGAACATCTTCCTACTTACCTCAGAGACCTGCCGCACCCAAGACATCGTTTTATCGAAATATATACCCAGATTTTTAACAGTCTCGCTGTAGGGTATGCAGACACCGTCGAAAATGACAGAAGGCAAATTTTCAAAGCTGATTCTAGAGACGAGCCGTGGACTACCTATGATGATGACTTGAGTTTTAGAGGGATTTACCCTGAGGCCAAAAGATTTGCTCCACTCAAGGATACGAGCCAAGTCATCGTTTGTTGTTTGGACTGCCTGTGATATATTATCCAAGCTTGATTTAGAATAAATTTGAAGATCGTCTGCATATAGATGATAAGAGGAAGATAGTTTATGAGTGATCGAGTTAATAAACAGAGAAAAAAGAAGAGGAGACAACACACCACCCTGCGGCACACCAGCATGAGTATCACACCACGAGGAAAAGGTGTCTTCAACCCGTATACGCTGCCGGCGCCCGTACAGGTAACTTTGAAACCAGTCAACTGCTGTTGGAGATACATTAAGAGAACGAAGTAGCCCCAGTAAAATGTCAAAGTCAACTGTATTGAACGCATTGCTAAAATCAAGCAATGTTAGGACTGTAAGCTCTCTATTATCCATGCCTAGTCTAATGTCGTCGGAGATCTTGACAAGAGCCGTTACCGTGCTATGACCAGGACGGAAACCAGATTGCGAAGGATTAAGGAGGTTATTAGTGGATAGGAATTGGCTCAGCTGCCGATGCACAAGGCGCTCTAAAACTTTGGACAGGAAAGGGAGAATAGATATGGGACGGAAATCAGAGAATACGGTAGGATTAGTTTTCTTAAGCAATGGAATGATTTGTGCATCTTTCCAGACTGAAGGAAAGGTACACGAGGAGACGGATTTATTGAGGATCTTGGTAATGATTGGAGTAAGGATATCGATGAGAGGGATGATCATGTTACGGCTAATGTTGTCATCCCCGACGGCATTAGAAGCAATGGTGATGATGTTTCTCTTAACGTCACAATCAGCAAATTGACTAAAGAAAAAGGGAGGGAAGTTAGGTGTTGGAGCAGAAGAGAGAGTATTTAAAGTATTAGTCTTGGTAGAAGTGTCCAGAACTGAAGCAGCAGAAAAATGTTTATTTAAAGAATCAAAATCGATATCTTTAGGGATAGAGTTATTACGGGATTTACCAACACCTAACGTTTTAAGAAATTTCCAGGTTTTAGCTGGATCTCCATTTTCGATAGATTTGTGAATATGGCGTCGTTGTGCGTCCCTACACATTCTATTGCAGCGATTTCGTATGAGATGGTATTTCTCACGGTTCACCTCAGTAGAATCAGTCTTGAATTTTGCTTTTGCACGATTTTTCTGAGTAATTACAGCTTTGATGTCGTCAGTCAACCAGGGAGCAGGAAGATGTTTCACTCTCACTGGACGGATGGGAGCATGAATGTCATACAAATTTATGATAATTGAGTTGAACAGTGTTATCTTCTCATCAACTGTACCAGCATCATCAATCATCGACCAGTCGACCTTCAGTGCATCTTCATGAAGGCTCTTCACATCCATGTTCTTAAAATTGCGCTGCAGTAGGATTTTGGCTTTGGCTTTGGGGGGACGAATTTTATAGGAAAGGTAGACGAGATCGTGATATGAAAAGGCGTCAGCACTATACTGACCATGTTTAGCAACGTGAGAAAGGGAATTTACCATTATAAGGTCGAGAAGAGAGGGTGTGCAATTTGGGAAAAAGTGGGTTGGTCCGAGAGGAAGTAGGTTCAGGTTGCTGGAATTTACAAGATTTGTAAGGCGACGTGTTCGAGCGTCCTTTTTAAGAAGGCATGTATTGAAATCACCCATTATGATCACATGTTTACAAGAAGGCGTGAAGTCTTCAAGGAGTTTTTCCAGGGAGGGGAAGTAATCAATGGTCCGATTAGGACTGTAGTAAACTCCGAGAAGCGTTTTGGTATGGGATAGGGTGATTTCAATGAAAAGATGCTCTGCAGTGTCAGGAGGCGGAGGTTGTGGGGACTTGCTAACAATGGAATAAGGAATGTAACTGCGGAGGTAGATGGCAACTCCACCGTGCGAAGTATTTGTGCGATCGTTACGGATGAGGATAAAACCAGGTAGGGAATAGGAAGTAGAGGGTAGACAAGGATGTAGAAAGGATTCAGAGACAAGGACTGCATGGATGTTTTTATTATCGAAGGTCATAAGCAAATCAGGATAATGTGCACTGATGCTCTGAGCGTTTATGTGGACCACATTAAAGTTTTTCGTTACATCCTCAAACTGAGTAATTAGAAAGTCGCCAAGAGAAAGCGTAGGAGAAGTACTGTGAAAACTATCGTCATCACTCAGCTCATTCGAAGTGGAGAACGACAAAAAGTGTTCGCTATGTTCACTGTTATTGTGCATGCATGTAAATAATAATAAATACTAATAATAAATTAAATACTTAAGTATAAATTCAAGTAAAATAATATATAAAGGTTCTCTGTTGCTGGGTTGCTGACTCTACCCGCCAGCAGACTTGGAGGAAACAGCATAAAAAATAAAAATAGGAGACTAAGAATAGACTAGAGAAAACAATAACAAACAAGAAGAAACAACGCAATGTAAAAAAAAAAAAAAAAGTAATAATAAAGACCGATACAAGACAAGTTTACAGTTTAAGAATTGTGCGTGAAACGAAACGTACTTCTGTATTGCAGTATCAAGAAAGTTGTAAGGTACTGTCTAAACAATCGTTAAGATACACGAAAGAGATAGAAGATACAAAACATAAAAGACATGATGAACACAATCAATCGATTTCAAAAGTCACTAGTGGAAATAGCGTGCTACAAAAACATTTATCAGTGACACTGTCATCTGTCAACTTGTCTTTGTCAAAACAAAATAACCTAAAGCAAACAAAGGTATTGTAAAAAACGAGAAAAATTGTGCGGTAGTGAATTGTTTTGATCAAATTAGATGTGTGATCGGTGGGTACAACGACAGCGAGAGAAATTGATAATTTGAGACTATGTATACCACCCTTATACCACCACAACAACCAAAATAACTACTACCTATTTCTTGAGTGGAATCCGCTTTCGCCTATTGCGGTCGTTCGAAGTTCCGGCTGCCGGCACGTCTTCATGAGCAGAGTCGGGACTGGGGATCTTTTCCAGTTCGTCCAGGGACAGCACTCGGTGACGTGCGCCATCGGGTCCAACCACAAAGATGGTCCCGTCTCGCGTCCAGCATCTTGTGACGCCATGGCGCTGCCTCGCCGTCATGAAAAGCCTGTGCCGTACTACGGTCAGGAACTCGGACATGGTCACTCCGGTGCCCTTGAGTCCTGTCTTGGCCGACCACACATGATCCCTGACCGAGAGCTCCCTGAACCTCACGAGCAACGGCCTGGGTCTGTCCGTGCTTACCCGGCCCAACCGATGACAACGGCTAATTGCACTTTCCGAAACATCGGACTGCTTCAGCTTCTCCGAGATAATCTTAGCGGCACTCACAGCACACACCTCATCCTTGGTCTCCGGGACGCCATGTAGAAGGATGATTTTCCTGCGGCTACGCATCTCCTGCCGGTCAACCTCCTGTGCGAGCAGCTCCACTTGCGCCTGCAGATTCTTCAAGGCCACCATGATGAAGGACTTGAAGGCCACAAAGTCCGCAGCAAGAGCCGATGGTGTTAACTGCACCTTGGGAGAAGCCTTGGAACTCAGCTCATCCTGGAACTGCGCCATTCTTGTGTGGAAGAGAGTTGACATTTCATGTATACTCTGCTTTAGGCCCTCCATTTAGAGTGAGTGTGAAATAGTGGTCTTTTCTTGATGGGAACTGTGTGAAAACAACTGCTGGCAGGTATTGTACTTTAAACTATTAAACCATGAGAATAGTTTTTAATTTGTACTCGTTTTATCTATTAATTTAATTAAAATACTTTTAACCAAAAATTTTAAGCTGTTTAACTTTTAAGCACCTACCCGCGAAAAAAACATAGTTTGTTGTTTTGTGTTGTGTGAGTTAATCATGGTTTGTATGGTATTGTTTTTCTTCATTGAAGTTCCAAGCTTTGGAAACGTTTGGGGTTTGTTGCTAGTTTGGATAAGTGTTGAAATAACTCAGCTAATAAGTTAAAGAAACTGTCCAGATCACGAAATTCGTATAACTGAAAAGATGGGAAAATATCCAGTTAACTGGCAATGGCAAATTAGCGAAACTAACTACGACACGGCCGAATTAAGTTGGCACCTGGCTCGCACGTGTCTCGGAATTTGACACCCCTCCTGCTACCCCCCGCGGGATCCCGCCCTAGCCGTGCGAGGCCGTAGCATAGCATCTCAGATAACGTTGCACGTGTCCCTGGGCTTTAGCATTTTCGAGTCATTCTTCCCGAGTTTTCCGAGTTTTTTATACCGAGGTACGTGCGAGCTAGGTGCCAAGTTAATTCGCCCGTGTTGTAATAATAGTGACGCGATTCTTATAGTAATTGCTTCAACTACTATAACTATACTAACTGAAATAGTAACTGAAAAACTACTTCACCAAGAGTGTCCGTACCTATAGCTTCAATCATAAAACTTTAAGGGTCACCGCGCACGACCGATTTTTAAGTCCGATTGTTGGACCGCCTTTGCTTTTGTCCATACTGCAAAAACCAATAAAAGTCCGACAATTGGACCTAAAAATCGGTCGTAGAGAGAATATTTTCATCAACTTACCATTTGACCAAGAAGTAGAGAGTGCCATGAGACAGCTGCCCAGCGAGAATTTTTTCTGGCGGTAAACCCCTTGCCAAACCTCTTGGCTTTTCAATTTCCTAAAAAGAATAATAATTTGTAATTTTCTGTAGTTATACGATATAATAGGTAGATGACACGATTGTATCAAGACCTCCGCCTCTAAATACCTACTAGACAAAGTTGTATTACGTAATAAAATACAACCTGCTTACCAAATAATTTCTACTCTACACGTGTTTCGCTCCACCAAGGAGCATCCTCAGGAGTTAGACCGACGAACGTTCGATACAGAGTTGTTACTCCGCCGAGCGGCCGACACCGAGCGTTATACGATATCTTAACACTTTAACTGCTGACAACCTACATGGTAGGTCAGCGATTAATGGGCCATAGTGCGTACGACACAAACGTTGAGTCAGAATTGTATAGCATTCCACAGTGTTAGCACTGCGCGAATATCATTGTTTTGAGCTTTTCAGCGAAAGTGTTAATCTTAGCTAGGTACTTCCCAATGAGAGATTTCCAGTCTAACATGATAGATATTTCGCCGCGACATCGCAACGCTTATCACTGGACCTACAGCTTTAGTGGATAGTGTGCCCCGAGTGAGGACAATACAGTAAACCCATGTTTATAAGTCTTACCGATGTATCTTATGCAGTTGACAAATTTTAATAGCATGGAAAATGATATCAACCAATCAGGATGCGCCTAATGTCACCTGGCACTATTTGCTCTATTTGCCGTCTGTCAGATATTCGACTAAGAGCATTATAGAGAAAGATTTAGTAGCACCCAATTTTGCACGGCACGGCACAATGATTGATTTTTAGGGTTCCGTACCCAAAGGGTGAAAACGGCACCCTATTACTAAGCCTACGTTGTCCGTCCGTCCGTCCATCCGTCCGTCCGTCCGTCTGTCCGTCCGTCCGTCCGTCTGTCCTACCTATTTAGGGTTGTAACTTTTGAACAGTAATAGCTAGATAGTTGAAATTTTCTCAGATTATGCGTTATTACGGCGGATTTGTTAACAAATAATAAAAATGTCAAAAAGTTAAAAATTAAGGGGGGTTCTCAACAAGAAACTAGTTTTTATCAAAGTTTTTTCTTCACGCTCTATAGTAAAAATGGTAATACATACAAGCGTCAAACTTACTGTGATTATAGAGCAAACTCTACAGAATAACAACAAATACTAAAAACCGGCCAAGTGTGAGTCGGTCTTGCGCTAAAGGTCCCAGACAAAAATAGTTTTTTTTTCTAAGTTTTAATGTTGTGTTTTGTGGTGGTGTGGTACGGAACCCTCGGTGCGCGAGTAGCACGACTCGCACTTGACCGGTTTTATTATTTACTATATGACTTTGGGTTTGACGGGATTCTGGTTTTATCTGCGCAAATGAAGATTGAAGATTGACAAGCGGGCTAACTTTCCTGGTCGCACTGTACCTCAGTTTTAAAGACAGCTTCACTAGTTGAGGTCATGCATATCTTTGCAGGGTGTAACAAAATACCCCAGTAATAATTATGGGGGTACTTCAGACCATCAAACGGAACAACTTTTACTATGGAGCCAACATCGAGAGAAAATAAAAAATATCTGCTGTCCCATACAAAACTGCAGTACCAGCTCGACTCAAATGTTGGCTCCATAGTGAAAGTTGTCCAGTTTGATGGTCTGAAGCACCACCTTAAGTATAACTAGGGTGTTTTGTTACACCTTATATTGAGCTCAGGCAGGGTTGCCAGACGTTGACAATTTTTCCTCATACAAAAAGCAAGACAAATCTTGTACTTTGGCTATTAAACCACATACATTCATCTAAAGTGAAAAAACAAAGAATTAGTCATAAAACACAATTTAATTAATTTTTACTTTTCACATAGTAAAAATAAAATGATTAAAAATAATATTTTAATGTTGTTTAAAACGAAAAAGAGGATGAGAGCAGCTAATTCGAGGAACAAATTGAAGTAATGATCGGTTTCATGTCGATTTCCCGGCAAACTACAAACTAACCATAACCATCTGATAGTCTTTGATGGTCTAGACTTTCATTTATTCTACAAACGTCGCCTGCAATGGAAAATCATGGGTCATGAGTCATGACATAATTTCCCTAAAAGTCAAAACCTCGTACAAATATGTATGAGGCTGACATCATCATCATACCTCGTACAGGACCCCAAATCTCGTATTTGTACGAGAAACCTCGTAAGACTGGCAACCCTGAGCTGAGGAAAAAGTGGCATGGCTAACAGTATGGCATACAGCACAAAACAATATTCACCTCAAGTTTCTTTTTCTTCTGCCGCCTAGTACGTTTCGTAGTGGACTGTGTTTCCTCGGTAAGGTCGACTGCTGGAGCCGGAGCAGCAGTGGCAGCAGCAGCAGCAGCAGCAGCAGCGGCGGCAGCTTCTGCTTCGGCCGCTTCACGTTCTCTCTTCAGACGAGCATCTTCGTATGCTGATATTAGCTCTGGGCAATCAAGGTTGTCCTCTGGCTCCCATGTGTTGTCTTCACTGTAAATTTACATTTTTTTTTTTATTAATTGTGGGTTTGCTCTTGACCTCAATCCAGTCCTCAGGACGAAGATGAGGTCGTAGATGTAGCGAGCTTACCCAGAAGATGCCTATTCACTCGTACTTTAAAGGAATTCGGGTTGTAAGTACTTGGGAAATAATCAGGACATCATAATAATATAGTATACTAGAGTTAGCCCGCGACT
Organism: Agonopterix subpropinquella; assembly: GCA_922987775.1. Lineage (NCBI taxonomy): Eukaryota > Metazoa > Arthropoda > Insecta > Lepidoptera > Depressariidae > Agonopterix > Agonopterix subpropinquella. The sequence continues at coordinate 6,932,086 of OV277704.1, read as the reverse complement.
TCGTCCGCACAAATTATATACCAGATTTTAAGTCAGATCATAAGCTATCAAACAAAAAAGTTTCATCAAAATCGGTTGAGTAGTTTTTGCATGATGCTCGATCAAAAAACAAAACACACAAACAGACCGACAAAAATTCTAAAAAAGGTTGATTTGGAGTCAGGGACACCTAAAAACCATATCGTAATCTTATTTTTGAAAATATTTTTAATGTACAGACACATTTCTCTTAAAGTTTTATAATAGTTTAGATTCTATTATTGCTGGCAAAATATGGAGCAGGCTAGCTTAGTTGGTGAAAAATTTGAGTCTTTTACTGCTTTAGACGGTCCTTACAATCAAAACATGATTTCCATGATATAATCTTAGCTGTTCTGTAGTCTGTGTTAAATACTGTGTGTGTGTGTGTTAGTAAACGAAATCAAGGCATCCATGTGTGTTAGTAAAAGCACAGTATAAGGCTGCCTATCCATTGAAGCTGTGCGAGCTGTGTAGCTGTGTTTTTTGAACCAATCAGGAGCTCGGGTGAGGCGTGGCCGATCTCGCCAAAAAACTCGCCGATTGGTTAAAAAAACACAGCTACACAGCTCGCACAGCTTCAATGGACAGGCACCCTAAGACAGTAATCCATCTTTATACAATGTTGCCAAACGCAGCGTACGCTTTGTAGCATGCACACTCTGACAATATCTCCGCATAGCCCCATTTGGCGCAGTCGCGGCACACGGAGATATTATCAGTGTGTGCATGCTACGAGGCGTACATTCTGGCGAGCACACATACAAGCCACATTTGGCACCATTACCTATATGAAGATAGGTTACTGTCTTATACTGTGGTAAGAGAGCGATGATAGCCCATACGGAAGAGAGCTAGCGCCTCAATCCTGAGGCCGCGGTTCGATTCTTGGCCTGTACCACTAAGTTCTTCGGAAGTTATGTACAGTTGTATTTATCATTTACTAGCTCGGCGGTGAAGGAAAACATCGTGAGGAATCCTGCATTCCCGAGAATGAAAAGAAGTTCGGAGGTACGCGTAAATATGGGTGAGCTCGGGGCGAACACAAAGGGACCAGCGCTGGTCTCCGTGTTACAACGACCCTTGCTTGCAATAGCCTAACCACAAATAATCAATAATATACTGTGGTAAAAGTCTCACATGAAAGCAAAGCCTCACAGTGATTGGTCAGCATCACTCTCTATACATTCACACAACCGCTTGTGGCTAAGCCTGGACCGCGACTCCTGCTAAATACATAGTTATTATTACTTACTCAGAATAACCTTTCCACTTCAGAAGGTATTCTACCTTCCCGTTTTTAATTCTTCTACCAAGAACTTTTTCCACCGAAAACTCCTCGTGCTTAGCTCCTGGAGGTCCAGTAATACCAGGGGGCAGTGACGAGGGAGCGGCGGCAACAGAAGCCGCAAGTTGAGCGTAGTTCAAATCCACCGAAGATTCCGTCAGGGATTCCATTGACACGTCCATATTGCTGTAAAACGTTGTTTAATTGGTTTGAAATTGGAAATCAACTGTATTTATTAATAATTTATAGTTGTAGTGCCAAAATATAAGCTCAGAAATAGGTTTTGCCGGTAATCGAAGTAAGGATTGTTATCTTTGTAACCTAAAATTCTAGTTAGTTTTACAGACTAAAACAAACCTGTATCGTGGTTGGTCTACTCAAATCATTGGTGTCGGCACACTGATCACAAAACTCACTTTATTTAGCAATAATAGGGAATGAGGAAATATAAAAAATATGTTTCTACAATTTCTTTCCTCGCAAAATCACAAACAAACAAGTCGAAGTCGAGTCAAACATCAATGTCAATGACAATCGATCGACTCGATAAAATCACAATTCAGCATCCGAGTACAGCACAATGAAACTAGAGCATTATTATCTCTATACCTTTCACACCAAGACGAGGAAGAGAGATGCAAAAATGTTCCTTCTTTTTCTCATGAACGCGAGTAAAAGAGAAAAATGGAACACCTGCTAATGAAGATATCTGCTGACTGTCACTGTCAAGAATTATCGACTGACGCCGTAAATAGAGATAGCTTTATCGACTAAGGCCGAATTATCTGAGGGAAAACCAAAGGGAAAACTTGGGGAAAACTACAAAAGACCATAGATATCAAAAGACGTGAAGGCTGAGATTATAAGCTTCTTGGCTGAGATTCAGAGACGATTTTTTTAAGTCATAGTTCGAACCAGGCGGAGGACATTTGCCTTTTGTTGGTTTTTCCGATTCAGTTTGCACAGAATGTGCTGCCATCTGTTAAATATATCTTTTACTATGAAAAAAAAAGATTATATTGTCATGCCAAAGTCAAATTGTCAAATTTACAAAATGGCGACCTACCTTGCGTAATGTGCGTGTTGTTTGTAGTTTTTGTTCAATTTTGTGCCGATTTAGTGATGTTCTGGAGTTTCAGTTGTTCTCTTACCAATGTACAGATTACAGGAATAGTAAGGATACCTACTGTAATTTCACTCGATCGGTGCGGGATTGAACGAAAACTAACATTCAAACAACGGTATGAGTATATAAGTGTAGAATTAATATTTTCTAGAAATCAAACCACGTCCGTAGATTATGACAGAATGACACCATAGAATTTTATTTTTCTCTTTTATGACTACCATATACAACATCTCCCTTCTTAATAAAAAAAAACAAAAATTTAAATAAGACAGCACATCTGTTAACAGAAAAGAAAACTTAAGAAAAACCGTAACGAACAGGGGGTCTAACAACTCTTCCCGAGGATGTGACAACAAAGCCTTGTGCGTTGACATGAGAACCTTGCATGCGTGCGCTCTGCATGTGCACAATGCCTGGAGAAGGTTGAGATACGGGAGAGTGACCATGAGAAGAAGAAGGCGATAGTTACATGATAATCGTCAGGAATATTATATGGGATAAAACTTAACGGTTTAATGTGAAATCTGTTTCTGATATAATACCTATTGCTGGAAATTATTCTGTATGATCTTTCATTAATTTTCTCCCTTATCTCCACTTCTCTCCAACCATTACCAATTTTAAACAATATTTTCTCGCCAATGACTAACGGCCTCAAATTTTTCTTATTTCTATTATAATATGCCTCACTTGTTACTTGTTTTTTCTCTAGCAGATTTTTCAATTTATAACATACTTTAGGCTTAAAATTGATTGAACGCATGGGTAATATACCTCTTATCTTTCTATTAAAGAAGTTTTCAGCTGGAGACGGAATTTCATGTGAGATTGGTGTATTTCTGTACTCAAGCATAACTAAATATGGGTCTCTATTTTCATGAATGGCTTTTTTCAGTAAATTTTTGACAGTTTGAATAGTTCGTTCAACCATACCATTAGACTGCGGGTATTCTGGACTCGAAAATATATGAGTCACATCCCATTCTCTACAAAATACAGCGAATCGATCGCTTGAAAACTGCGGACCACCATCACTTACTAAAATTTTAGGAATTCCGTTTCTACTAAAAATTCTCTTCAAATTATTAATCACGCATTCGCTGGAAGCATTAGACAGTAAAGAAATTTCGGGAAACTTCGAAAAGTAATCTACAACAAGAAGATAAGATTTTCCATTTAACTCAAATAAATCTGCCGCAATTTTTTCCCAAGCAAAGGAAGGAACTTCGCGAGAAATCAAAGTCTCTTTTCTGTTGTTATTGCTAAACAACTTGCATGTATGACACGAAGATATCATGTTATTTATATCATTAAACATACCAGGCCAGTATAGGGCATCCTGGGCTCTTAGTATTGTTTTCGTTATGCCCAGGTGTGGGTAATGTAAACGTGTAAGCATTTCCCTTCGAAGTTTACTAGGTACAACAATACAATTCTTCTTAAAAATTAAATTCACTTTGCAAGTTAAATCATTCCGCACCGTCCAATATTTCCGAATAAGCTCAGGTAAAAGTCTCTTATGAGAAGGCCAACCACCACTTATATACTCCTTAAGAAGTTTTAGTTCATCATCACTTGAAGTTAGATTTTTAATATTGTTGAGTTGATACTCGCTTGCATTAATACAACTAATGATATTATCGATCTGAGCTTCAATCTCTTGAGATTCAAGATTTATTTCTGATGAATCATTTTTATCAAATGATCGTGACAGCGTATCAGCTAAATACAACTCCTTTCCCCGCTTGTAAATAAGATCAAAATCATACTCGAGCAGTTTTAATAACATTCTCTGAATACGAGCCGAGCCGAGCATGAATTTAAGGATTTCTTTACAATACTTACCAAAGGTGCATGATCAGTTTCAATTGTTACTCTCCTACCAAAGATATATTGATTAAATTTTTCACAACCAAATAAAATAGCCAAAAGTTCCTTTTCTATTTGAGCGTAACGCTGTTGACATTCATTTAAAGCTTTTGAAGCATAGGCTACCGGTTAATTATTCTGCAAAAGAACCGCTCCGAGACCATCTTTAGACGCATCGACTGACAATGTTACGGGAGCACTTTCATTAAAAAATTGGAGAACTGGACCCGAAACTAATTTCTCTTTCAAATCATCGAAAATTTTGTCATGTTCATGCGTCCAATTAAAAATAATATCTTTTTTTAATAGGCTTCGTAATGGAGAGTTAAGAGATGAAAAATTTGGTATGAATTTGGACACGTAATTGATAACGCCTAAGAAACGTTCTAACTCCTTCCTATCTCTTGGACTTTGGAAAAGACGCAGTACATACAAAGCCTTTGATATAATTGTCGGTTTACTATTAACAATCTCGGTGTTATTGTCTGTCAACAACGAATCAAGTATTGGACGTGGCTGTATGGGCTTTGTATCCATTTTGAATATACGAACAATAAAAGAGAAACAATAACAAACTACAAAAACCAAAAGCCGGGTCCGCTGCGCCATGTTTTCGGGTTTGCTAAGATCGTTTTCTAACTTTCCCCTCCCCCGCAGGCGAACGCGGGTAATGTTATCCGATGCAAATGGATAACATCACCCGCGTTCGCCTGCGGGGGAGGGAAAAGTTAGAAAACGATGTTAGCAAACACGATAACATGGCGCAGCGGACTCGGCTTAACAGAAACTGAGACTTTCAACAAAAATAAACTGGGAAACTTGTAATCGCTACTTCATCAACAGCGGGGCTAATACTAAAATAATAATAAAAACAGGAATTCTCACTCTCACCATCATCCTTACAAATTACAATGATACGCGTGACTCAACTACCTAGATGTTTTATTACTGTTATTGATAATAAGATAGATTAAATACTAACAACTATTGTTACCTAGTACCTACCTGAGGAGGAATCTGACTCCCAATTCACGGTTCTCCAATATTGGGAGTCAGGGACCCAACCATTTAATGTAATGTATTACTGTTGTTTTCCCAAATAAAGAAATTTATTATATTATTATTATTTAATACGCACGCCAACCCGCGATTGCGACATTTAACACATCCATCTATCCAATCTTTTATCTTGTTCGTTCGCGCAAAAATAGAAAGAGAGCGGAAGCGTGATAGCGATATATCACGCTATCGTAGGTTGGCATACTAGCCCCGCAGATAGTTAATAATAAACCAACAACAATAAGAAAGGGTTTATTTGTACACACGGCGACACTTCAAACAAAACAAAACCGAAATAAGGTGGTATACGTTATTCACCCTGGCTGCGCGCGGTCAGCTTATATTGGTCATACCTAATCGACCCCTATCTTGTCAACGCCATCTATCGAGAAATTTGGAACTAGCTTTTTTGTTTTTTTTTTTGCTTTTGGAAAATCCCTCATTGCTACCGTAGCTTATGTAGCCTACCGGTAGTCTACCTCACGATTTGGTAGACTACGGTAGATTTACTACTCTAATTATAATCGATCGTTTTGTTTGCATGTTCATCCCTAACTCTAACCACAGCTCTAGCTTTGACAGTACGGAGCTAATAGTTCTAATCAAAGAGTAGAGTAATATATCGGAAAAAGAGAGCCCTCTAGTGCCATTTTAATGCAAATAAATTTGAAACGCCACCTATGATATTTAACAAGAAACAGTTGCTATATATACGCATACCTATAGCTATATGTATGCTTTACAATGGAATCTACTTTTTCTCAGTAATGAGCTATTTTGTTCTAGTTTAGAGTAGTAGCCTCAGTAACAGGACGGAGGAGTAATCTTGCCTCAACGTCTGAAGTGAAGATCAACACTCAAAACACTCAAATCACAAAATGGGCGCAAAACACAAACAAGCGTACGCGCAAGTTGTAACGGCGGCCATATTGTGACAGACAACTTGTGTAGCTGGTGTTGCTAGGTGACAATAATATGGTTGTACCGCAGAACATAAGTTAAATTATTTACTAATTTTAATTAAAACAGTTTTGAAATATTACGTAAATTGTATTAAATAGGATTAAAGTTTTTTTATAATTTTAGTAATAAATTTGCTTTATTGTTGAGTTTGAAGAGACATCTATCGGAAATTTGAGACAATATTGTTGTAGTTAAACGTTATTCAAAGAAGATGCCGCTGGTTTCTTTGCGTTTTTCCTCAAAGTTCCCCTCTGTCCCCCCTCTGGTTCTAATATACTTAGGCCGAGATTCAGAGACGATTTGTAAGTCTTAGTTTGAACTCCCGTATGTCAAAATCCATACATTTTGACCCTACTTAGTTCGAACTATGACTTAAAAAATCGTCTCTGAATCTCAGCCTTATACTACTCTTTGGTACGGAGTACGGGGAGTTTTTGGCGGGATTTGAACAGATACGTTTGGAGTCCTCATATTTCATCGAATTTTTATTGTTTATAGTGAGTTTTGGGTCGTAAAATCGGTGTTGTTTTGCGTAACAAAGTGTCGTGCAAGTGAACAATATACAGTTCAGTGAAATATGATGGTGTGGGTCGTGAACAGGAAAAGTGTTCCGTTCTTTTGTAGTGCGGCAAGCGGTCGGTTCACCTCTTTCCTGTGGACTTCTCTGCGTTTCCTGCGTTTCTCGATTGCCTCCAAAAACTCCAAAGAAGCGTTGAAACGTCGAACACCAACGTTTTATTTGCTATAAATGAGAGTATTTATTCCTGACATCGGTTGTATGCGATACTATAATCGCTTTACCTTGAACTGAATCAAAAAAAAAAATACGGAGTACGGGACCTTTTCAAAACGTGTAAAAATCACTCGCGGTGCTTATATGAAAGAGAAAAAGCATGTGAAGATATGTAGGGTAGAGTGAGACGGATAGACTCCCTGGTAATTTTTACACGGTTTGAAACGGACCAAAGAAAAAAAAATTCCTAACCTTACTTTTTCACGCCTATTTATTTACAAAACTAAACATAAAACTTGCATTGCATAAACCCAACATAAAACAAGTTTCCCGTGCACGTAAACAGTTGTCGTGAGAAACTAGAACTTCTTTTTTGATTCGTTACCTGGCGTTACCTAAGGTAAGTGTCGCTATGGCTGTAGAGTATGGATAATACTTTGACATTTTCTGTGTTTTGGAAATGTTGTTCTACCAACCAGCCTGTAAGCCCAAAGAGCGGCGTTGCCGGTAGAGAGTACATATGTTCCTTGGGCGTTGCAGAGAGGTACGGAAACCCAACCTTGAGGTCCGGGTGCGAATCAGCACGGAAAACATTCCATGTCAAGCAGATGATTTTTTTTCTAAATTATGTCACAGAATAAGTAATAGTATATAGTTCTACATACAGAACGGCCATTCCCCGCCCCCTCTAACTTCAGATACACACCTCACCTCACACTTTCAGGGGAAACTTGAGGGGAGCCGAGCAAGGGAATGCAGTCGGGCGCTCCCATTGGATTTGACTACATAAAATATATTTTATATTTATGGGCTTGGTAAAAAAAATCGTTGGAAAATAACACATTTTTTTTTTAAATTTATAATTAAATGGACTCTTGCTTGTGCGTTAGCACTGCATTTCCGCCAGTGTCAAGTATTTTATGGGAGAATCTATCCCAATCTCAGGGATTGTTTTTGGACAAGAACAAGAAGAGACTGAGGATTGGGGAGCCTCGTGGCAGGCAAAAACGCGACGCGCGAAACCACGCGAGACGTGTGCTCGGGTCAGTCCATGCAACGCGACTCCAATGCTAAATTTACATTTTCATTGATTCTTTAGCATAAATAGGTACAATTTTTTTATATAAGTAAAAAGTAACGAAATGTATAATGATGTTCACGCGATGCATGGTAAGTCAACCCTACATATATGTCATGCACAATTTGCGCAAAGTGTGCATGTGTGAACGTCATCATATCAAATCTAAAACATTGTTTGAAGTGCCGCACTTGTGCTTATGTACGTAATACCATTACACCAACTGTGCCGTCGTCGTATTGTATGTATTGTATTGTATAACGTAATAGATACTGTTTCTTATACTGTGGTATGGGGTTGCTTTAGTCACCTGCGGCACGAATTTGAGGGGGGAAGGGAGGGAGTGGGGAGGGGGGGTACCCACCATCCCCCCCTAAAGGGAAAAAGAGAGGAAACCCCCCTTTTTTTAAATGTTTGATGTTTGAGATTATAATTAGCAAAAAAGTGCAATGTTAAGACAGTGTCCTGCTGCACGAATTTGGGGCAGGAATGCAGGATACTGAAAATTTCACTTTTTGCTAATTATAACCTCAAACTTCAAATATTAAAAAAAGGGGGGTTTTCTCACTTTTTCCCTTTAGGGGGGGCATGTGAGAACCCCCCCCCTACCCCCACCCACCCCCCCCCCCCCCCAAATTCATGCCGCAGAATACTAAAGCTGATCCAAAAAATCAGCTGTCCCATACATTTGGCTCATGCAAGTTTGCAGGTTTGTATGGAACAGCAGATTTTTTTTGCGACTGTTTAAACAAGCTCGCTGTTTAAGAAAATCCCCCATTAAAGGAAGTTGAATGGGGCCTTAACCGCCTTGCGCCTGTGCCACTTCGACCATCGCTGATCTTTTGTGAACTGAACACCCTTTCTATAGTTCCCATTAATCCCTATAGCAGTTACATATCGTAGTAGGTTTTTAACAGGGAGGTTTTGTATCTCATCTGGAGTCAGTACCTGTCTGCCAAGATGAATAATTCGTTTGTACATTAGTGGACCACAATCGCAGAGAATGTGCAGGGGAGTTTCCATTTCCTCCCTGCAGAACCTTGATTATCAAATAAGTTATTTCTTTTTCAGATAATGGCAGACAGTGGTGTGTTTACGGCAAGCACAGTTTTCTGTGCAAGATGTGGATCGATACTACCCCTTTTACAAGAGTTTGGTTCTGTCAAATGTTATGCTTGCAAAGCTGTTTACGATGCTGAAAGTTAGTATATTCTATTCTATTTTTGTTTAATGGTGTTTCCTTGGTGGATTTTACCAATATCTAGTTTAAAAAGAGCAATTAGTGCTTGATGTTGTACGGTAATGGATATGGCGATCTCAAAGCCCTGTTTTTATACAAAAACACACTCGAAACCGCCATAAAATGGCGGAGCCGTGTGGCTACCGACATCGCGAGCCGAACGACAGACGTCCACTCGAGAGCCCTCTAGCCACGCGACTCTCAAAGTTAGTATATATATTGTTGTTTACAATAACTTGAAAGATTCCTGTAAAGTTCATAATTATGTATGACTGGATTATTAATAAGAATTTTTAACCTTTTTTTGTAATTAGTAACGATGGAAGAGTGTTTTTCCTTAATAGGCAACCAGGTTGCCAACAAAGAATGCTTTTGCAGCAATTGCAGAAGACTTATAGAGATGATCCCATGGAGTTAACTTATATTTTCCTATTGCTTTGTCCCGTTCGCAATGAATTGAAGTCTGATATTTGTTTTCCCTACTTCTTTCATATTGAATGTAAAAGGTAAATAAAATGAATTTCTTTTTCCAGATTTCGGCAACATCAAATTTGAATACACAATACACTTCAACTCAATATCTTCTACCACAAATGAGAATGTGTTAAACAGGGACGACCCTGAAGGACCGGTGGTAGAAAGGAAATGTCCCAGGTGTGGAAATGATAGAATGTCCTACGCAACGTTGCAGCTCAGATCCGCCGATGAAGGACAGACCGTTTTCTTCACCTGTGTTTCTTGCAAGTAAGACCAATATTTGAATTGTTAATTACAGCCAAAGACATTCTATACACAAGGCTAAGAGCAAGGATCTCCTTTATTCTAAAGCAGAGACCGCATCAATTTACGATTGCAGTTAGAGTCTTTTGTCTGATGACGTAGCTTTAATAGTAGAAGGAGACGGAACTATAGATCTTTGTTTATGCGGCTGTCCATTTTTCACTTGTCACTGTTTGTGCTAGTGTGTCTGAAAAGCTAGGTGAAAAGTGACCATAAGCATTGGGGCAAATGTCACTTAGGTTTTTTTGGTCTCTTATTGTGTGGGCAGAGCCCTGGTGTCAGTTTTTTCAGACCGCCTTACGGCCTCTGACGTGGTTTTTATGTAACAACTACTACCACCAGAGGTAGTAGCCGGGACCAACGGCTTAACGTGCCATCCGAAGCACGGAATCATTTTTCTTTTCAGACAATCAGGTGATTCAGCCTGCAATGTCCTAACCAACTGGGGAAAAACGCACAAAGTGACATATCACTAGGTGTCCCCCGTGGGAATCGAACCCACGACCTCCGTGTCGAGAGCCAAAGCTCTTAACCATTAGACCACGGAGGCAGTTCATACTATTTGACACCACACACTCAAACACAAATGTAAAAAAAAGTGGACATTCTTGCAATGGTCCATACCATTCCCTCTATGCTTTAGAATAAAGAGATGGAAGGATCTCTTTATTCTAAAGCATAGAGGGAATGGTATGGTATTAGACACAAGGGCTTTGCATCAGCGTACTGTTAACCGGACTGCAAAAGTGTGCTTTATTGTTTTACATTACTACTTAGTCGCCGAAGACATTTGAAATAACTGGAATGTCAGCGGCAAATTCATGGCAGCAGAGCAAAACTGTAGCATACTAGGTGACATTAGAGACATGTGCCATTTTTGGATTTTTGTTTTATATGATGTGGTGAGTTCATGTGTATACAGGGTGTTAGGGTAAACAGTTGCATTACTATAAGGGGTGATTGTACTCATTATACTGAACAACTTTCCCAAAGAAACCTATAGGACATTAGCAATTTTTTTTTGGGCTTTCCATACTATATGCAATCAGCTGGTGAAACGTTTGTATGAAAAGTCAATTTTTTTTGCGAATTTCCTATCGTTTTTCAGTACCATGAGTACAATGACCTCTTAAACTAATGCAACTGTTTACCCTAACACCCTGTAGAATGTCATTGATGGCCCGATAGCTCAGTAGTGAATCTGCCTGCTGATCCAAGGTTCAAATCCCGCAAGAGGCAATTATTTGTATGATTAATATATCATTAATATATCGTAATCATAATACAAGTCCAGGCTTGATTCTGAAACTTTAAATGGAACTGTGTGACTATGTCCAAAAATATTTATTTTATTTTAATTTGAATCATGGTAATTTAGAATTTGAAGCAATATTAAATCTGAATTTCTATCTCTTTAATTATTTAGTGGATGTCGACGCCGGCGCGGGCGCCGCGAAGACGCTTTATATTCAGACGAAAGGTTGCTATTTCTTAATCTCACAAATATTAATCAATGTTTAATTAAACCTTTTAATGTCTGTTTTCAGATACAAGGAAACTGAGAATTCATGAAGAAAAATCGTTATAATACATAGGTTAAGTAAAGTTTAATAAATATTTGATATTATGTTAATACTTTTAATTTATCTAACTTATTTATTTATGTAACGTATAGTATCTATTTAATACTTGTTTATTTTATGACAATATACTGGAGAATGCTCTTCAAATGTTAGCTATTCTTAGTTTATAGTCAACTAGCATGAGCATCATGGTAATTTTTATGTATACAGGGTGAAATAAGTCGTTGGTATCTATTTTAACTAAAAAAACCACAGTGTAAGAAATTATATCCAAATAGACACTCCCTGCCCCCATCAATTTTTCAATTGAAATCCCTTCTATGAACTTGAACCCTTCAATAAAACGGGAGGTGGACGATGGTAAGCAGTGGTGTATTCCTCTCTCACTCACACTCATGTGCTAGCCTCTTGTCAGTGCGAGCAGTCTGTATGGAGTATTTAGGACTCCCTGGAAACTTCATACAGACTGAATAATTTTTAATGTGGGAACCTGAAAAAAAATTTATTGTTTCATACAAAACTGCAATGCCTACTTGACTCAAATTGTACAGAAAAAGTTGCCCAATTTGATGTAGAGCTAATGTAGAGTCGTAGTTTAAATAGATCCAAACAACTTTAATTTCACCCTGTATAGAGTCCACTAGTATCTGATATCTGTATAATTGACAACATTTCATTTTAAGAAAGGTACCAAAATTAGAAAACCATTTGGAGATTATGTGATTCAAAGCTTATATCAAAATTATCAGATTTTTTTATCTATTATTTCTCGAGTTATTTGAAAGATACTGTAAAATTAAATAGAGGTTGAATGACATTTTATTCCTTTGCCTGCTTGGCTTTTCTATTGTATTTGACAGCTTTTATTTTTAATTTTATAGGCCAAGGTATTATAGCCATAAATCCTACGTTTTTCAGAAAATTCAAAAGTAAATAAAAAATCGAAATATCGGTCAAAAATTAAATCGGAAAAATACGTATCTCTTATTTTGTTAACCTATTTTTATATTTTTCAAACAGGTGGTTAAAAAAATGAAATGTTGTCAAACGTATTGCACTGTAGAATTCAAAATGTTTAGTCAGTAGCTGTATTATAGTAGTAGTAGATACGCGATGATGATGTCAGTGAATAAGAATAGAATATAATTATTTTATTGTGCATAAAGATTAAAGCTAGTTTATACAATAAAATACTTGTGCACGTTGTGTACAAAATGGGAAAAAACATAAACCTCCTGGCGCAGTCGGGAAAAAAGTTGTGTGACTCAGTTTACGGCAGTTCGCAAAACCAACGACCACTGTTATTCTGTCACAATCGGCTTTATTTAACAGATTATTAATGTAAACCAAGAGATAAGTAAATAAAATTATTAATAGAAATACACTGGCCTTCAAAACTTAGTACTTAGTACCTTTAAAAGTGCAATAATCTTTAAAATGCACAAGATGTATTTTCGAAGCAAAACAATACGATTTTTTTATTTGTTTTATATAAAAACTTCGTAGTCGATTATCTTCTTTTGAAGGTGTATAAGTTGACGACCGTATTTCTCTTCTGGGTTGTCAGAGCCTTTGCTACAATTACCAACTACCTTCTTAAGCATGCATTTGTCACAAGGCTCACATTTTTAAGGTTTCAGTGTGGAGACACCTCAAGTAGTATGGGGGCTAGTTATTCTCCTACAAAAACACTGCAATACCAACTGTATCCCTTATTCCCCTCGTTCGCCTTACTACTAATCTTACTAGTGATGGGTCAACGATATCGTATCCGTCGGGTCATTCATTCACAATACAACAGGTGAAACCTTCCCGTTTCACATTCGGCACGCGCTACTGCCGTAGATTCTAAACATTTTTTCCACAAGTCAAACAGAGACGGCTATGTGTCCGAGATTTTTTTTTGTAGGGCGTCAGAAAGAGAGGAGAAGCTTTTTTTTCTTCGAGAGCGTGGCTGCGGCGAGATGAGGAGGTAATTAATTTGATCAGTGTACGTTGCGGTTAGGGGGGAGGCGAGTCGATGGTTTGAGGTTTCGATTAATGAGAATGCGGTTTCATCGAGTGCTTTGTTAATTGATTTTACTGCGTTCTTGTTTTAAATGGGGAAATTGCGGGAAAAACTTGTGGTTCGTAATAGCTCGTGTTTAATGACTTGTGTGGTGGTCGGATGCGAATATAGAGATGGTGGTGCACCGTTAGGAAGTATTGATGTGTTATAAAAATAGAACAAGCCCTAGCTTACCTACCCTAGCCCTACCTTTGCCCTGCAGTGGAATCCCACAGCATACACGTATAAGTTATACGCTCTTGCACGTTTCAGCTCTAGAGGTTTAAGGTTAACAAGAGAGGTAGCTCGGATAAATATTGAAATGTTCTATTATCTTGTTGATTAGTTACTTTTAGAAACAGAGAACAAGCAGAATGTAAGATTTGTTCCAATAACTAATCAACAAGAGAATAGAACATGTCATTACTTCTGCTACCTCTCTTGTTAACCTTAACCTCTAGAGCTGAAACGTGATCCACGTTAGGCCAGATTACCGTTGGATCTGAGGCCTTCATCGATATCGATACCAGCATCCACCTGTCACTAACCGCGGGGGCCGGGCGGGCAGGTGCCAGCTAGACGCGGCGGTGCCAGTCTCCCGCGTCCCTCGTTGCGGCCACACGTCGCGGTCAAACCGACCTCTGTCGACACGTGCGTGGCGCAACCCTATTTGTTGTTCCAAATTTGAATTTTGCACATAATCTGTGTTGTGTGGACTTTGTTTTCGGCTGGGATCATTCTATTTTCATATCTGAGGTGAGTTGAACCACTTTTTGTTGGTTTATTAGAGAGTTATCGGTATTTGGGTTATGTTTTGGTTTAAAGAAAGTTTTTTGGAATTCCGAAATGGCTAAGTTGCTACCTAAAATACAAGTTTCTATAATTCGAAACGGTTTGAATATTTCGATTTTAGTTTCTTTACACGTTGTTTTATTAAGTGTGTCAGTAACACGGTAAAGTTTTCTTGGGAGAGCTAATTTTTTATTCGCCATCGTTTTGCGATACATAACAATTAATTTACTTCGTTCCACATTACTAATTGAGCATGTGAAGGCTATTTATTGATTGAAAGAGTATTTATTTCGAAAAGTCTGTTGTTTTATGAATGAGAAAAAAAACCAGTCAAGTGCGATTCGGACTCGCTTACCAAGAGTTCCGTACAACCTAGCAAAAAAAAAAAAAAGATTTCTCCGGGATCTTCTACACTTTAGAGTTTGCACTATAATCACTCTAAATTTGACGCCTGGATGAATTACCGTTTTTAGTATAGAGCAAATAATCTTTCAAAAAAACTAGTTTCTTGTATCTTGTTCTTGTATATGGGACCCCTTTAAATTGTTTACTTTTTGTTTTTAATTATTTGTTAGAAAATCGGACATAGAGACATAATTTTGTGGAAAGTACGACGCGCTACCTATGACGGATTAAAAGATACAGCCCTTTAAAGGTAAAAGACAGACGGACATACAGACTGGCGGCGTAGGCTCAGTAATATGATCCCGTTGACACTCTTTTGGGTACGGAACCCTAAAAAGATTATTTTGAAAGAGATATGAGATATAGATAGCGGTTACAAAAAGGTACAAAAGGCCGCCATACAAAAGACATCAACGCGCGTCGCAGCGCATGCGCGATAAGTGTCAGTGGCTTTTCATGCTTTTGTATAGAACTTGTTGAAGGGAATTGCTACCGTGACTTGCTACCTTAAGCTACTTATTTATAATCACCGTTGTTTAGGTCGGTAAAGGAAAACATCGTGAGGAAGCCTGCATAAGTTGAAGAAGAAATTCCGATGAGACCGCATTGGGCTCGCGTGGTGGACTAACGCCTATACCCAGCTGAGGGTAGGCCTGTGCCCTGCAGTGGGACGTATACCTATACGATGCTGATGATGATCTTAAAGTTGGTCAAGATAAGATAAGATATGATAAATATTCTTTATTTGCACACCAAGAAAATACAAATACAATTTAAAACAAGAATGAGAAGGGTACAAAGGGCGGTCTTATCACTAAAAGCGATTTCTTCCAGACAGCCATTGGATGGAAGAACTACTTACAGAGACAAATGCTACGGCGTCAAGATTGAATTTTATTAGTTTGGTACTGTGGGAATTAAAGGAATTCTTTGACTCTAAAAATGGTTTTGATTGCTTAACTGTATCCTATATGAAAAACTATGTTATTAACTATCTTAGTGCTAACTTAAATCTAAATAGGCCCAGCGGTTTTAGCGTGAATAAGTTCAAGTATTGAAACTTTTGAAATTAAAATATTAAGAGATCGATGTAAATTGAAAGATGTTGTGACAAGAATAGAGAAAGGTATGCTTCGTTGCTTTGGTCATGTGGACAACAGATGTACCAAAGAGATAGATGTTGCTAATGTAAGTGGAAGTGTCGGCAGAGGGCGAACTCGTAGGACGTATTCTGATCAAATCGGTTGCGTCCTACAAAAAGGGGAGGTGCGGCGTATTCGAAACCGACGGGCATGTATGAAGAGAGAGAAACAGTATGGATGTGCATGAGACAAAAGAGGCTAAGGATCGTAGTAAATGGCGCGCACTGGTCTCTACCTACCCCACTGGGAAAGAGGCGTGACGTTATAGATAGATAGTTGGGTAGGATATGTGAACAATATAGATAATAACCTGGGGTGGCATGAAGCTCAAATCTGGCAACATTCAGCACAGCATCCAACACTGATTAACAGAAGCGTGGTTGAAGTGGCGGGACCTTTGACAGGAAAATGCTCTTCAGAATGAAAGAGTTGGGCTACAAGTCCATAATAAGACCAGTCCTCATGTACGGTAGTGAGACTTGGGCTACAACGAAAAGCCATGTCCGAACTATACAAACAAATGAAATGAAGATGCTGAGGTGGATGTGCGGTGTCACGAGGCGCGATAGAATCCGCAACGAGTATGTGCGAGGTAGCCTGGGTGTTCGTGACATTGCAGATAAGCTTCAGAAGCATAGGCTTAGGTGGTGTGGACACGTGAAACGAATGCCACCTGACTAAGTACGACATATTCACTGCAACTGTCGATTCCAGGACAGAGACCAAGAGGACGTCCGAAGACTACATGGATGAGCACAGTTCGCAGTGAT
Source organism: Agonopterix subpropinquella (assembly GCA_922987775.1). Classification (NCBI taxonomy): domain Eukaryota; kingdom Metazoa; phylum Arthropoda; class Insecta; order Lepidoptera; family Depressariidae; genus Agonopterix; species Agonopterix subpropinquella. The sequence continues at coordinate 6,915,190 of OV277704.1, read as the reverse complement.
AGGACCGATTGCAATGTCTCCGAAGACGACGTCATAAATAGGAGGGCAAGGTGGAGAGAACAGACGCGGAAGGCTAACCCCACCACCATCATGGAATTAATAAGCCAGGAAGAGAGTTGGGTTCCTAGTCCTACCCAACTGATATTAGAAGCAGGAAAAAATAATTGTTTCAAGTTCGCAATACAGATTCATCATCATCAGCCTATATACATCCCACTGCAGGGCACAGGCCTATACAGGGTGTAAAATTAAATGGGACAGTTACTTAAAGGGGTGCTTCAGACCATCAAACTTAACAACTTTCTCTATGGGACCAATATCGATATCGCGAACAAAGAATCGGCTGTCCCATACATTACATTCGACCTATGTTTGCAGTTTGGTATGGGACAATGTTTTTTTTTTCTCGCGATTTCATTGTTGGTCCCATACTAAAAGGTGTTCAGTTTGATGGTCTGAAGCACCCCTTTAAGTAGCTGTCCCATTTAATTTTACACCCTGTATACTCTCAGGGAGGACATGGTCCTTATGGGCATTAGTCCACGACAGAGACGCCCAATGCGGATTGGTAGACTACACACACGCATCGGAATTACTTCTTCAGCATAATGCAGGTTTCCCCACGATGTTTTCCTTCACCATTTGAGAGCAGTCGGTGTTACGTACATAAGTTAGAAAAACTCATTGGTACATGGCATGTCGTCCGTACATTTCGAACTCGGACCTCAAGATTGAGTTTCCTACCATTCGACGCTCGCAATACAGATTATAACATTGAAGAACCTATCATTTCCCTAGTCATACAGGAAGTCGGAAATTATTATGTAAGTTTCGTCAGATTTTCCCTAAGAAGATATTTTTCGATGTAGAGTTCAAGAATCCTTAAAAGTTTTTGACGAATGATTGCCCTCCTGGAGTGCGATTTTTGAATCTCATTCGCTGAGTTCACCAGTTGAAAATGTCAAAATTACTGTGGAGATGTGCATCTTTCTACTGCTGATTTAACGTTCAAAAATCGCACTCCTGAAGTATTATTTTTGAAAGTCAAATCATCAGTAGAAAGATGCATATCTCCATAGTAATTGACGACAATAAATTGACATTTTCAACTGCTGAACTCAGCGAATGAGTTTCAAAAATCGCACTGCAGGGCAGATTATAGGTACTTTGTGATGCTGCTATTTTATATCCCAAAACACAGTGAAACCTCGTTCATAATTTCTACGAACAGTAGGTACTTAATATAATTTAAAAAACTAGGCTAACCGTAAATAAAAGTTATAATTGGCATTGTTACTCGTTACACGTATCTTTCACGCAGGTTAAACACTCCACTTTCTGCCGACTAGATAATGTCGAGCTTAGAATTAGTGCTCGGCTAATGTCAGTTCTAATTGCTTAACAATTAGATTCATATCGCGTTGTTTAGCACTTGTAGGGCATAAATGAGCAGATTTAACAGTTATGGGGGCTGTATGGCAGATGTTAAAAGTATATGGAACTTTATAGCTCTTGATTTCATAGGATTACTCCACAATTAGATTCGTATCGTTGTATTTATCTGTTGTAGGGCTTAAAGTGAGAAAATTGGACAGTTGGTTCTATTGGTAGTTATATTATATCAGAGAGGTATTCAGTATATTTTATTTTAAAGTTATTAATTTTAAGGCCTGAAAGCACGGGAAAAAAAACGTGTTTAATAAGTGTGTGCTGGAGTGCGATTGTTGAACATCACACGCAGCCCCGGATCTACGATTTTTTCCGACCCGGTGCAAAAACTTGACATTGGCGCCCCTCCAAGGTAGTAGCAATAATTTTTTCCAGGGGTGGCCGGGTCCAGTTTTGGCTGTTGCAAAAATATCTAAAACTTGGAGCGAGCGAAGCGAGCTCGAGATTTTACGGCAATAAGATTAGCTCGTCGTAATATGATCTAAAATCGGGATCGAATTCTGTAATAGGCATGACTGGATACTTCCAATACAATAAAAAATACCGCAATATAATGAGATCATTGCAATATGACCTAATACTAGGAGCGAGCTCGAGATTTTTTTCTCAAGTCGTTGCAAATTTTTCACACTCTTCATTTTGCCCCCTAGACCTGCCGCCCGGGGCATGGGCCCCCGTTTGCCCCCCCCCCCCCCCCCCCCTAGATCCGGGGCTGATCACACGTTGAAATCAGCAGTAAAAAATGTCAAAATTATTATGGAGATTATGCATCTTTCTACTACTGATTTGAATGTGATGTTGAACACCAATTTCCTATTCCGGCTTATTTCGGAATACCCTAAAGATAGTTCAATGTTGACAGAAGATGGAAAAAAAAGTCAAAGAAATAAACACATTATAATATTATAACTTATGAAGCAGATCGACAAATAAGTAGTATTTATACGATTTGTAATTCTGAAATATTCTTTCAGACTTTTTGCTAGATTCTGTAATAATTACGTATTTGTTCTTCAGCTATGGATGATAGAAAAACGATTTTCAGCCTACCTACCTATGGCTTTATGTTAGGTACTAATGTGAAATTAACTTCAAACCTACCTTCATACAATTTATTTGACACATTAACTAATGGCCGCATCTATCTTATTTAATAAGGCTTTGAAACATCAATCAAAATTATATAGGTAGGCTTTATTTTAGTGTTAAGCCTTACAAGAATACCTGCAAATTGATTTTCTCTTCGATGGGTGATTCTTACTTTTAATTAATATACGTTTACTATCTGAGTGATTAAGATTATTATATTGTCATTGAAAAACGTAAGTGCCTACTGCAAATTGGTATTTAGTGTTATTTTCATAGCCGTATTACAAGTATGGTATATCTACAGAGAATCCCTACTGCAGTAAAACAGCAAAGTTAATGGTTATTTCTCTCTAATATCGTAAAAATGTTTTAATTCCTTCTCCATTTTGCTTTTCATTTTATAGTACCTAATGATTTTTCTTGGTAAAATAGTTAATTTCTTCTTTATATCTTTCTTGAGATTTTTAATCTAAATATTTGGTAGAGTTGACTTCAACATTGACGGCACGCACACTTTAAAGTCACTCTTGCTTGAAATTGTAACTTTTTAATGTATTCTAGTGATATTGTCGAATTTTGATATTCTTTTTAGATTGCTTTATGTTGATAATCAAGAAAATTTAAATCGTTTATTCGAAGCAGAATTTTAAATTAACTTTTTGATGCCAAATGATTCTTGTCTGGGTAGGAAGTAGTTCGTTTCTCTTTCATTTCGTACAATTATTATCAGCAAATTATTTTAACTTATCAATCAGCAAAAAACCTTTCTTAAAACTCTCATTAATTTTGTCATACAATCCTATTTAATCATCTTTAACCTGCCCATTTATCATCACAATTCGTAAAGAATTAAAAATATTTTCAACTATTCGAATCTTCTTTATTAAAAAAATGCTAATACTACTTCTAAGTAACCATTCGATTCTACTTTCATAATTTAATCCCAAGTAATTTATTTAGAAGAATCTTGTAGAGTACAATAATTCAGTTAGATAAGTAAAATTTATGGACTCTGCCGGGTTTGGTGCGAGTCTAGCCAGCAGTGGACTGTGCTTTGGTATATGTGTGAAGATATTTTGTCTTTTAAGTTGGTACTTTTTGAGTTTGATAGTTATTTTCTCTTGTATGGATTAAGTTGCGTTTTTTAGTGTTCCGTACCAAAATTGGAAAAACGGAACACTTATGGAATCAGCTTGGTGTCTGTCCGTCCGTCTGTCACAGGCATTTTTCTCAGAGACCGTAAGAAATAGGAAGTTGAAACTCGAATTGCAGGTCCAATATCATAAATGAAGTAAAAAATGCTAAATTTTTATATTGGGGGGCAATTTGGGGAGTAAGAAAGGGTAAATAAAAAATAAATTTTTTTCTACCCTATGTTGTGGGGTATCGTTGAAAGCTTATGAAAAGACGAGTCTAAAAATATACTTTTTAAATATTTTATAAAAACTTTGTTTAACAAAAATGTTTAATTAAATCCGAGAAATTGCTGTCCCCACCTCTATTTCAAAAAATATTGCCATATAAGATCTGAAAAAAATCATGAAGATCAGAAATAACGTGTAGATGGCGGGAAAATTATCAGGGTGGCTCTAACTTGGATAGTTTTTTTTCTATACCCAAAAAACGAACACCAGAGTGACCAGTGTAAAATGATCTTCAGTTACTATGTGATCACATACTAAGTAGGTGTCAATTTATAGTGAGTGTCTTCAATGACCCATGTTAAATAACTGGTAGTACGGAACACTAATTGCCCGAGTCCCGACTCGTACTTGGCCGGTTTTTTTTATATTTAGCACCCAAGGGTTCACTTTTCTGGGACACGCTTGGGTCGGTTAATTCTAAGTACAGGGTGTACAATAAAATGGGACAGCTACTTAAAGGGGTGCTTCAGACCATCAAACTGAACAACTTTCTCTATGGGACCAATATCGAAATCGCGAAAAAAAAATCTGCTGTCCCATACATTTCAGTCGAGTTGTGTTTGCAGTTTTGTATGGGAGAGCGGATTTTTTTTTCGCGATTTCGATATTGGTCCCATAGAGAAAGTTGTTCAGTTTGATGGTCTGAAGCACCCCTCTGAGTAGCTGTCCCATTTTATTGTACACCCTGTATATAGGAATACGAAATAGTTTTAGTATTTTTATAATATTGCATGACCGTTGATGGTTTCATGTTTGGAAATTAATTTATGGTATTTATAGAAACAACTCTGTGGCAGCTTTTCCCGATTCTGTAATAAATAATGTTTCACATGTTTCATTCTGTTTAGCTATATTTTTACGTACACTTACTATTAAGTTTTTTATACCATAATATTTCCAGAGTAAGCTATACAGGGTGATACGAGATTGTACCCATGACACTGAACAACTTTCCCTAAGAAACCTATAGGAAATGCGCAAATTTTTTTTTTCGACTTTTCATAGAAACTTTCGATCAGCTGATTGCATTTAGTATGGGAAGTCTAAACAATTTTTTGGCGAATTTCGTATAGGTTTCCTAGAGAAAGTTGTTCAGTATCATGGGTACAAATTACCCCTTAAAGTAGTGCAACTATTTACCCTAACACCCTGTATTTTCGCATCTACAATTTTATAACTTCTAAACTACTATTCGTAGCTTCTAAACGGATATTTTCTCAGCCACAAACGAGATCGAAATTTAAAACTCCTGTTAACTTCCGATTAAATTAGTTACATGCGCGTTAAGAGTTAACATTCAGATTTTTATTTCAACATTTTGCTTTAACAGTCTCTTTATAAATGTGTTAGATTTTTATCTTACTCCGTTTTTTGAGTTTTAATGTGCAATCTAATTTTATAGCTTCATGATGACCTGGTAGATCGAAGTAAATGAACAGGAGTGCGATTTTTGAATCTCATTCGCTGAGTTCAGCAGTTGAAAATGTCAAAATTACTATGGAGATACGCATCTTTCTACTGCTGATTTGACTTGTGGGGCAAAACAAGCAAGCAAACTAATAATACTTCAGGAGTGCGATCTTTGAAAGTCAAATCAGCAGTAGAAAGATGCGTATTTCCACAGTAATTTTTACATTTTCAACTGCTGAACTCAGCGAATGAGATTCAAAAATCGCACTCCTGTTCATTTACTTCGATCTACCAGGTCATCATGAAGCTATACTAAATGCGTTACATAGTTTAGGGGGTGCTTCAGACCATCAAACCTAACAACTTTTACTATGGGACCGAGAAAAAAAAATCTGTTGCTTTCTACATTTGGGTCGAGTCTCCAATGTCATTTTCTACGGAACAACAAAAAAATACCACTATTTTGAAGTTTGCTTCATAGTGAATGTTGTTCAGTTTGATGGTCTGAAGCACCCCCTAAAGTTTATAAACTCTTTAAATTTACACCCTGTATAGATTTATGGCTGGGCTGGGTAGCCACCTTCCAAACTAAAATCTCCAAACCCCTTTAACCCCGACCGGTACTCGAATATTAGCACAAGAATAACATTAACACATTTCTTAATCCAAACTCTCACTGCGAACAAAAATGGCCGGCTTAGCAGTGCTGGCGGAATTCCATAAAATCATTATTAATTTATTAATGTAAACGGCCATCTTGCTCTCTCTCCGCTTTATGGAGCTTACGCTTCGATGCCTGCAGACGTGTGGCGTATCCTCATAGACTAAAATGATAACGTCTACATGACCGCTTAACGGGGTTTTAGTTATGTTAGTAAGCTTGCTTGTTTCGGGGTAATTATAAAATTATAAATGGTAGTATTATGCTATGACGGGAAATCTTAGACCATTTAACTATGGAAGAGTTACGCGTGTAATTTTACTAACTTTTCTAACACTTTTTGCGCGGTTCGAATAGCATAAAATCCGCAACTTTGGATTTTCTTTGATTACTTTAGATTCAAATTCTTATTGTTAGAAATAGTTTCGTGTGAACACCCCCAAACGACACTTGTTTGAAGTTATTGTTCCGCAATAATTGGCTGTATCGTTTAGTGATATGGTATATATTCACATATTATATTGATCTTGTAACTTTGCACAGGGGAATGCAAACGCAAAGCTGGTCCCAAGTTAAATCGTCTTAGCGAGAAATGGAAGCTTTACCTAGATAATTACTTTGTGTGTACCTAAATGACGTAATGAGCGATAGGTACTAAGGTATTTATAAGGAACCTAAGTAATGCTATTCTTAAACGTATTGGTTTTTTGGAAGAAAGTTTTTATAAAGAAATTCCATCACATAAAATTGGAAACCATCAAAAACTGTAACAACGGATAAATGGCCCCACAAAGTCAACAAATTACACTATAATACAAAATGAGCCAAATCAAAAATAAGTGTCGCCAAATTGTTTTCTACTTTAGTTAGGAGTTGTGGCGGAAAATGAATTTCGTGCTAGAGAGTGCGATCTCTTCTCCTACGATACACGCAAGGTGCGCGCGCGCCGGCAACAAATGTACCGTAATATGTGGGAACCTGAGAACTCTTAGAACTGACGGAGGCCTAATATGTATAGGGTGACAGTTAGCTAGCCTTGTGTTTATTGAATTGGTTATAATGGTGTCTACTATAATAGCCTACCTTGTTGCTATCTATACTTATAAAACAGTCCCATGACTGACTGACAGACAATATACAGCCTAAACTAGATAGAAACATGAAATATTGAATGAAGATTCTAAGGAGGATGTGGGGGTGTACCAAGAAAAGATTTTTCGATTTTCTAATTTCACGCGGACTAAATCGCGGGCAAAGGCTAGTGCTGAGTTTAGATTTGATAAATAACCTAATTAAACTTTCTTTATGATTGTGTACTTTGTACTTTATTTGTGATATAAGGCCTGTACTAACTCCTGACATAATTGTTTGTACCCGCCTAATGTAGGTGTGTGTTGTAGGTTATGGGCCCAGTGTCCTAATACTGGACCCATAACCAGCGTGACAATTAAAGTTGATTGTTTTTCTACTCGATGTCCTACTGCTGGGCAAAGGTCTCTCCTCTTAGCCTTCCGCTATGCATCGCAAAGTTGGGCCAACCCTCTCAGATCAGTCGTGACGTCGGCATCCATCCATCCAAAGTAGGTACCAATGGCAGATCGAAATAAATATCGGAGGAGACGGCATTTTGAGCTTTTTCCGAGGTACGCCATTTAGTAGGGAGAATAGCACTCTTCTTGTCTCCTTTACTCTATGCTTTTAATCAACCCAGAGAAGCTTCTCTACAATGTAGTAAACCAAGCGATGGCATGTCTGAAACCACTCTACGTCTGTCCAGCCAGCGGACCGCGACATTTGAAATTAAAAATATAACGGCTGCGCGATCTCTTATAAACAATTGTTCCGATTTTCCTCGGAAATTAATGCAACACCGCTCTCATTATCACGAGGAGCGTTTTATAAGTTATGTGAGTAGAGTACTGTGGAGAGCCGTTCGTCAGATGATTATACGTTCGTAGATGTACCTACATGTCTAGTTGTTTCTTGTAAGGCTGTTATTAGAGTCAACTCAAATCATATCATAGCCGTGTGGTATAGACCACCCCATTTGGTCCTCGTGCTGACGTATGACGTGACGCTTAGAGTTTCTTTTTACGTGTTTTGTGATATTTTGTCTTTGTAATGCAAACCTATCCTGGCTGCCTGTCCATTGCGAGCTGGCTGGCGGAGCGGGGAAGCGGAGTTTTATTAACCAATCAGGATTGCATAAAATCTCGACCGAGACCCGGTCGAGCTCCTGATTGGTTAATATTTTCCTCACTACACAGCTCAGCCAGCCAGCTTGCGTCAATGGACAGGCAGCCTACCCGGAATGTGTTACTTTACACAATTATCTAAAACTTATGTAAACTTTACGCTAAAAAAACTATACGATTAAAATATTATGTTGTTAGAATTTCCGTTGACCATCCCAAAAGGAGAGTCAATAGTTTCTTTATGTTTCCATTCTGTTTGAACATACCCTATCAATAATTATTTCTTTGACATAATTTTTTTAATGCGAAGGAAGTTGGTGTTCTTTAAATTATGTACTAAATACCTATATTCGATCATGCTAAATTTTCTTCTTAATCTTTTCTCAACAACATTATACTTGAGACGAGTATCTTTATACTCCTTCAATGATTCTGGAACTTCTTCCATTGGAATCGGGATGCTGTTCTATGGTATATCTGTCTAATATAGCCAGTAATGTGATCAAGGTCTTATTATCTACGATTTGATCATTATGTTTGGAATGTTAATAAGACAGGCATGCCTCATTCATGGGCTAAGTACATTATTCTTGATATTTGAAACATTTGGAAGCTCGTTCCAAAGAATGTTGTAGACGCACTACTACGCTGTAAAAATTCCTGGAATGTGACAACATACCATAAAGTGACGGCGACTATTCCGCAAATTTTAAAACAGGTATACCTACATGTAATAAAATTAAGACCAACGATGCTCCCATCGCTACCGTTTTTTGAGGACACATGAATTATTTATCTCTTGGGCCTAACTGTACAAAAATGACAAAGACCCCTCATACATTGAATTCTGTCAAAACGAGTATTCTTTTAACTTGATTGATTATTGAATGAGAGATATGATTTTTTATTACGATGGTCACGATGTCCTGTGGTTGGATGATGTTTGAATAGCCACTATTGACTTAAGAGAGGAAAAAATGTTGATTTAAACCGTGTAGGCGTTGGTAGGGGGTTTTTTACTGTCTGGTTAGTTTGAAATTTGAACTTCTTTGAGGCTCTGATTCGTATAGTCATAGCTTTGTGTACTTACTTACTTTTTTGAGAACCGAATTAGCAAATTGATATGTAAGTAATAACAATACAGACTTATGAAGTCGAGACTTATGCCTGAATTAATGCTGGTGGATTCCTGTGTGGTGTGAAATAAATAGCGATATTTTATAAGTTAAATATTCATTACGAGCTACTAGGGCAGAGGTATAGAGGAAGATCTTGAGTCACGGTCTTCCTCTACCTCTTTCTAAGTCCTAGACAGAGTTATCTAGCACAAGTGAAAGAAAATGTTGATGTTGTTTCATATTAAGAAATCCAGGCACTTGCGGAAAGAACTGAAGTGCGATTTTTGAAAATCATACGAGCGAATTGGCAGTAGAAAGATGCATAATCTCCATAGTAATTTTGACATTTTCTACTGCCAAGTCGCTCGTATGATTTTCAAAAATCGCACTTCATCTAAAATCTTGTAAATAAGATGATGAATAACACAGACCACATAAAATTATTGTGTTAAATCTTTTACTTTAGGTATTAAATGTAGGTTATTTTAAATAAACCATGAGGTCTCTTACCACCTCACATCACACTAGACTACTATTGATGAGACACTGTATACCGGTAATATCTACATTTGTTTGATCCATAAATCTTATTAAATGCCTCTAAACAATGGGTCATTAATTCACATAATCCCATCATCATTTTACACTGACAAGTCTATCCTATTTGCTACTTTAAAGACACTGACTTATTCAGAAATCAATTTAATCGATTGCTCTTTACGTCCGTTATCTTAAGATGGTTAGTGTAGTTGTCATAGTGTTTGTATTCATTTATTTAGTATTAGAATTGGGACCTTAGATATCTATGTGAATGGTCTTCAAGTGAGTTAGAAGATATAAGGATTTCTTGTAGTTTCTTAATTTTGGCCGTTTATTTTGATAGATTTTTTCAGCTATTTTCTCATAGATGCTTACGTCTAGGTATATTCCCTAAATGGAGTAGTCAAAGATGTTATGATAAAGATGTAAACAATACACAGGTCTTATAATATGCCGTTTTTCTGAAATCTCATATTTTCGAAGCTTTAGATAGATAGATAGATAGATAAACAATTTATTTTCAAAAGTAACACACACATAATATTACAGTTCACAATAATTTCGCGGCTTTCTGGGCTACCTGCCAGGGTTTTATATTCCAGGTTCACTTCCTCTTCTTTAGGTTCACTGAGATGTCAACAAACTAGGTAGGTACCTATTTTTAGGCTATTATTTTTAAATGATAAAATGTGTTGTTAAATATCGAAACCTTACCAGGTTCATGTCGATGCTAGATGAAGTGTGAGTAATGCAAGAAATTGTATTGATCCCTTTGATGCATACAGTCGTTGATTTTGATCACAATTTCAAAGGATATTTATCTACGTTTAAAAACATTAACCTAACCCAATTTTTTATTTAAACTTGGCACCATTTAAATTCAAGTTTCGATTAGGAATGTGACTTACCGGTCTTGGATATTTAACAACACAACACAACACAATAAGACGTTACATATGCCGTCCGAACGAAGCTGTGTAAATTAAATAGTAAAGATAGTAAGGGGCCCCTTTACAAAGCTTTTTAAAACAAGAGTGACCTCAGCCAACTGCAAACGGTTATCATTAAAACTAGCTATTAACTTATCTATTACAAAGCATTAGTTCCTAAACAGACAAGCTCATGTCGAACATATCTCGTCATTAAACATGCCCCAAGGTGTTCAAACATGTCGCCCACTATAAATAGACCTTTCGACTTCCTACATCATTCTTCAAAAGATTCAAATACATCGATAGCGTTGGAAGGCAGCGGGGGTCAAAAAAACTGGTAATTGTACTTGATTATAGGTTAAAATACTAGTTTCTAAGTACGCCACACCTACGTTACGGGAGCGGCTTTTGATTAGAAAATTAAAGGCTGATAGAATAATAAAAGAGGATCTCAAATATTCCATACGTTTTTAGGGTTCCGAAGTCCATAAAGAACCCTTATAATAGTTTCACCATGTCCGTCCTTCTGTCCACGGCTTAGCTCAGAGACGCTTACTACTAGAAAGCTGTAATTTGGCATGGATATACATATTAATAACGCCGACAAAGTGGCAAAATAAAATCTTGAAAAATAATTTAAGTGGGAAAGTGGGAATGGAATTCTTTTTTCTCGTCTACCCCATGGTGTGGGGTATCATTGGATAGGTGGTTTAAAAATATTATGGTTGTGTGAAAACCATTTTTCGATTTAAGGATCTGTTAGCGAAATATTAAGCTTTAAAGTGAAAATTTTTGTTAGAGTCAAGTGTCCAACCCCCTCTGCCAACTAAACTGTTGTTTCTGGATATGTCAAAAAATTCATGGCAGTAGTATATACAACGTGTTAATGAATTAACGCAAAACTAGAAAGTAGTTTGTTTAGAATCGAGAGCAGAATCCAATTATCATGGTTTCAACATAGGTAATTTTTTTCAAAATATTAAATAATTTGTTCGCAAAATTATATATTTACTGAACCCGATGTCAACCCACCGCACGGGCAGAGCCACACTACTTACTACTAAAATAAGATTATTAAAATGTATCCATGAGTACGTTAGTGCTTTCTTTCAGTGCTGAAATGATAACAAATCATTTTTGCCTCAAAACTTAAAATGCGAATAACTTTAAATTTTAACTATCAAAATAATGAAATTATTGCTTCAATGTAATTATTTTGTTATAAATCAGTTGGGGTGTATGAGGTTTTGCGCTAATTCATTAACACGTTGTATATATAACGAAATTAAAAGGAAAACTATCGTCGCTAAGTAGGCTTTACAAGTTTACGAGTAATAGTCGACTAACTTATAAAATGTACTTTTTAGACTTTATTAGCCGTTAAACCGTAGTATAAAACAAAAAGCCTCTTTTTAAGTCCATATTATATTGTGACGAGCAACTACGGAATCCTACCCGCGTGGTCCGACACGCACTTGGCCAGTTATTTTCTGAGGTTTTACTCGAACGCTATTATTTAGGCTGTTAAGATTCCTTAGGGCATTTTTGACGATTAACATCATTTTTGGGTTTTTATACTAATTCAGGATGCCTAATAAGGGTTTGCAGATGGAAATTTTCGAAAGACTAAAGTACACAAACGTAATTGTTAGCCTAAAGGCAAGCTTTAAAAGGTTCTGGGAAATTGAGAGCTTCACTATAATTATGGCCTCATACTTAATAAATAAAAGGTTTGTTGCTATTGCCGTTTGCCAAAAGTAGCGTGTGTGGTTTTTTTGTTTCTTTTCGACTAGGACAGTCATTGAAAAATTTCGATAGCTTATCACTTTTATACTCAAATTTTTCTGCAACAAAACAAATATAGGAAGTTTCAGAATATCTCTGACTACCCCCTCGGGGAATATAGTCGTGAGCAAATGCTATGCTATACAGGGTGTACAATAAAATGGGACAGCTACTTAAAGGGGTGCTTCAGACCATCAAACTGAACAACTTTCTCTATGGGACCAATATCGAAATCGCGAAAAAAATTCCGCTCTCCCATACAAAACTGCAAACATAACTCGACTGAAATGTATGGGACAGCAGATTTTTTTTTCGCGATTTCGATATTGGTCCCATAGAGAAAGTTGTTCAGTTTGATGGTCTGAAGCACCTCTTTAAGTAGCTGTCCTATTTTAATTTACACCCTGTATAAATAAAACGAATGTATCTGAAGAGAGGTGGGCAAAAATTGTTACGCCCTGGATCACAGAAAATTTGCAAATATTTTCAGAACGTAAACAAGGTTAGTTGGTAACTTGGTAGTAGAATTCATTGAAATATGTCTTACATGAGTGCTTGATTTCCTATTCCAGTATTTATTGCGTAAACACTTTGTGTTGTATTTTATGGTTATAAATTATTATTTCTATACTTACTTATACCTACAACTCATGACTTCCTTCTTTCATGTCAGCATGAGTTATATCGGTTATATCCCATTGCCATGACATTCGATCGTGCTGTAATGGAAAGATTAGCCAGTCAGCAATGGTCGTGTCGAGGCTGACTGCCCAGAGTAAGCCAGACGAACTCAGGTTTTCTCATTCGGGGAGAATCATAAGTGTACTTTTTGCAACCATCAGCTGCTGCTGATTCAGTGTTTATGGGGTGTAGAGCTTCTCCGTGATGGGGATGGACTGGTGGCAGGTCTGCCTGCATAACTCCATTCGGTTTAGGAGTTACTGATGATTAAAGGTCTAAAAAATTAACGATCAGCTGCACGGCTGGTCGTATGACATTGTTGTAGTATGCACTGTAGCTATGTGAACAGTATAAAAACTGTCAAGTTTTGTCAGTCGGTTTAGGAGATACAGCCAGTCAAAGTTCCGACCATTGAACGGCAGTATCTCCTAAATCGGCTGATGAACCATGTCAGTTTTTGTACTGTTCACATGCTACAGTGCATACTACAACAATATCATACGATCAGCCTTGAAGCTGATCGTTAATAATTTTTTACTTTCTTACATACCTTTAATCATCAGTAACTCCTAAACCGACTGGAGTTATGCAGGCAGACCTGGTCTATCCCCATCGCAGAGAAGCTCTACACCCCATAAACACTGAATCAGCCTTGCTGCTGATGGTTGCAAAAAGTACACTTATTATCTATCGGAAAAAATCTTGCATATTACAGAACTCTATATGGGTGTTGCAAATTCTTCTTTCTTAGATTATATTTACAGCTTATTCTTTAATTTTGAAATGTGTTTTTCTAAAGCTGTTTATAGCTGTTATCGTGGAGGGAGAAGTTATATGTAGAGGTCATAACGTGTTTTGTCCTGACTCCTTACTACGGGAGCAAACCGATCGAAGCAAAAAAAAAACTGCTATTGCATACATTTGAGTCGAGTACGCATTGCAGTTTAGTATAGGACAGCTGATTTCTTAGTTGCTCCGATCGTTTTGCTCCCATAGTAAAAGTTGTTCAGTTTGATGCGTAGACTCTTAGTTTAAAAGGATGCTACTGATATCAATTTCACCCTGTATAGCAAATTCGCTCTCGTTAAAAAAGAGATCGCTACCTTCCGGTCCTTATCGACGTAGCCACTTTTTTGTACTACGGCCACTTACTCCAACCACGGCAACAGATTTTGCTGAAATATGGCACATAGGTAGAAAAGAAATGTCACTACATATAAATTGTATAGGATTTTATGATTATCTCTATTTCATACGCGGTTACACTGAAATTCTGTCTACCAGAGTCTTTAGCGAGTAGAACATTGTAGTAGTTTGCTATATCAGCATAATATATACATTATTGAGCCCATCATCATTTTAATAGTTATCATACAGTCCACAATCACATCCGAATCAACGGGTATTGCCCAATCCTTATTTTTGCCAGTCACGCTTACAGTGATTTCAATTTAAGTAACATATTATATTTGTTCAATTAAATTCTGTTGACGTTGTAACTTAGTTCATTTGAAAATTCGAAAAGTCATTTACAAAGCTCTTTTAAGATCTTTTTTTCTTGTCTTAATCTATAAACACATTTTCGATTATATAAATTAAGGCAGTATACCAACAGATTTAATTATTGAAGTTTTCTGATGTAACAATTATTATTATTTATAAATAAAAAGCAACAAATTCTAGCAAGCGATGTAAAATTTATTGTTATACTTAGGTACTCCAAATAAAATAGGGTGATTATGCGATCTTAAGGCCTATCCTAATTATGATAATTATCCTGTGTCATTATGATTTTTTCATTAATTTAACCAATACAATAATATAAATTCATGCTCTTTTCCAGCGGGGTAGATAGAAAGACTATATTACAGATCGCCACTTTCTGTCCCGCACAGAGGGTCTACCCGCACATTCGATTCGAACTTTTGCGTGAATGTTTTCGTTCCAATTTCAACTCTATTACAATGAAGTGCGGACCGAAACAGTGGCAATATAGTGAAGATCGAAAGTGCGGGTAAGGGGGCAGGCTACGTGGTTGCCGGCGCGGCGCCGCGACAAACGTCCTATCGCGCCTGTTTTCCTACTTTCTACGGTACTGCCATGGGGCGGTACCGTGGAAAATACGATAAAAGGCGCGCGATAAAACGTATATCGCGTCGCAATGCCGCCCGTGCTGAGCAGAGTTTTTAAGAATACGTCCCGTTGCTTCTTCTATAGGTACTATATCTACTAAGTATACTACTTCCATATAAGGACGAAAAGATTTTTCGATTTCGATTTAGCTTTGTGGCAAATTCTGATTATCATTATTGATTTATCAAAATGATATACTATCCGACATATCTTGGACGTTACTAAAGCTGTTCTAAGAATATGTGAGTTTACCTAAGTGTTTTAAATCTCTATTTCTGTAATCCAAAATAGCTATATAATTTCATCCTTGTAATATTATATTCTCGTCGGTTTTAGTTAAGTGTAACCTGGCATTAACATAATCATTATACTTAATTCGAAATATAGATTTGGTATTTTTTCTCTTAAGCTCTTATTGACATTGTTCGTAATGGAATATTATTATAATAATTTGTATTGATGGTAGGTATAGATATGACTTTTGCATTAGGGTCTTTATAAGAAGAGGCTTAGGTAGGTAGTGAAATTCTTTTGATCCAATTTACGATACAGTTATGTAGGCTCATATAGAGAAAGCATTGAATTCAAAATTTTCAAAACAATACAAAATTTTATGAAATTTAGCTTTGCATATAACTTAACGTGTGTATAACATACGATAAGTTAAGTAAGTATACCTAATTTATAACGATAAAGTCACAGTACTTTTTCTTAAATCAGTACAGTAGTTTTCACAAATAATTTTTTTTATTCCCATATTTCAGACTTTAATTTATTAATGGTGCTTAGTCATACGTTTTGGGTTTTTTAATATACATATTTCCTCTAAATGTTGATGACAACTATATTGAAGATTAGAAATTAGTAAAAGTAATTAATACCCTAATCTCGCATAACGTTCAAGGCCACCTGTATATATGAATATTTATAGGAAATCTTTAGTTTTATATAATCAAATCATATTAAAATCAGGTTTTAACTTAAACGGATGTGAAGTCATCTTATACAAGCACAAACGAAATTTATGGACATTTCTCTTTATTTACATTTTGGTTGTCAATGAACTTGAAATTTAGTAGTTTATCAGCAAACCTACTTAATATATTTTGCCCATTATTTCGTTCGCTTGCACAATTGCTTGCACATGTAATTCCAGGCACAGCATGATTTGACATGTATGTTAAGTATATAATGTACTGTATAATACAGGATATAGTGCTCAATATTTTAAAGACATGATCAGATCTCTCTCTACTGGTTTACTAAATCGGAGGAAAAAAATTATAGTCCGACCACAAAGGCGCTTTTGGTAGCTGCGCGGTAAGATGCAGGGGCAATGAAGCAATGCTGCAATGCTATCCTGTCGTAAACTTTCGCAGAAGCTACTTGGTTTATTTCTTCTTATGGTGCTATCTCCTATCGGAGGTTGGCCATCATTAGGACTATTCGGACCCGGCTAGGTTTATTTCTTATCTTATTATGGGGGCTGGCAAGCCAGCAACACGTCGACCCAATGGAATCTTTTCTGTTGACACCTACATATATATTCTTCACCCTTCAAAAACGCTGCTGGCTTCTTAGTGTTCCAATATCAGATACTTAATAATTATAATTTTGAATTTCAATCGAAAGATAAGCTTCCAGCACCACTCGCAATCTTCCAGTGTTCACCAACGATAACCGTGACAATATTTTCGCTTCAAAGCATCTTCACAGTAGTTCCAAACGTATTGAACCCTGAATTATATTTAAAAAAAAAATAAACCGAAGGAAAGGTGTAATCAGCATAGCGTCTACGCTTACACCGGAAACCGTGTCCAATTAAGTGTTGGTATGGTAACGTAAAGCTAAAACTCTTGGACGTTGATGCTGCCTCCATAGATTATTGATAGGATACATTTGAATCGGCTCTTTTGATTCACTCGATATTTCAATAATAAGCTCCTTTATCTTACTCTAATTGATATAGATGCCTTTTAACTAGAAACTGTTGACATGATTGTGTTAAAAGTACTTAAAAGATAAGATTTTGATTTGGAAAGTATGAAAAATCTTGATGCTAATTTACTCTTATCAAAAAAGCTTTCATATAGGAATGTATGAGTAGGTACCTACACACCATACCTATAACCTCAGTTTGACTTATCTTTAGCTGAAATGATTTTTCATAAGTTCAAAATTTTACAATTCGGTCTTCATAATTTTCGCCATGAGAGAACAGTCGTTTTCGAAACGTAAGATGAAAATCCATCAGCCAACATTCCGGTATCTTAACATATTGTTGTTAGTTCTAAGTAACCGCATCATCTCAAACAATGACTGTCTCACATCAGCTAATAATTTCCACATAGTTCCACCAACCAGACAATTTTTATTCTTACCACTTTGAGATAAGAGCACTTTCAGGAGTCTCCGTAGAATGATCTCTAATGGCAAAGCTCGGGTGAAAGTAGAAACCATCCTCTAATATAGGAAATACTTTATTTTCTTCACAATTGCTTTTGCAGGTGTCGTTATTGTTAACTTTATTACGTGTTACGCCCAAGTGGCTCTATTATAGTAGCTACTGATTTACAAGTTACGTTCTGTTCTTGATAATAGTAGGTAGTATTGTATGCTTTGATTAAAACTATTTTATGAGACTGAATGTGCGTGACATTCCGTACCGTTGTACTAGGTATACCTTTCCTGTCATTTCTTTTAATCAAGAGAGTTTGAACTAATTATCTTTTTCAATTTCTACTTACTTACGTATTTTCTGGTTACTACTCTGAGAGCTTCAGAATCTAGCCAGTCAAACGTTTTCTCCTATTTTGTGTATACCTC
Source organism: Agonopterix subpropinquella (assembly GCA_922987775.1). Classification (NCBI taxonomy): domain Eukaryota; kingdom Metazoa; phylum Arthropoda; class Insecta; order Lepidoptera; family Depressariidae; genus Agonopterix; species Agonopterix subpropinquella. Next base: position 6,896,947 of record OV277704.1, on the reverse strand, counting down.
TTGACTATGTCTCTTATTAACGTCTAAAAAACGTTTTTTATGAGCATTATAATGTTTCCCAATCTGTTCATTCAATCTTTATCTCCAGAGCTTTTCCTTTATGATTATTGATTATAGAACATCGCCTCAAGATGTTTCTAATCCAACACAATCTTCTTTTACTTTATTAGGAACCAAGAATAAAGTCAACTAAAACAGAATACAGGGCAGTGAACGCAAATATACAGGGTGAAATTGATATCATTGGCATCCTTCTAAACTAAGAGTCTACCCATCAAACTGAACAACTTTTACTATGGGAGCAAACCGATCGGAGCAAAAAAAAAATCTGCTGTTGCATACATTTGGGTCGAGTAGGCACTGCAGTTTAGTATGGAACAGCAGATTTTTTTAGTTGCTCTGATTGGTTTGCTCCCATAGTAAAAGTTGTTCAGTTTGATGGGTAGACTCTTAGTTTAAAAGGATGCCAATGATATCAATTTCACCCTGTAGATATGCGTTCACTGATACAGGGTCTTTCTCGTTCTCGATTTCAATGTTGCTCCCGTCATAGCCACATCAAAAATGGTTCGTTTGATGGTCTGATTAGCCTCTTAAAAATGTCAGCATATTAATGATCCCATATTTAAAATAGAACCAAAATAATTAATAGTGGTTAAACAGTATTTTTGTCTCCTAATCTCCTCACAACAACCTCGGGCCTCGTTTACGATGTGGCTTATTATTTTCTAAGATGCACAGACAACAAATATTATCATAGCTAGATAGTCTAAACACTAGCAACCTAAGTATTATTAGATGGGGCAATGTTTAAGTAAGTAGCTGATATTGATAGATCAGGGTTGTACAAAAGCCATACAGATTACAGTCATGACAATATTGACATACCAAAGTCTCGAATATTTCTCTGGAGTTGGCTGACTAATAGCCTGATTTTCCTATTGCTGTCTCCCGTTTGCAATGGAGGGAAGTCTGTTATTTCTTTTTCTTTATCCTTCTATATTCTTTGATTAAATTAATTGCGGGTTCCAAGACAGATTAGAGATATCACGCGGGCTCGCTCAACTTCATTGTCTATTAGTGTTGCGAGTGGTCGCCGCTGTTGATCCTGCTTTACAGGAGTTACAGTGGTGGAAATGTCTGTTCCCGATTAAAAATATTAAATAAGTTCACTATTATATTCCTTTTCAGAGATAGTTAGAAACCTTTGCTAAGACTGTCTACCGTGTAAGCGTCATAGCAAGGTTCTCTTTGACCATAAGTATTTAAGGATGGAATTAAGTATCATGTGTTGATAATCCTCGCTCTTAGTTGCCTTGTACGACACCCACGAAAAGAAGTATTGTCGTCAATTCTAGCCGAGACTGCCAAAAACTACTACGCCACCACTCTCAGCAGATTTTAATAATTTTTACTCGACAGCCCTATTCTAAGTGCTACACGACCAATTTACATAGGTACTACCGGGTACTACAATATAATATGAGACTCTTGACGTAGAACAAACATTGGTTTAGTAGCTTTGACTCTCTTGTTGGCACTTGGCAGTCTGGGCGCCTACTTGCACAAAAGCATCCATTATCTAAATACCGTATTTCTAGACTCTGAAGAACGAAGATAAACTGCGAACAGCTTCAAGGGAGCTTTAAGAAATAAAAAAAAATGCTTTCGACCGACGTCGCGTCGCTGAAAATGAAACAATTCATGAGTAGGTATGTTAACGCCTTTTCTGATTTCTTTATCGGTTGGTTCCTTGCTTGTACATACTATAAGATTGATTCTATTTCCATGGTATTCTAGAGTCAACTAGACCTACTACCTAATAATTGGCCTTCACCGTTGTTCGCCGTTAGCTACTAGCAATAAACAGTGAACACGCGTCAACCGGGACAATACCTAATTACAACTGTTTTATTGACTACTATAGTTTTCTTGAACGAGAAATGGACGGATGGATGTTCTGAGTTTTCACAATATCTCCGATTACCCCTCTCGGGGAATATAGACGTGAGCATATGCTTATGCTATGCTTGTTTTTCTTGAACCGAATTGAACCTAGCTAAAACAGAACGCTTCGTTCTGTGAAACACGGTGACTACCCCAAAGAGATTGTGGTCGTGACTTTATGATATTTTATTGTATCCTTTTTACAAAACCTATATACCAACGTATGTTTGTACTTTTATTGTGTCTTTTAATTGTAATACATTTTTTTTAAATAAATAAGAATTGCAATGCTTTGTTAGTGAAAACCTGTAATTTGGCTTTCTGATTTATTCTCTTGTAGGAGTAGTAGGTAACTATTACATTATATTTATTGTTGGTGTTTTAATCAAATCCCTTGAACACTTCAAACAAAATGGTTGCACCAAAAAGATAAAACCATTAAAACTTAAAGTCAACGTAATCAGGTGCTCTAAAATGCGTACACGCATTGCGCAGGCCGTCTCTTTTAGCCACACTACACGTGGATACCGTTACGAACAGTACGGTCCTGACCATCCTACGGCAAGTTGTCGTCTGACCATCAAGTTTTTAACTTAACAGGTATTTTTCTGGAGTGCTGTTTTGAAAAAAAAAGTACCTTCTTTATTTGAAGGAATGCTGAAGATTGCATGATTATTTCGGTGATTTTGTTTTTTCTGGTTTACAAATAACAGTCGAAATACTTGAAATTTCGTTATTTAATGACACTCAACAATCAAGTCAACTCAACACGACAGTCAATCAAGATTACAATCTGATGTTATTTACACGGGAACTTGTTTCGTTAGAGAAGGTGCATTTTACAGTTCCTTCTTCAGTTTATCCTTAAAACTGAATTACTAACGAAAGAAAGAAAAAAATACTTACATACCAACTTTCTTCGCCGAAAGCATTGATATCATTAACATGAACTCGAAAAGGTTACCATAACCATTCAAGTGTGGTAATGAGAGTTCGAAATTGGGCATTGTGCTTGAAAATAAATTATGTATTTTTTTGTTTTTTTAGCAACGATGATTTACAATACTCATAGGTGGTGGGTGGTACTTTTTAAACGAAAATATGTCAGCTGTATTTACAAATTAATGTAAGTTCCACAAAACTCTTTGGTATAAGGTAGAACTATATACTATTACCTATTCTGTGGTAGGTATAAGTATGTTCCAGACTGGGATCAAAGCGCGGCCCTCTGCACGGTTCTAAATTACCTACAACAATTTTTATTGTCATGACTAACAGTCTCCTTGTCAATGATTTCAATGATCATGCTGTTAAACATACCCTTTGTTAAACGATGCATGCATTTAACTATAGAATAAGTACCTTCTATTATTGGATCTAGCTTCCCTTATTCTTCCAGAATTCACAGCAAATTGATGCAAAGCAAAAGATTGCAAAGAAAATGGCGCACAATCCCCAGTTTCATTACCTTCTTCTTTTTATTGATACAAAAAAGTCGTTGGCCATACGGCCTTATCATTTAGACTTTAAAAACAATTATTGTCTTAAAAACATGTTTATTAACATCTTTATAATTTCGGTACTCTAACACCTCTAATGTTTGAGTTCGTGTGCTCGCTTGAAATGCTCTCACACAAACGCAATAAGTGCATTCCTTTAAGAATGCCTACATCAGTTTCCCTTAACATATTTTACTACTAAGTATTCCATTATTCAGTACAACGTAACGTTCTTGTAGGACTTCTATGTAATTGCTTGCAACAGTTGCAACGTAACATTTCTAAACGCTTTGGACTCAAAAATGTCTGAATAGCTCATTGTTAGAGCTACTTGTCTTACAATTACAACCTAGTCAGGTCTTACGGTCTCAGGTCCAAAGAGGTTGTAAACACATTCTCAGAGCGTGCATTGTCCGTTAAATTAGGCACCCAACTGAGATTGATAATTATACGAAATTTATCTTACCTGTTATAAAATTTAATTGTCTGTTATTACGTTATAACTGTCAAGTTCAACATTGTTGTACGAATAACATCTTTTTAATACTATTATCTTATTGTACTACGATTATACTAAAGAAACAACTTTGTAAGATTATCTTTATCTTGTACCTATCTTGAGAATAATGGAAAGCATTTGAAATAAGTGGATACTCCTAAGGCATTTTAACAATCACGATTTCGGTAAAATATAATTTAGTTAGTCAAACTAAGCAAAGTAATGGTGAAATCTTAATTTAAAAGTCCTCCGAAACTTATACGAAAGAAGAAATCATAGAAATTACTTTTTTGGTCACGGTAACAGACTGCAAATGCATTCCTGCATTACTGCGTCATAATCGTATACTCTCCAAAGACATAGATATCATATTCTTCACCTTCCTGGATATCATTGTCTCGAAGTACGTCTTCGATCCAATGATTGCACCTCTTTGGTTCTCGTTCGAAGATCTTCGAGACTAGTTCGCAAACAAAACATACAACTAAACAATCGTATTAATTAAGGCAATTGATCGCAATTCACTAGTGCCCTTTAACACAATAGAACTCAGTTAATCAAAAACTTTCTAAATCTCAGACATTGATATGAGGTAAACAAACGCCGAACTATAGGTATTGATTATTGATAGCCATTCGAACGGAGTCGTGATCAAAATCTTATTTAGTTTGTTGAACAAAACCATGGGAGAAACCTAAAATGTAAGAACGGCAATTCATTGTAGCAAAACGAACTATGACAAACATTTCGAAAGTCAATCTTGGGAAGATATACATTCCATTATTGATTGGAATGTGTTCCAAATTTAATTCCTCTGATGTTGTTTTCGTCTGTTGTAGTACAAAAGAGGAGGCTAATAAGTTTGACCCCGATGGCCTAAGAAGAGATCTTTCTGTCTGTTATGTGATATCTGGAGAGGCTATTCACTCACATATCAATGTTAATTTAACGTTATGGAAGAAGCCTTCGAGAACTGTTTGCATCAACTTTTTCCTTTTCTGACCATATACCCTTATTTATTTTATGTGTAAAGTTTGGTTTTTAACTTAGTTTCCTGACGCAATAAGAGATCCGTGTATGTATTACAAGCCTTTAACCCGAGACTTCCTCCGCGTAGATTTCGGAAAACTTCAACATCTCGTTATACCGGAGGATAAGGATCATCTTTAAGGATTGATTTCAAGAATTCTTTTCTTAGTACCCCAGCATCATCTGTAAAATATGTATTCTTAATGTCACGTTTCTATCTCTTGTGATTTAAGCTGTGCTTAAGTATATTTCAGTCAGTCACGGATCTGTTTTATTTATATGTACAAAAGATATCCTTATGTTACAAGGTGTTGGCTTGCGCACTGAAGACGGTACCGTGTAGATAAAATAGAGGCCATTTCAAGTAGGATCTATTCGATCATCTATCTTTTGCAAGTAATTAACATAACGCTTCTCTTGTTTCAGATTCTTAATACTCTTGGACAACACAATTAACTGAACCAAGTGCAGTGAAGTGACACGATATAAATAGTATGTTCAGGGACAATTCGTACGTTGAGATCAAGGAGCGAAGGTGACAATTGTGTTAGTACCTACATGTTAGTGTTGTGTGGATAATGATTGTTTGGAGAACGAAGAATACTAGTCGTCGGAAATACGGGGACTGGTAAGTTTCATTTTGTCAATAAGTTTCAGTTTAATCTAACTTTATATAGGTTCTTAGTATGCTGACCGTCTTTTAAGAGGATGATCAGACAATCAATCTGAACAACTTGCTCAACGAGACCAACATGGAAATTGCGAAAACAAAATCAGCTAATTTATTTAAGAAAGTTACCCTTATGATTGTTTTTTTTTTCACCATTTCGATGTTGATCCCATAGAGAAAGTTGTTCAGTTTGATGGTCTGGGCATCTTCTTAATATGACGATGGTGACGGCACCGCCTGAAAGTTTGTCTATATGTGAAAGCCATCTTATAGAAAAACAACATCAAGAAAACGTAGTATAGGAGGTTGGTAACTACAAACGTGTTAATTAATTAACGCAAAACCTCATACACCCCAACTGATTTATATCAAAATAATTAGATTGAAACAATAATTTCATTATTTTTGTAGTTAAAATTTAAAGTTATTCGCATTTTAAGTTTTGAGGCAAAAATGATTTTTTATCATTTCAGCAATGAATGAAAGCGCTATCGTACTCGTGGATACATTTTAATAATCTTGTTTTGGTAGTTAGTAGGGTGGGTGTGCCCGTGGGGTGGGTTGACATCGGGTTCAGTAAATTAAAAAGGACAACCGCCGCTCTCCCTTGAAAAAATACCTTAAAATGTATAGAAGTTTTGACTGAAGTCAAATGTGTAATAAATTATGAGGTTTTGTAAAAACGACTCAGATAGTATCATTTATTTTTATTTAACGAGTTATTTAATCATTTATTATTAATAAATTATAAAAAAGCAGCAACCCCAACATGGCTGTCAATGTTGTTTAGTAGGAGGAGGTAGGAGGTGTTGTAAGCACAATGTTTTTTTTATATAAAAATGATAAAAACTAATAAATCATTGTAAAATAAACTAATGCCTGCAGTTAGTTTCTAGTGTTCCATAGTCCATATTAAAAATAGAAGGACGGTTATACATTTTTGGGTATTATGTGCCAGATGTCCTTTACAAAAAAAAAAAAAATTATATTTTGGAAAAAATTACCCATGTTGAAACCATGATAATTCGATTCGGCTCTCGATTCTAAACAAACTACTTTATAGTTTTGCATTAATTCATTAACACGTTGTATATCAGGTAGCAAAATAAAACATACGCTCGAAAAACATAACTCTCCTTCCGGCGCAGTCGGGTAATTACAATGGGCTGTTAGTTAGACAGTACTTAATTTATTGTATAAACCTACTCCATTCCCAAATTGTGTCTCTGAGAGGTCCAATAAAATTTTATAATCCGATGCATGTCAATAAAATCTATTGCTGTCGTCTGTTTCTCATGCGATTAATTTTGGTTGTATATTTCCATTCAATGTTCACTCTATTGCTGTTATAAAGATAATGGATAAGTTTATCTTTTCAATCGTATCTTAAATGATAAAGGAGATGCAAGACGTGGATATTATTTTCAATTGTAAGACGATACTTAATAATATAACTTAATTAAGGTAAGGGCCTCTGGCCAAGGTAGATAGTTTCATCATGGCTTACGTACTAAAGCTGAATGCAGATTGTACTTTAAAAACTCTCCTATAAAATAAAACATCTTCTAAAATGAAAAAAAAAACGCATTGGAAAAATATAGAGGTTGAAGTCAATTAAAATGTTGACCATTCTGACATAAATTATATCATTAAAACAGTCGTATTAAGTGATGGATGTATTGATTTGAATGTTTTGTTCATCCTCAAAATAATGTCCTCTTACTTTATAGTAATACTATAGATATAATTCGAAATCTTGTTGTTATATCCACAGTTTTTAAGGGGATGATCAGACCGTCAAACGGAACAACTTCCTCTATGGCACAAGCATCGATATCACGAAAAAAAAAATCAGCTATTCCATAAAAACTGCAAACCTACTCGAGCCAAATGTAAGCGATGCGGATTTTTTTATCGCGATTTCGATGTTGGTCCCATAGAGAATTTTGTTCAGTTTTAGAAAACTGTCAGCATATTAAGAAGGACCCAGTGCCCTGTATAAGGTTATCACTTATCAGTATGAGCAGTGCGAGAGACAAAGGTTAGCGCGAAATAGTATTTAGGCCACCCTATGTTTGCTTAAGCCTCAATGAGCTACTATCTATACTATACTATACTATAGAGCTTCACTTGGCTCCATGAAAATCTTTCATTCTCTCTACTGCTTGTCTCTTTGGATTTTTTGGAGAAACGTCATACTTGGACGTTATCGGATTAAGGCCACTCCTCCCATTTGCAAGGCTCTCTTTCTTACAAGCAAACTTTTGCAATTAGCCATCCCGCTTCAATTGCGTGGCGCCGGTCGAAATTTTCCGTTTTCTTTGAAAACCTGTATGATTTTTTATGAATTTTCAAAAAATAAGAAAACCACATCATTCTATATTGTATTGTGAAGAATTTTGTAAATTTTCATATTCTTCTGATCAACAATGTAAGAGTAAAACGGTTACAACTGGAAAAAAAGAGGTGACTTTGGATTCGTTTTTCTTCAGTTTTATTCATTAAAATAGATTTCGAGAAAAACCACATCACTTCTCATATCCTGTAGATTGTTCAGTTTTGTTTTCTGCTTAAAAAGTGCCATAGTTAATGTATAAAATGGTAACAAAGTTACTCAAAACCGGGCGGACGCCCCTTGCTGCTCTAAGGACACTCAGAGAGCCGGCCCTCAGATTATGGCGTTGCTGAATCGCAGAGGTTTTAGATGCTGCACTGGAAAAAGCAGGAATATGTAAACAAAACAGGGAGGCCTGTTTTGTTTAAATATTCCTGCTTTTTCCGGTCCTACATAAAACCATCGACATTTTCCATTTCTTACCGTGACTGATTCTATGAGTACATCAACATTTTATTAAATTTCTGTAAGGTTCGTCCTGTGCTCTATACCTTACTCGCCGCGGGGTATCATAGTAGTTAGCAATTCAGACGGTGCATTTGCATCATGCGTTATTGCGTTTTACATCCGCAGGAGGCCCTTGGGCTAAAGTCATGCAAAATAGGTCGATATGATAGTAAATTTTGTAGACCTTTCTGTGCCCTTCTTTAATGTTCTGTGATTGATTATTCGTATCATGTTATTTATGTGATAGCTATTCTGCCTGATGTCCTTGATTTCAAATCCGTTAGGTCATAGAGAATAAACTGATGTTCCCTCGATGACCCTCATTTATTGAACATGTCAAATAGTACATAAACATGATTTAACGGCATTTGGAAACTCCCCTTCCAAGCGTTAGGTTTATAGCAAATCTTCTCTTTATGAGGTATAGCCGTGTCCAACAGAGGTCTTCTTGTAACTACGATTAGTACCAATATAATTCAAAGTGGAACATTCTGATTGATAGAAACTCTTATATATTCCGTGTTGATAGTGCTAAAATTGTCTACTAATTATCCATTCTTACTGTTAGAATAAGGAATGTGTTCCGTTTACACTTCCTCCTCAAAAAGCACACTATAAAATTAGTTATGAATACTCTGCGCTCAATCATGACGTAGCCACATATCGTAATGATCATTAATATGATTTTCGCACGCATTGTGCGCCCGCGTACTCTAACGGGGTAGGCCTCAAATTGTGCCGGTTACCACGTAAATTTGATTGATGAAAACGTCCTACATACCACAAGCGGTATTAATAATTCAAGGGAAAAAATGAATGTGTTTTGCTGGAGGGTTCTCAATGAACAACAAATATCAGATGCTACATAGTTTTGAAGAAACTTGGAGGGAATGTAAATTTCCCAGAACTTCCATCTTTGATTAGTTCTTTCCACCTTACAGGCTTATATCAATATACTTACTTAACCTACCAAAAACAAAGCCATACATAAAAAATTGTGAACCGACAAGAAAGAAACATACTATTCATTAATACAATTTCAAATTCCAGTGTCTTACGTTATTAGTTGCAGTTTCCAATGTGATATACATACTCATGGCTCAGAGAGCAGAGCAAAGTCACTGACGTCATCAAGCGTATCGCGAAACTCAAGTGGCAATGGGCTGGCCATATCGCCAGAAAAGAAGGCTCGTGGGGCAAAGCACTGTTGGAGTGGAGACCGTGGGGAGAAAAACGTCCAAGAGGGAGACCGCAAATGCGTTGGTATGACGATATCAAAAGAACAGCTGGAGTCAAATGGATAGAGACAGCACAAGATCGAGAAGGATGGCATAGACTGAAGGAGGCCTACACCATTATGGTTGAAAACGGCTAAGAAGAAGAAGAAGAAGATACATACATACTCGTACATGTTATATCACTTGACTGTCTTCCATCGGGGTAGGCACAGAAAGCAGAGTTTCGACGTCCAAAGTCCTGACACTCCTTTTTCGCTTCTCCAACATTTATCAAATTTCGGGTACCTGCATTTGACCTGACCCTTTTGGAAAATGGCTCCCGAATGAAATAATTAAGCAAAAATTTAGTATCTTATTAAATCAGATCGTCGTCGTCCTATCAAGACGAAATTGTATAAAGCAACTGAACTGAATTCCTAAAACATTTTTTGGTTGAACCCCACGTAGCGGTTACTCGGCCGCTCAAAGGAGCAACACCACGATAAGGCGGTCTCTCTGCCCCCAAAACCTTCTGATAACCATAATTCATCGGAACCAGCCAACATTTTATATTTTGAAGACCGGTTCCAGCGTTATTACTTATTACAAAGGATACATTTATCGCCACAAGCTTTTTACAGGTGTTATGACATTATGCTCGTTTGTGTGTGGTCTTTGTTTTTGGATTCCAAATCTTCTGAAAAAGAGCTTGAAAAGATCCTTTCTCATGATATAGATAACAAACAAGATTAAATTGGAATTAAGTGTTTTAACGATTTCTTCATTAACATCAACGATTCACGATTTCTTATCGCGTTGATAATTTATTTGCGAGTTCCCTATATATATTGCGTTCAGAGAAATAACCGTGTAATTCTCAAAGACTATATTAAGATTAAATTGTTATTATGTTTTATTTAAAATTATTTAATGAGAAATCTCAAGGGTTTCTGGAGTACAGCACGCCACTTAGCATGCCACTCACGACAAAGCGTTTAAACGAGAAAAACGTCATGCGCGCCCTTTCTGGCATACGTAAAATAATAAAGATGGAGGCACATCTCGATTTCTATCGTTTTCTCGAGGGTGGCTTCCGAGGCCTACTGGGAGAATAATATAACTTAAATATAAAAGATGGTTTGAATACACGGATTCAGCTTATAGTTTGGTTCAAATTCCAATAAAAAGATTCCCCTTATTAAAGTATGGTTAAGATTCGTGTTATTATCTTACAAATTTCTTATTTATATAGTACGTACTTAGAACAACAATCTTCGTCTTTAAAAATCGTATGTCATATAAATTATCTAAAATAAAATAAATTACGTAGAAATTTTAATAATTTTCATATAAATATAATACAGCTCTATTACGATGTCGTAACTATTAAAATCCGTAATTTCCTCACGCTGAGAATTTTATCTGACTTGCTTAACATAAACTGTTTTATCCGGTTCGCTGGCATATCCATTATTTTATTAAACACACTAAAATAATTTATAGTATTACTATTAAGTAACCTATGCATTCATACTTATTTAATCAATAGTCTTGGCTACTCTACATCAGGTTATAATAACAATGGGAATGATGCTTCCTTTCCCTATACAGTAGGGTAAACAGTTGCATTACTTTCAGGGGTGATTGTACCCATGATACTGAACAACTTTCCAAGAGAAACCAACAGGAAATTCGCAAAAAAAATTATTGACTTTTCATACAAAACTTCGATCAACTGATTGGGATGGGAAGTCCAATTTTTTTTTTTACAAATTTCTTTAAGTTTCTTAGGGAAAGTTGTTCGGTATCATGGGTAGAATCAACTCTTAAAGTAATGCAACTGTTTACCCGAACACCCTGTACAATTTTAACCTCGACAAAACAACGTTTATTTTCTTCATATGGGTTAAGCATGGGCTACGTTATTATATCGATGTCTGTAACTGAGTCTTTCTCTCTATTCATTTCTTTAGTATAGTCTAAAACTATCGTGGCCTCCTTTTCTTCTACGTTTATCCAAAATATCATCATTAGCCTGTCATCGTCATCTGCGGAATAGGTTTTTCCCAAACTGCGCCACAGAACTACCTATATCCTTAGCCTTTATCATTTAACTCTCCGCCACTTTTCTTAGGTCGTCGGTCAAGCTAGCCGTATGTAGGCCATCCACACCACTTCTGCCATTTAAGTTAGTTGTCAGTTTCTTCGATAGATATGACCAGCCAAGTGTCACTTTAGTGTGATTAAACAGTACTTGATATTAATCAGTTACGTTATCACCCAATCCAAAACTTTCTGGTACTTCAGAGGTGAAAACATTTAACCAATCCACAAATCCAACCGTATTCATATTGCTGTCAGCAGTAAAACCAGATCTATTACATCCACAAACTATAACCTTACGAAATTTCAATATTCAAAAGTATCACCATAAAATCCCGTAAGCCACAACCGTTCGTGCGAAAAAAAATGTGGTTTTTACTAGAAACGAAAGTACGTTATTACACCGCAGAGCATGCGTGTCGAGACGAGAGTCGCACGCGCCGCATCTCGCTCGATTAGCTCGCAATATCGATACGATTTCCCCTAATATGAACTGTGTGAAGAATTTGCTATTGACAGGTAATAACAACTGAGTAGATTGAGTTTTTTGATGACGCAGAATCGTGCAAAAATGTCTTGAAGACTTGTAAAATCTTTCGTATATAACTGCTTCATTTCTGTTCCAAAATAGACCTGTTTGTTCCTCCTGTTTGATTATAGTGCTTTTGCAGTCACACCATTCTCCAAAACCAAAATATCTTCTCCCTTTTTGGAAAGTTATAATGTTTTTGCAGACACATCATTCCTATTTGTCGTATGAACTCTATTAGGCTGCCTGTCAAATATCAACTGTCTGTAAATCTGTAAATATTAACCAATCAGGAGCTCTGCCGATCTCGGGTGAGCTCCTGATTGGTTAATATTTACACAGCTACACAGCTCACGCAGCCAGCACGCGTCAATGGACAGGCAGCCTTAACTTGTTGGTTTAATAATTTAGCCATAAGTTCTATCGACATCCTGGTAGGCAAAGAAGGCAAGACTTCTCGGGTTGTGAGGAAACATTTTCTTTTAAAATTTTCTTCACCAAAAATTATTTAGGGGCTTCAACGTGTTCCGTGAACTGTCTTTCACGATGCTCATTATTAAGGACAGTGATAGCATCATATTTAAGCAATACAAATAATTACGCACGATTTCCAAAGCAATAAATCTCATCTGGGTAGTGACTGACACGAACAGAATTGCAACTATGAAAACAGAAAATACTTGGAAGCAAATCAAAAGAAAATCCTGCTAATTAGCACCCGCCCACTTCCTACATCGTCTTTCCCGAGATCATTAGCAATCCAGCAGCTTATTTAAATATTTGCGTCCAGTATTCCATTTGAAACCGGTACGGCATCGCGTGCCCATACAAATACCTATTATTTGCGATGTATTTGAGTAGCACGCGTTATTTGATACAACCAATACTTGGGTTAACGGTTACTTATTATATTGTCGTGGAAATGCTTGTGAAACGTTAGACTTATCTTTACACCGAAGTGGTTAATCTATTTAGTTTGAAGAGAATTGTTTGAAATCCGCATGTGCATTTCTGAGTTAGGCTCTCTTTTGACCAAGTTAATTTATACTACGTACTTTAGAATAAACTTCGTTATTTGAAACCATTGACAAACTATCAATAGCCAGGGTTGCGCAGGGCAGGGCTTTTAATTTAGTTAGTACCTAATAGTCTATCAAAGCTTGCATGCGGATTATGTCGTATACGAGAATGCTCCTGTTGAGCTGACATAGACGAAGGTGTAATGTTAGTTTGACTTTCAATTATCGTTCTTCCTTTTTCGTCTCTAATACTGGAGTTATGTTAACATTTACCTATATTGTATGGAATACCAGTTTAATATAGTTACCTAGACATCATACAATTTTTTTCCAAGATTCTAAATTGATAGTTCCAAGCTTAGCTTAAGTCTAATTGGCTCAGCTTCGTGATGACTTTTAAGTTGGTCCCTAATCTAAAAAAGCTTCGTTTTGTTCCTACAATAATAATATCTAGGTACAGTCGTACTTAAGCTAAGCTTCGAAGAAACATGACCTCTCTATCATAATCTTTATAAGTGCAAGGGCGTAAGATTTCTCTGATGCTATGACAGTAACTACGTACTAATTAGATTGGTTTATTATTGCATCTAATTTTCATTGGCAAATCTTTTCGACACGATGATGGCAAGGCAACCTCAATCACATAATGTATCCATAGACTGGATAGAAGAAGAATTGGAAAACAAATAACTTCTAACGTTGAAAGTAAGCTGTGTTTATTTTAATACAGTAAATAATTAACAGTACTAAGTCGTAATAAATCAGACTACCAAATAAATTAAAGCAAGAGCATTTGTAAAATTGTTTCAAGTTACTTTTGGAACCGGTCAAAGTCGAGAGAGAAAGTGTTTTGTTTTAGGTAGGTACTATGAGTAAGAACTCGTTTATGTCATAGTCAACCGTTTTCAATAATCTTTGAATCTCTTATGATATAGAGAATATGTGGGATGTATTAAAAAAAGGATTAGTGGAGACGGCGAGTGCAGTATGTGGCGTAACTAAGAGAAAGAATGGAAGAATAGTAAAAGATAATTGGTGGGACGATGAAGTTAAAGTATTAGTTAATGCGAAAAAGAAAGCATGGCAAGATCTATTAGCAGTCAAATCCAATAAGAGAGTACAAGGTGCAGTGGATGAAGATGTAGTGAAAGGAAAATTGAAGTACGATGCTGCAAAAACGGCTGTAAAAGAATGCGTGAATAGAAAGAAAGAAGAGTCTAAAGCAAAAAGTGACACGAGATTCTCTGACCATTTTCGAAGAAATATTAAGCTTTTTTGGAAAATGGTGAAATTATCTCGTGGAAAAACCGATACATCCAAAGTTGACAGAATAAGAGGTAGTGATGGATGCATGTTAACTGAAGAGGGAAAAATACTGGATTGTTGGAAGGCATATTTTGAAAGTTTATTTGAAAGTGAAGAAGAACCGAGCATAGATGTGTGGCCCACGGATGTGGACTCAGAGAGTGAGTGTGAGAATGAGTTGAGTGTGGAAGAGATAATGAAAGCAATGAAAAGCATGAAAGAAGGTAAGGCTGCAGGGTATGATAGGGTATCGGTAGAGATGCTGAGGAATGGTGGTGGGGTAGTCATTGACATGCTGTACCTTTTATTTAATAAATGCTGGAAATCCGGTCGGGTCCCAATGGACTGGTGTAAGGCTGTTATTGTTCCGCTCTATAAGGGAAAAGGGTCACAGCAGGAATGCAAAAACTACCGCGGCATTAGCCTTCTCAGTGTGGTTGGTAAGTTGTATGCGAAAGTGTTAATTGATAGAGTGTTAAAGGAGACTGAACGAAAGATATGGGATGTACAAGCAGGTTTTAGAAAAGGAATGGGATGCACGGACCAGGTTTTTGCATTACGGTCCATAAGCGAAAAGTTTTTGGCTCAAAACCAAAAGATCTTTTGCGCTTTTGTGGACTTAGAAAAAGCCTATGACAGAGTGGTTCGGAATGAACTGTGGTCCACGCTGCGCATGTATGGAGTGGATAGTAAATTGATACAGGCGCTGAAATCTCTGTATAAGAATTCCAGTACCTGTGTCAGGATTAACGGGGCGTACACTGACTGGTTCGGCATCTCTCGAGGGGTCCGACAGGGATGTGTAGCGTCCCCGTGGCTATTTAATTTATTCATGGACAGTTGTTTGGAAGAGCTGAAAGAGAGTGAATGTGGATTAAGAATGAATGAGTTGCTGGTCAAATGTCTGTTGTACGCCGACGATCAAGTTCTACTTGACTTGCAGGCGATGGTGACTTGCATGAATGAATCGTTTAAAAAGAAAGGAATGAAAGTGAATGTAAGTAAGACAAAAGTTATGGTGTTAGAGAGGAATGATAATGACGACCGTACCTTATGTAGTATTATGATTGGTGATGAAAAATTGGAACAGGTGAATGAGTTTGTGTATTTGGGATGCATGTTTACCAGAGACGGTAAGTGTCAGAGTGATATTGAGAGAAGAGTGAATGCCGGAAATAGGGTAAATGGAGCTCTGAATTCCTTTGTGAAAAGCCAACACGTGTCCAAAAAGGCACGGATGGCAGTTCATAATGGAGTGTTAGTCCCGACATTGATGTATGGAAGTGAATCTTGGGTATGGCAGAAGACGCATGAAAGTAGGATTAACGCAGTGGAAATGCGCTCATTGAGAAGTATGTGTGGTGTAAATGTGATGGATAAATTGAAAAATAGTTTTATTAGAGAACGCTGTGGTCTGAAAGAGGATGTAGTGACAAAAATAGAGAAAGGTATGTTGCGATGGTTTGGTCATGTGGAAAGAATGGATGAGAGTAGATTGACGAGAGCAATTTATAAGGCAAGCGTAAGTGGAAATGTTGGAAGGGGACGGCCTAGACGTACATATACGGACCAAATTGGCGACGTGCTTAAGAAGGGCCAGGTCAGATCTACCCGAAACCGACGAGCATGCATGAAAGGTCTTATGAATGTGGAGGAAGCTAGAGAGGTATGTCAGGATCGTAGCAGGTGGCGTTCCGTTGTCTCTGCCTACCCCAGTGGGAGACAGGCGTGAGAATATGTATGTATGTATGTATGTATGTTGAATCTCTTCCACGTTAATCCAGCTCTTATAGCCTTGCACTTGACATAATGTAAGCATGTATTATCTTAACTAAAAATCTAGTTGAGTCCATCAGTCATCTCGTGATCATAACAGTTGTAATACTGCCTCAAAGACTGTATAAGCACCGGTGCTTTCAATGAAGATGTAATTTGTCTATTAAGGACATTTAAGGATTCTGTCAATCTACGAGTAATAAGAATTTCAAACTGAAACTTGTCAGATGTTTGCCACCTCGACTTCAGGCCGCGATGCACTTGGTTTAACCGAACTTCGAGAATCCATTTCATTCCTTTCATTTCATAAATAGCACTTCAATGAAATTTTCACAAGCTTATTTTAGCACGATCGTACAAGCTAGAAACTGTCACCTCATCTTGCTTACCTTAATGGTGGATAAAGTCGAGTTTTTACACTTTTGTTATGTTGAAAGTATATCTATTCTAGAACACAAAAAGATTAATGACGGTGTGAGTTGTCGCCAAACATTATGCAGTGTCACGGTAGACTGAGGAAATTCTCTAGTAAAAACCAATAAAGACATTATTGCCTGCCACTTATTTTCTCTACTTTTATTAGTGTCAAACAGAGATCTTTTGTTAGTGTCAAATTGGCTGCAGAAAATTGTTGTGCTATGATGCCATTGTCTGCTTCAAATACTTATTTGTGCTATGACAATTTTGATCAGCAACGAAATTGGTCTTTTGGTATTTCATCGACGCCGCAGTAATAAGCATAAGATGCCATATCAATCCATTAAAGATTTCAGCATAATTTTAATAGTATTTTAAAACTTCGTTGCCTTATTTATTACAGTAGACAAGTTCTTGCTTGTCTTTGTAATTGTTTTCTTGACTTTTGTACCAGAATTTCCCAAAGTGTTCTCATCATTATTAGTATCATAAAGCATTATATAGCGTCATTAAACTTTCAGTTTTCCTCCTTTCATTGTCTCCATAGTATCCCAAGAAAATGCTTTGGAAGAAATATTGTTGTATGTAATTATACTTTCATCTTTCACAAAAGAAAAGTTGTTACCAATAATAGGAATAAAACAGTTGTCTAACTTTGTCACAACATACTTGGTTACCTAGTCTGTGACCAATACACAGATTACCCCCGATAGATACCGGACGATGAAAATTTTGTACAGGCCCGAAGTCACAATTTTTGGCGGTAGGTGCGGGTAGCGGGGCACGAAATAATGCAACGTGATTGGCCATTTCAAGGTCGCACTACTTCGAGCTCGCTCACTCGCGTTGCTTATATCACTGCAAAATCATAGATGTATGGCGCGCGGTGGCCTTGTATGCGGTATATATTGGGGGAATCTGTGGACTAATAGAATCCTCCGCTACTCATATCTTGCCTCATATTCATCTCGCAATCATCGTTTTGACTTACTCCATTAAATCAGAGGAATGTCACTAAAGTAAGCATAGAAACGACATTGTAAGAGTTGCGGGTCAGAGATGGATCAGATTGGCACAGGACCGTGAGAAGTAGCGCAATAAAAAAGAGACCTATGCCCAGTAGCACCGCCCGGACACTGCATACAAAAAATTGAAATTGTCAGCACATGCAAAAACACGGCAACACTTTCGATCTGACAGCTAAGTTTTCACGATTGTAATGCCATCCTTCCAGTGTCTTAGATCCTTAGATTAAAAACTTTTCGCTCTTAGATCTTTTTTTTAATTTTTATTTTTTACATTTTGTTCCATGTTTGTTCCTCATTAAAAGTTTATTTAATTTAATTTATTTAATTTATTTAAAGGTTTGCTAACGATACATTCACAATTTTACATAATTATAACACACAGTGGTTCGAATGTTGATGAATACATCACTTAGAAGCAAACACAACATTCGCCATAAAATAACACAAGACAAAGACAAAGCAAGGGAGGACAAAAATAAAAACAACAACTGAAGAAGAAAAAAAAAAAGTACAATGTTATATGGAAAACGATTGCAAGACAGCAGCCGTTAACCATGGGTTGGTTTTCTCAATCAAAAATTTGAAGTTAGTGACATTGAACGTGATAGTGCCGGCGCGGCGCGCGCATGCGCGGGCGAGAAAGCAAATTGTCCAGCCAACGCAAGGCGCCACGGAAACTAGTTTACTCCGGTTATTTATACAGATATTTTCACTTATGTAAATTGATATAAATTCTCTGGCTCCTGTGAACTATGTCCGGTTAGAAATTGAATTTTTGATCAGCATCTATGCTGAAATTATGCAAGGTTTTGAGCAAATCCATTGCGATCGCGTTTTTCTTTTCTCCAAGATTTTCGAAAACATTATCCTCTACCTGCAGGGTGTAAACTTAAATACGTTACATACTTAACGGGGTGCTTCAGACCATCAGACTGAACAACTTTCACTATGGGACTAGCATTGAAATCGCGAAAAAAAATCTGCTGTTCTAACTGCACGTTCATCGTTCCATAGAAAACGTCAATCGTTGCTCGACCGAAATGTACAGGACAGCTGATTTTTTTTTCGCTATTTCAGTGTTAGTTCCATGTATGTATGTAATTAATTGGATTAAAATTTAAGATGTTTGCGAGCAAATATTGACAGCCATTGGTTCAAGTATAGTTACATAAATAAACCCCTTTGTAATCTTTTTGGATGTCAGTTCTATGAATAACCCGAATTCCTTTAAGTGAGTGAATAAGGTTCTTCTGGGTAAGCTACATCTTCGACCCCATCTTCGTCCTGAGGACTGGATTGAGGCAAGAGCAAACTCATAGGTAATAAAAAAAAAAAACTTGGTAAACTTTGCATTTTATGTTTGTTTCTTTGTTTATTAATAACGCTTACCAACTACATATATACATACAGACATTAATTATTTATCATTACAACTGTTACAATAGCTTGTACGCATCTACGTTACTGGTAATCACAGTCACAGCGTTCATACACTCATTGTCAAGCATCTATCAAGTAGGCAATTGTTTTCTCATAGCCTAGATCAAGATTTAGACTTATCAACGTTGCATTATCTCTAACTTTATTAACACTTTGTTTCTTTTTTTCAGGTCCAAAATGGCATCGGATGTCGCGTCAAGTATACCAAGGACGACATTCGTTTGGCTAATTTTGGCTTTAGTCAACGTAAGTAGTATTCGTATAAACCCTTATTAACAGCCTCTATTTACACACTGACGTTGTTGGGCTGCTGCTTTTCACAGCAACATGGTAGAATTGCATCAATGTGTTTGTTAGATAGACAGTTCTATTGTCTTGTTTTGATCTGTTGTGATATAATGGCGTCTGAGAGAATAATCGCTAGTACGTTTTGATTCGCTGTTCTTTCCATGGTTTTATCAAAATTTTACTTAGGTTTACAGAATGACCTCGAACCGTCGTTTGTGTATAAATTTATTTTAGCACCGATTTTCTATTGTCTTGACCCAGTTTAATGTCTAGTCTAGACATTTGCATTTTGTCACCATTAGACGACAATTTATCTATTTTGAGCTGAAATAAATTGCAAAGTCATTCAACTTTCATCCAGCTAGTGACCTTTATCAACCAGTAATTTAAGAGTTCATTTGTTTTGAAATGCTTGCCTCAACTGCCTTCGTATTACGAAGAACGCATCTATGGCCAATTCAAATATCTAAAACGCATTCCACCAGGCTCCGCCTATGACAAAAACCTGCCCTAGAACAGCGTTGAGTAAGCAGAAACGAAACTCCGTCCTTGGTGAGGTCGTCGATAACCCGATGAGTTTCCGTTGTCATCTAAAGCTAACAGCTACCGTGGTTTGAAAGACTTTCTCGTCTAGTCGGTTGTGACAGCCGCAGTGTCCGCTCCATTTGAGCCCGTCGATCCACGCATGCGCGTCCGGTGGCATACATAGCTTACATATCGCACACCCGCAGTCTCGCAAATGGACCGCGTTTGTAAAAACAAACGGATAGAGGTACAGATCGCAGAACCAACGGTTGTCGGGGTGGGAATTCAGTCAGGCTTAGATAAATAGTCGAGTTAGTTTAGTCCGGTATTGGTTTGCGTGTTTGGTAAACCGGTAAAGCGATAGTTAGGTGTTGAAGATGCATGGGGAAACAACTGTTAGCTACTTCTGGAATATTATTTAAGTATACTTGTTTACAAGTTAAAATTGCGATAGTTGAATGTTCCTGAACGTTGGAGGTGGTTTATACCAGCATTTTAATGATTGTTGAAGCTTTAAAGGGTTTGCTTCTAATATTGATTTTAACCTGTAAATAATGGCCTCGATTCGGACTGTGCCACGACTTAACTTAACTAAATTTATTCCTGTCACTTTCTAAAATAAGATTAAGAAAAGAGACAGAAAACCAACAGCTGACTTTAGTGCTGTCAAAGTGACGTTACACGCCCAAAAACGCCTTAAATAAGATGGCGTACATTATAATGGCATCTTATTTTGGGCGTGTAACGTCACTTTGACAGCACTAAAGTCAGCTGTTGGTTTTCTGTCTCTTTTCCTAATCTTATTTTAGAAAGTGACAGGAATACATTTAGTTAAGTCGTTGCACACTCCGAATCGGTACCATTGAGTGATTTTGACGATAATTTGAATAATTTTTATTATTTAAATTCGTAGAACGATGAAGATAATAATTATGTATTTTATCGAATTCAGTTTCCCAGAAAATATTTCTTAACAATTATGATAACTATTAACTAGTTGATTGAGTACTTAAGTTATTACCAGCACTCAACTGCCATTTATTTTAAGTTTATTAACTTCTATGCTATCAATTTCAGTCATTTTATTGAATTGGTAGATTGAATAGTTTTATTATTTATTGTGAGTAGTACCTACTTTATTGGGTAATTGAAAATGAGATTAAATCGTACTGGCATCAAGTTTTTCATCGGTAACTGATTTTTCCATTTCAACATTTTCATAATTAAAAACAGATTAAAAATTTTATTGTTAATAATTTTATCTATCACCTTATTACATTGACGATGAAGTTCTATATTTTAAGTACTAATTAGTGTAGTATCCGAGATATCTTCTAGCAAATACAAATGGCTTGTTTTAATAAGAATCCCTCAAGGCGTGTCACTAAGCTCGATATCAAGTTTAGCATCATCAGTATTCTTGCTGGTCGTTCGTATTTTGAATTTCGCATCTAGTATAAGCTCTAGATCATCATCATCATATCAGCCGATAGATGTCCACTGCTGGACATAGATTAGGCCTCCCCCAAAATGGGGGGATTTGCCATAATCGTTACGCTTGGGCCGGTTGGCGATCGCAGTTGGATTAAATGTGTGTACTCAGAGGATGCTGTTGCCCATCCTCCGGTAGATCCCTTAGTCGCCTTTTACGACACCTACGGAAGGAAATGAGGTGGTGCTGTTCTTAGCCGGTATCAATACCACGACACCATAAGCTCTAGATACAAAATATTATCCTTGAAGCCTCAAAAATTTAATTAATTAATTAATTAATTAACACTCACAGGCACATACATTGTAATGATTCCAAGTTAAGCACTATAGGCTTTTTAATATGGAAACCATACAACAACTGCACGAACATATAACATCCATGACCGAACCGGGATTCGAACCCAGGACCCTGGTTTGGCAGTCCGGCGTGGTAACCATTACACCGATGACCACAATATTTAAGTTTATATGACAAATAAAAGGGGATCTCATTCATTAACTAGAGCAAATTTGCGATGTGTATCTATTTGAGTGAATAAGACAAAAACTTCATTCCATCTATACTTTATTTCATTTAAGGACGAAAAGATACCTATTATCTTGGACGTAACTAAAGCTGTTCTAAGAATAAGTGAGAGTAATTGTTTCAAATCTCTGTTTCTGTAATTCCAAGTTGGCCTTAAAATTTCTTTGATATTAGGAATGGAGTATAGTGTCTTCTAACGAATTTAAGATTGCACGTAAACTAGTCTTCTTGAATGTAAAATAATGGAAGTAATACAAGGGTGTATAATACTCGCATGCCAGCCTCATATAATTCACATCGGGCAACACCCACTTGGTCATCATCATAAAATTCTTGATGCAGAGTTCAAATATATGATCGAACATTACAACCTCACGACCTCATAAACAATAGAGGTACAAAAGTGATTTCCGTCAGAGATACGAATGCATAATGCTGTGTAATAAGACTACAACGATCAGCTGGGATATGAAATAACCGCAAAATTACGCTCGTAACACGACCTATGGTAAGCTACTACACGTTCGATGCATAGCAAAGACTAGATACTGGTATTTGTCTAGATTTGTTCTGAATATTCTGTCGGCTGGATTTTAATAGATTTTGTTGGATCATTTCCGCCTTTAGCTTACATTGTTGTTAGTAGCTATATATTTTGCTAGTTGATGATAATGTATATGGTCACTACTATATTTTCTGGAGAAGATAGTCAGATATATAGGAAATATGGCATTTCAGAATATCCAAATTTTACTAGCAGTGCCCTTATTTGCCCAGTGTCAGACAGTGAGCCCGACATCACATTACTCGGGTATTTGATTTATTTTAAAAAAATAGGTAGCTAAGCTACTATGGTGTACTAAACAATTCTATGGCACTTATTCTTGTCGTTTTGATTTTGAGACGGATATTCTTAAAAGATAATGGTAAAATGAATTAATGTTTTTAGCAGGAATGAGTGTCCAATTTGCCTTCATTATTTTCTATTTCTTCTCGTCAGTAAGTCGTATTTATGTCTAAAACAACTCTTTACTCATAATCATAATTGCCAAAACGTGGATGGCACGTTAAGCCGTTGGTCCCGGCTACTATCTCTAGTGGTAGTAGTCGTTACATAAAAACCACGTCAGAGGCCGAAAGGCGGTCTGAAAAAACTCTGACACCAGGGCTCTGCCCACACGATAAGAAGAAAACGTGGAATTTAAATTCTTTGTCTTATCTCGATTTCCTCCAACTTAACTTTTAAAATTATCTTATTTTCCAATTTTAGTTGCTTCTCATAATCTTTAGTTTCGACCGGTTTCCAGCTGTTTAAATTATGTTCTTGGTTCCTAATGTGGAAACGTGGATATGTGTACCCAGTACTTTAAAGTCGTCTACATTACCTTACTTTCTGTGATGTCTTTAGTCCATCTATTGGTATGAATCCATATCATTGGTACCTGTTTCATAATTATATGCTATTTTTATTTAATATTCATCATATTCTACTTAATCGTAGTCATGATGGCTTTTTTCGATATTTTTCCTCCTCTGTGCTTCTGACCAGTCAACGCTATCATGTCGCGTCTCAGTCCGTCCATACACGTCCCATCCGACATGTAATGAGTTGTGAAAGCCGTGCGAACCCTAACTTGGCATGGGACCCATTGTACTCGTCACGTACCTGTACGATCGCTTCAATTACTACATTGTCCGTTCCACATAGTGAAGTCCCTCAATTAAACTATTTTCTTCTTTGCGGTACAGATATTAAGAGTTCTATCAGGAGACTTAGTGTTTGGAACGAACTGTAGTTAATTACTTACCGACCGCGTTTAGAATTCTAGTAGTTTCCTTTACTTAATTGTCGCAAATTGTAGCTTCTTCAATCGATTTGTTTGTTCAAATGGAGTTAAGTTTTCTTGGTTTATCGATGTAGTTAATTGATAAGATAACAGTTAGATGGAGTCTATTGTTTCTTAATGAGTAAGTTTTTCCCTTGTTAGTAGGAATAGTTTGTTGAAGTCTATCTGAAATTATGTGTTAACTTTTTTAACAGACTTGCTATCAATTATACAGGATGTAAACTTAAATGCGTTAGATACTTAAGGGGGAGCTTCAGACCGTCAAACATAACATCTTTGACTATCGAACCAAACAATCGCGAAAAAAAACCACTGTTCCAGTTGAGTCATCCATTGACGTTTTCTATAAAACATGTTTTTTTCGCGATGTCAATGTTGTTCCCTTCCCAATAGTGAAAGTTGTAACGTATTTAAGGTTTCATCCTGTATAGGGGCTGTATAGTTCATTCTAGTTCTGATAACAATTTATTCCTCCATTACTAAACGTTATCAAATTATTATAATAATAAACGTGAAAAATTGTCGAAAAGTGTAACTTTCCGTCTTATTATTATTAATTCAAAAAACTATTATGGATTTAAGGCCCATTATGTTGTTAAATACACATTGTGATAATACGATGTAAATCTTATTTAATAGAAACTAGAATTTACATCTAACCTATCTTTCTACAATACATCTTCCCTCACATCGTTAACACTTCAAGGTCACTAGTTTATAGGTTCGTAATGCAAACTCAGCAATTTGCGTTGCACTTCCCATGAATATTACATTAGTCTAAGCAACAAAGACTTTACGTGAATCGAATGGTAGAACCATAACGGTCGGAAATTTGCCTATCTGTGGAATCTGATGAATATGCAAAATTCGGATGATGACACCTTCCCGAGGAATGTTAACGGTTGGTTTACTTAGACAATGCTTCGGACGATTTCAGTCATCGAAAGTAATGCCAATCCGGTTTCTTGTGATCTCATTTGCATGCGATTTTAGGTTTTAATTGATTGTAAATATGTGTGTGAATGTTTTGGTTTTGCATGTCTGTTCAGTTAGTCATGGTGATTCTACATTTAGGATCAATTCGTTCTTGTGCTTAATTTCTATTTTTCTGTTGAAACCGAAGAGTATTTATCAAGTTAGTACATCAGTTCTATCAATAACTACATGCATATTCTTAGCATCGTAAACTAAAACAAAATTGACATTTTGTTTACTTTCATTTAAAAGTTCCAGAGTCCCAGAGCATCCTTATTTAAATCTTCTTGCAATAAAGTTTATAAATTACAGCCAATTTCAATACGTAGGTCAGTAAAAGCTGCATCCTAAGATGTGCACTGCATACATTTCCTTGTGGGTAGTTTATTGTTGATCTATCTAGTTTATGTTTTCCTTTTAGCTGTGATGCTATCTGCAGCTGAACAGCTGTTTGTCCACACGCCATTTAAATTTATCGGCCATCTTGATTACTCTTCAAGTGTTCGTATTAGCTTTCGATCGCGAGCAGCTTTCCTAAGTACCGAATGGAGATCTTAATGTTGAATAGTTTCTAAACTTTAAAAATTTTTGAAATATACCACAAGGTAGGTATATTTAAAAAGCTATGATACTTATGATGATTAAATCTACACTAATAACCCTTTTGCGGTTACTTTCTGATAAATGTACACTCATAGGATTTATAAAAATGTATTATTTGCATATTAATATGATATTGATGACTCCTAGTGACAAACCTACATAAATCATCACTCATCATCAGTTATCAACCGACCGCCCATATTATAATAGTTTTTACTTTTTATGGTTGTCATAGTAAGTACCTTAAGTGCAATTGTAGCTAGGTTAGGTGAATATTGTTGCGATAAACCTCATACTGACTGACACTAAAGAAAAAATAAGAAGCTAGGTTAGAGTTTGAAGATGGAATAGTCAAGTGGTGATAGACACTCAAGCACTAACCTACCGCTACAAAACACTTTTAGACTATCGGTATCTGAAACGCTTCGGTTAATTTTATTAATGTTGTAATATGTATATAGAACTGTATTAGTTCATTGCAAATTGCGAATATTAATAATAACTTATCTAAACAGTAGCTCAGCAAGTCAGAGGCCGTAAAGCGGTCTGAAAAAACTCTGACACCAGCGAGGGCTCTGCCCACACGATAAGAAGAGAAGACCAGTAGCTAAAAAGACGATTAAAAGTGATTAATGAAGACATATTGCACCGACCCCAAGTAATGGGATAGGGGCAGGAACATGATGATGATCTAAACACCTGCAATAGCTTAAATGTTATCAAGCTTAAATTATAGCGTGAGTCTGACCAAATGTGTTAATCCCAATGTTCTGATAACAATCTGCAATTATTACTCATCTCTATAAAATATTATAATTCCGGTAGTTACGATAGAATTGCAACAACATTTTAATCAAGTATCACAACAAAGTAACGAGCAAATGTAATGCTCAAGCTGGTTAGTGGTATAATCAGCGGTCTTGGTTCCTTCAAATATAGACCTTATAACTGAGGAGCAAGGTGCCTCAGATGTTGATTGAACTGTACATTCCAACTCAAACTACATGTTTCTAAGGAGGTGTAATCAGATTGTCAGCTTATCGACAATTTTCATGCTGTTTTCTGTTATCTGGTCTTGTATCATTTAAAAGATAAATTGATGAAATCTAATTCATAGATATAATATAAACATTATAATGTCACATCATTAATGAAGGTAGCAAAGTGATGGAACACTAATAAATATTTGAAGAAGGTACAGAAATAATGAAAAAAAAATTTTTTTGAAATATAATTGGTACAAATACCAAGATTATTATAATAAAGCACTAGGCCAATACAATACCAGGCCAATCAATACCTGGCCAATAAAATATAGAAATTGTAGAACAATTGATACAAAAAGAACAAACAATAACTACCTACTCAAATTGTAACATCACCGAACAAAGTCTCTCTGAAATATTAGCTGCTGAAATATTAGTGCTTTTGTAGTGAATATTTGCAAATAAGCCCAAAATAATTCTTCAAACATTACCTATTCAACGTATCCAAACATAATCTATCACTGCGTGTTGCGACTATAGAGAGGATGCGGGCAGCAACTCTACTAAACTCTACTACCGTTGATCGTCAATATACAGTCTACATACTGAAAAGCTAAATGTATACAGAATTCTTTAATTTCGCTAATATTAGTTTCTTCAACATGTTTTTATTCTTGTCTTTCTTTGTTAAAATTAGTTTTCTTTATTATAATAAAATTTCTTATTTAATTATTCTTCTTTCTTCAACAATTCATTTCTTCCATCTTATATTACACTCTTCTTAAAAAAATCTTCTTAATGTATTTATTTATTATTCTTTCCAGAATAATATATCTAAACCTTTCTTCCAAAACTTCATTAGTCTTCATTAGTCTGTTTTCTTGTTCCATCTCAGATCTGACCCAGCACTGCATAGGACAGCACGGGCAAGGTCGCCATGCGGTGGTGGGCGTAAGAGAAACGATTAGGTAGAAGTTCAGGTGTATAATGCTTGAATGTACTCTAAAAAATAGCTTATATCTAACTTTAGGCTATGTGCGTGTGTGGGGCTATGCACAAATACAAAATACAAATATCTTTATTAACAAAATAGAAATTCAGTACACATGATACAATGGACCCCGCATGCGGCAAGCCAGAATCTCGGGAATCCTCTACGATTTATCAGGAAAAATTACAAATTTTAGGACAGAGTGAGCGAAGTTAATAATTATGAGATTTAACATTTGAAACAATTTTACAAGGAAATTTTACGTATAAACAGAAAATGAAATTAAACTAATATAAAGGAACACAAAACACAAACTACAACATAATTGAAATCCTGATAACAACATGTATATCGATGAAATAAGACTATTAACTGCTTTGATTGACTATAAATCATATTAAGACTATTTTAACAAAGCTGTATCGGCTCCATCAGGTTCAGGAGTAATAGTATTCAAAATGATTTATGAAATACACTTAAAGGGACTCATGGTTTATTATGCTCAACAAACAGAAAGCGCTACCTCAGTGAAACTCATCCCAGAGCAATAAAACAGATGAATGGTTGAAATTATAATTCATACTTTGAAAATGACCACAGTAACAAGTCACTGGACTACCAGTTTAACGACTTTTCTGTTTAATTAAGATTCACATCGTACATTACTATTAAATCTTTATCGCGTTTCCTTATTTGCTCACCAACTAATTGCCAGTTCGTATGCCTTCTTCTGCGTTTAAGGGGCCCATGAGGCAATTTATTTTACATAAACCTTTTTTTATTTAGAACGTATTCTTTTAATTAAAACTGTAACGTGTGTAATTAATTTTGATGCGAGCGCATGGGCTGTGGGCTGAAGTTAATGCGGATCTTGGGGCGTTTATTTATTGTTTAATATCTATAACTAATTTCACTGCTGTAGGTCCGATACATTATTATTATTAAGCAAGGTCTCATGTCTAATCTTGACACTAATCTTTCATAGAGTATTATTAAACAGTAAAAATAATGTTAGTTTATCATATTTTTGGTATCGAAAAATACACCAAAAAACCGTTTTTCACATACCTACCAAAATATGTGTAGTACATTTCCCTGTCGTTCTTTGATAATTTATTATTCATCAATCATCATTTCATCATACAACGCTTGCCGAAGTTTTTTGTAAGTAATCAACTAAATGATTTTATTTTTGTCTGCAAAGGTACTTAACTTACTGTTAACCACAAACTAATTTAATTTTGTGCTGCTTTCATTATGGCGAATTTTTAAATGAAAATGAAAAAAATATATAGTTCTAGATTTACACCTATACCTATTCAAGAGTATTCGAATAATCACAAAATTTCTCTATGACAATGCACTTTCTATATTATATTCTATAGAAATAGTGGTAACACCATTTCTATCGTAATTTCTTACTATGAGGTGCTATTAGTAAAGAAAGGTAACAAAATCAATTATTTACCAAAAACTAGTTGTTTAGTAATGCCATCATATTAGTATTAATATGTTATTTATTTTAATTTTTTTATTAATTAATTCAAAAACATATACAATTAACCCAATCACTGCTTTGTTTAATAAATTGCAACGAATACAAGTTAAAATACTTAACCACAAACTAAAACGGAGGATATATAAATATCAAAAGAAGACACTCCTGCGTAATAATATTTACTTTACAATTCAATTCCACAAACCGCGATTGCAATTACATCGAACATTAACTGTGCAAGATTATGTTATGATAGCTTATTGCATAAACAATTTATTCTTCTTTCTATAATTTCTTTATCACTTTTTCAATCAGTGGAGCTATATTTATGATTTTATTACCTTTCATCTTAGTCTTACCACTTACCTACTTCGTACTTGTCCTCGATGACATAAAAGTGGTATCAATTTTTATCGTCTCAATCATGCCCTAAACGTACTCTCGAAACATGTAATTTCGTGATTATCATTCTATTTCCTCTATTTATAACGTGCCGCTCATGTTCTAGGTTATGAGGAATAAATTATATGTTTTGTGGACTGAACATCTGTCTTATCGTTATATTGGTTTCGTAATAACGTACAAATTGAGGCCTGAGGTGGTACTACGAGAGCTTTCTGGTTTATCCTTTATAATGTTTTTTGTTTCGCGTTTGTAGCAATAATGTTGTTCCAGTTGTGTTGTGGATTAGATGCATTTGTAGAGGTATGCTCGTCATTTATTGTTAAGATAAGAGAGATTTTAAATTGTTGGTTTACCAAAAATAGCTTATCTGGAAACTAATTCTGAATGAACTAGTTGGTTCAATATTTAGGTACCTAATACATTACCTTATTATTTCTCTGAAAAATAAATTAAGTTTCTTCAGTTTTATCGACTAGCATCTTTTTGAGCTAGAAACATGTTATAGATAATCCGAGAAAGGAAATATATTAGTCCATAATATAACTGTCTTCAGACTAACTCCACTTTCTATCAATATTTACATACATAGGTACTTAAACTTACGACCGTAATCTCTTTCGGGGTGGTCATAAACATTGCTACAAACACAAGTTTCTGTTTAAGAATCTAGTTAGCTATTTCATCAAATCTACTACTTATATTCCTAATTTCGAGTATCTCGAATAGATTGTGATATGAACTAGAAGTTTAAAATTTGCAAATAAAAACTTTCACCATCATGATTAGCCTATCACATATCCTATACGGAATTTACCCCCGACCAAATCCTCATCTTGATCAGAAATCCGTTTATCCAAACACCCATCCAACAATGACTCGTTGACACAAATAAGTGTTAACGTCATGTTTGGACGTGCGATTTTTTGTCGTTTAACAGTAAAATAATTATCTATCTTGTATTCAATTATCGCGGTGAGAAAATGACATGTCTATCCGAGGCCGACGGCTGTGCTAGGCTATCATTATCATTATGATCCGTGACAGAAATAGTGTAACTAGATGTGGCATTATGAGGCGGATGTGTAGTTCTATTTCAAGCTGGTTTGTTGAGATTTATGATTACGATTTCAATTTTCACGCGGAAAATTAGATGCTTTATATTAGTGGCACAGAATAGTTAGTAGTAGTAAGTAGTGGTTTTACGTAGTTTCATTGCAATTCAAAGGTGGTCTTTATGGTTCCATTATAAAGTGAAGTGTTCATCTAATCAGGTCATATTTGTGTTCAATATGTTCTAATCTATTGCTACTTTTATTGGCACTAATATATATATGAGAATATTCTTATACAAAAATGTTTTCACCATCGACAATTACGGAACCACATCTCTCATCTTTGTTTTGTAGTGGGTACAATCTAGAATCTATTTATTTGGGTTTTTGTGTTTTATCAAAATACTTGACTAATATCATGCTAAAATATGACTCTAGCGCTTCTTAAAATATTCCAGTTTATTACCAGTTTCTTACAAATACTTCTTGTACCTTCATACCTATCTACGTAAATAATACTTATACTGTGTCGTGGAGGGAAATACTTACATCATTTTCTTTGAGCTATTTTATTTCTATCTGATGAGCTTAAGTTGTCCACTCTTACTTAATCTTTCTTCTGACACTTTTCGTTACGCCATCCATTGAATTCTACCTCCTCGCCCCACACCACCTGGCATAGCATAGTGGCATTGAACTTGCAAGTCGGTTAGTGTAGTTATGTTGAACGATACGACGACACAGTGCCAAAAAACTTGGAATACATGTGTAAGACGGGGTGGGCGTGGCCTCGGTTGTGTTTTAGTACTAAATGGTACTTAGGTATATCAATATTTCTTTCCTTATTTGGGTTTAAGATTCTATAGGTGGACCTGGTACCAGGAATGATGCCAGAATGATGAGTGGGTTACACGATCAGTTTCCCATCAGTATTTCATCATTCACAATGGAATGACGGAATTAATTTTCATCAGTCTGAACCATCATTCCATCAGTCTGGACCATAATTCCGTCAGTCCATCATCCTCCCATCATTCTGACCAGACTGATGGACCAGAATGACCACAGAATAACGACATACTGAACGTGCAACCTCCCTCTTACACCCTAGACAAGAAGCTTCTTGAAGTGCGATTTTTGATAATCATACGAGCTACTTGACAGTAGAAAATGTCAAAATTACTATGGAAATTAGGTGGCTTTGCTCTATTTTTGCCTATAACCCTTCGCATGAAATCTTTAATACTCCCGTGATATTTAGTATTTCGCTGAACTAGAGAAAGGCTTTCTGACTCAAAAAGAGAATTTTAAGGTAGTAAACAGTTACTGGAATTACTGCTTTGACTATTTAAATGATAACGATTTTGATTGAATCGATTCAACGTTATGTTCAAGTCGCAGAATTGAATTTATTAATGGAGATAAGAATCTAAGTCGGATTGAGATAAAACAAAATGTTCACACTAGGAGCTGTTTGGTGTTCAGTAAATCTTTCTTATCGTTGTCATCTGATATTTCTTTGTACAGTAGTTGTTTTGGTTTTTTGAACAACATAATAAATTTTGTCTAACACACTTTGAAATAGAAATTGTTTTTTCCCAGAGAAAGTTTTATCTGGAATTTTGATAAATCGTTTTTAAAAGTAAAAGGCTTATTATAAAGTCGATGGTTATATGAATGACTTAAATATCTGGAGTGGTATTTATTTTGTAGTTGT
Organism: Agonopterix subpropinquella; assembly: GCA_922987775.1. Taxonomy (NCBI): domain Eukaryota; kingdom Metazoa; phylum Arthropoda; class Insecta; order Lepidoptera; family Depressariidae; genus Agonopterix; species Agonopterix subpropinquella. The sequence goes on along the minus strand of OV277704.1, from coordinate 6,864,720 downwards.
ACTTTGTATGTTTTGTTTCGTTTAAAAATGTGTCTTTAAGGTGAAAATAATTGTATTCCAAACATGTGAAGATGTATTTGTTTAATGCTTGATATAGGTACATAATAACGTAGTGTTAGTGTACTTTGAGTAATATAACATTTCTTCTTTTATCAAGTCGATAAAAAATTTATGTAGCCCTACGCGCATCTCTATTATTTTGTTATGAACAGGGTGACGATTTCTGTCCATAAAACTACTGGGAATAAAATATAAAATTCCATGTTTGAGTAGTTTTTACATTTATGGGATACAAGTTAACGAAAATGCAATGGAGCTTGACTGTGCAGTGTGCATGCCCTTTTATAACATAATATAACCCATTCACTGCATTCCTAAACAAATCCACTACCATGACATTGTCTTAGATCCTAAGATCAGAGGTTGCAACTGATTTATAGATGACATATATCATTGATAGTGATTGAAAATTACGTGTGAACGCTCTGATGAATGTTTAGTGATAAGAAATAATGGATATTCATTGGGTAGATCCATCGAAGTGGCGGATCGGAGAAAGGCTTTCGACTGTTGCCGTTGTGTGGTCATTGAAGAATATTTTTATTGGAAAAGATGTCATTTTGTCGTATAAAAATGTTTTTGGAGATAGAAAAAACTGTACAAGAATATAGTCGTATCTAATAATGTTTAGGTTATTTTATTGCTCTCAATACTATAGTCGTTGCCAAAGATTTTAATTGGTCTTCGCTGCGCTCCGAAGACTAAATAACATCTTTAGTCGTCGCGTTATTTTCCCGAATTGCTATTCTAAGTATATTTTTCTTCTATGACTCGGACACAACCTATCGTTATTTGAACTCTTAACTATGGAAATACATATAAAGTATGTAACATTCTCAATTTTAAATATACACTACGAAACATACATTAAAGGAATGTTTCCCAAACGTGCTTTAAATATATTCCAATACCTATATTCTTATTTGTAGACATATAGGTATAGTATAGTCTGTAGATACACTACTCTATGACAAAGTTGATAACTTGATATATAAACGCGTTTTTATGAGTCATCCGTAAAAGCACGAGCGACGAAAGTTTCGCGAACGATATTTCGAGGGTATATCTACGGTCGTACGGTCATCGGACCATGTTTCTACGTCTTGGTTATATTACTGCAATTACGACCAGTCCGATGTTGTGACTGATTAATTGAGTTTAGAACAAGTTTTAGTTTATAATTTAATTGATTATTCTTTGCGATATTATGTGTGAATTGTTTTATTATTTTGTCAACTGTAGGTGTAGATTCATTTGATTAGATTTGGGCTTGCTGGGTCCTTGTGTCCTTTTGCCTCTTATAATCATATCATTTGTGTTTCGAAAATTAAAATTATCGTCATTAAATTATTACATCAATAACTATTTACAGTTTTAGCATCGTTACTACAAAGATTGACAAGTTATTACACTTTTTTAAGCCTTTTATGTTAAGATCTTTATTAAGTATTTAACGTCCAGGATCATTAATTTTGTGTCACATAGTCGAGCAGTAATGGCTTTTGAAAATTTATTATGTTTGCCCTAGTGTCCAACGAATAATATCTTAATATCTTCAAATTATATTTATGGTTTAAGAATCTACGATAATTCAAACTCGTAAAAAATTAGAGATTTATTTTAGTTGATGTCGTCATGAGCATCCATTTTTTGTAGGTGTTTAAATTTATGGTGACGGTCTGCTCCAACCCTAAGATTTGAATACGCTTAAGTTCAGAGATCTCAGATTGGATGTCGTATGTACAATTTGAAAGAAACCCTATATTCTGAAAACTCAAAACATCCACGTTTCCCAAAAAATTTTTGAAAACAGCCAGTGTGACGGGGAGTGAGCCCGTGATTACAAGTGGCGACCTATTATTATTAATAATAATGAAACTTCTCAAATAAGAGAAACCAGAATCAAAGAAAGATCGTGTTCCACTATTCCATCCATTCATCTAGTCTTAAAATAGGTTCTTAAGCCTAGTAACAGCCTAAAATGTAATTTAAAATCAAAGACAATTTATACAGCATTATTAATGATTCGATTTCCGCAAATGACGTATAGAGTGTTGATGAAATAAATTAGCAGGCTACATCCGGAAGAAATTTGCATTCCTGCCATAGTTGTATGTCTCGAACGTCTCTTGCGCGATAGGCCGTAAAAGTGGATTCATGCAGTGACTCACAAGGCATTAGGACTTCGTGGAAAGTCAGTCTCAGTCCTCTGAAAGTCTTTCTTTTTTGTATTAAAAGCAAAATTATTTAGTAGTAAACGGACTGATACGGCCCGGTACTGAAAAAAATGCTTTGTTAAATATAATCAAACTTTAGTGACTTTCAAACTGTTTTGTAGCATATAAACAAACATTCGGCTATAAATAACAACACGTTTTGCTATTTATAACCAAATCTTTGATTATATTTAACAAAACATTTTTTTCAGCTCAGTCGGAACCTGCCTGATGTGCTGTGTAAGGGACAAATATTTGTATGATCATTGATTAATATTTATTTTTGTATCTAAGTCATGGATGTTTTAATCTGAAAAAATATGTAAATGAAAAATATAAGAACATGAAACATGAATGACACATGAAAATAAATTCCGATGGACCTCAAAAAAGGAGGAGTTCAGCATTAGCCATGCCTGTAGTAAGCGGCTTTAAAAAGATTTACATAAATTTATGAATTTGCGATAGAACACAATTCTATTAATATTCTATATCGTTCTGTAGTCATCATAATTCAGGGCCTCAATTGCGCAATTTTATACGGTTTTGGTTTGGTTTTAGTTTTGGTTTTAGTTTTGGTTTAGTTTTGGTTTAGATTTGGTTTAGCTGAAGTAAAAAAGCTATCGCGATATTTTTTTCTGAACGGTTAAATGGCACAATACAGAAAATTCGATCGAACGGACATCAAACGTTACGCCAACGTATCTTCCGAAATAAAGCTAAATCGTTACCGTTAATATAATTTGCGCGATACGAATTGTGCATAACGTAACGTTTTTGGTTGTGGTTTTATTTTGGTAGTATCATTCAAACTTAGGGCGATTGAGGCCCAGGTCCAGGCTAGATTCTAGTACTTTCAATATGACTAGATAATTTGTGTGACAATGTCCAAAATATTTAGAAAGAGCATGAAAAATTATGTTCAGATGGAAAGCAAGTACTTCTACAGGTAAAATTAGAATTTGCGAAAATATCCTGATTACATTATGATAAGAACAATTATTCCACAAATGGTAAGTAATTAAAGAATTTTAATTGTATGAGTTCTTGTAGAATAAAATAAACTTAAAAGTATGTCTTATATGAAATAGGAACTAAATATTAAAGAATTATAATTATAATAAATTAAACGTAAAAGTAGGGTTAAAATATTTGCATTCATCATCATCACACAAGTATTTTCCCCGTAGTATATTCGAACTACTTCCTGATATCTTCAGCTCATAAGGTTGGTATGCACCTTATTAGATAAGATTAAGGGGCTATGTGAAAAAAATAGCAACACAAGACTTGATTTAAAAAAAAGAGATTGATATTTTCTAAATTTTGATTAGAGCAGAATTGAACTTACATAAATAGTACAATCACAATTAAATAAAGTTTGATTTGGCGCTCGATTCGTTTCAGGTGCCCGCGTCGCCCCATCTCTTTCTCTGGCATCAGGCCGTAATATAAGCTATCCCACGCCTGTTTCGCTTAAATTATTTTTCGACATAGGCCCTTAAGGCTACTCCTCCCATCTGCTAGGCTCTCTTTCTTACAAGCAAACTTTTGCAATTAGTCATCCCGCTTCAATTGCGCGGCTCCGGTCAGAATTTTCCGTTTTCTTTGAAAACCTGTATGATTTTATATGAATTTTCAAAAAATAAGAAAACCACATCATTTCATATTGTATTGTGAAGAATATTGTAAATTTTCATATTCTTCTGATCAACAATGTAAGAGTAAAACGGTTACAACTTGAAAAAAAGAGGTGACTTTGGAGTCGTTTTTCTTCAGTTTTATTAATTAAAATAGATTTCGAGAAAAACCACATCACTTCTCATATCCTGTAGATTGTTCAGTTTTGTTTTCTGCTTAAAAAGTGCCATAGTTAATGTATAAAATGGTTACAAAGTTACTCAAAACCGGGCGGACGCCCCTTAAATACTATAATAGCTATCAAATGTGAAACATGCGGAATGTTTTTGACGCAAGAGGTGTGATCTTCGCAGACGGTCCATCGTATCAATAAAGTTGTAATAGAAGAATGTTTGCATGTCTATGTACTAAACGTGTACTAAACTGACATTGTAAGAAACCTGCTGATGGCATTATGAGTAACGTTGACATGAATCGAGTAGGCGAGAGAAAGTATAGGTTTATGTATGTACCTAATTAGCAACTTATTTGGCCATTTTGGTGCAAATGGACCGTGTTTTTAGGGTTCGGTACCCAAAGAGTGAAAACGGGTCCCTATATCTAAGCCTACGTTGATCGTCCGTCCGTTCTTCCGTCTGTCCTACCTATTAAGGGTTGTAACTTTTAAACCGTAAGGGCTAGATAGTTGAAATTTGCACAGAATGTGCGTTATTTATTACGTTCGTAAAAATGTCAAAAAGTAAAAAATTAAGGGGGGTCCTCATACAAGGAACTAGTTTTTATCAACATTTTTTCTTCTCGCTATATGGTAAAAACGGTAATGTATACAAAGTATAACAACAAATAATAAAAACCAGCCAAGTGTGAGTCGGTCTAGTCCGGTCCCAGAGAAAAAAAGAATTTTTTGTACGTTAATATGTTGTGTGGTGGTGTTGTACGGAACCCTCGGTGCGCGAGTAGCCCGACTCGCATTTGACCGATTTTTAATATTTATTTAGTGTTGACGAAATCGACACCTGTTAAACAAAGTAAATAGGTAGTGTGAATTAAAGGCATCAACGTGTGTGGTATTTTAGAAAACACATTTAGCAATTAATAAATATTTGGTAAACTCATTGATGCACTTACTACTACTATTATGTAGTTATAAATAGCTATATGAAAGCTTTGTGTCTTGATTGAGATATTAACTTTGTTATTACTTTTAAGAACTATGTTCTGTAACCTACTATTTGTGTTTTTTGTTATTTTTTAACTTTATGTTATGTCCACATAATTTACCTACTTATTTGTAATGTTCATAGTTGTTGTGCCCTACAGCTGTGAATGATCACACACAGCTTATAAGTTAACACATTGTTGTACATTATGTAAATATTGAGTATGTACCTACAAGTGGGGATCTAAGTACCTAACGAATTTTCAATGCAATTTTCGTATGTAGACTGATAACAGAACACTGAAAAAAATGCGAGCCTACTAAGACTCTTAATTAGCACCAAAATAATTGAAATGACGTTATTATTGTTTACTAAAAACAAAAGATGGTTAGTTTTAACAACAAGCAGAATTCGTTTAACAAAGTTCTCTTAGTCGGAGAAGTCATGATGTTCACAGGCTCATATGGATTCATGATGTTGGTTGAAGAAAACAATTTTTTTTTCAGTGAATCTACATTAGATATTCAACATTTTGAAACACGCAAAAACAATTTTTCACTATTTTCTACTACATAAGTTTAATTATTTACATAAATTTACTACATATATTTCTTATTCCTATTATACCTTTTGCTGGTTCTGGCTCAGAAAAGACTACGTTATAATTTGTACTATTGGATGTCATACAATGAATGAATGAATAAAATATATTTTTTCTCAAACATGCTTGGAAATGTGAGCATTATTTTGACAACCTTCTTCGAGATAAATCGAAATTGCTGTACTGGCCAAATACATGCGCGCAGCGGCCGGCAATGTTTGTATGAAAATCCATATCTGTCGTGTTTAGCGGCCAAATAAATTACATACTACCCGTTCACGACCAGTTGGCCGTCGATGACCGTTACAAAATTTCCTCACAGGCACATTAATTGGTCCCGTCGACAAAAAATAATATAAAAGGCAAATAAAAATTTAAAATTAAAAGCGATATTAGTGACCGGGACGGATGTGCCGTACGTGGTTGCGTTGCTAAAGGTTATAAAATTGCGTTTATTAGGGTCTCTTAGGGGTGCGGTGCGGGGAAGCGGGAAGGGAGGTAACGGCCAACTCGAAGTGAATGACTAGTACTAAACTCATATCTGTCGTGTAATTTAACCGAAACATGGCGACCAAGGTGGTAACTCATCAAAGGTTTTATTTAAATTTCGAACTGGCTTGCAAATAGAAAGCTGTTTAATAAAAAAAAAACAAATTGTTGTTCGTTGTTCGTCATTGATTTTGAAAAGAGTTTTAGTTTGCGCGAATTATTTGAGAAAATTTATTGTTTTAATTTCCGCGCATTGTTTGAGAAAAGTACTATACAAGCCTTGGCCACAACTAGGCATTGATGGACTTACGTATGTGTGCCTCGGCTCCGCCTCGGCCCACATTTACACGTTCGTCCATCAATGCCTCTGTTGCTGGCCGCTGCAGTAATGTACTATTATTTACAACATAAAAATTTTACACTGAAAAAAATTTGTTAATGAAGTCACTAAAGTTTGGTTATATTTAACAAAACATTTTTTTCAGTGTAAAATGTAATGTTGGTAGCTCTAGCAAAATTTGAATTACGATTATCTTTCCACATAATCTTAGATCACATAATAACTTTACTTAAAGTTACCGTTAAATCTTAATAAAGTTTTATTTCTAAATGTAAATCCTGTTACAACCTGTCATATCATAAAGGCAAGATTATTACTTATTATGGCCAATAAGGAAACTCATAGAACTGTCCAACTATAATTATTTCCAACTGAGTAAGAAGAATTTAATATAAAATGAGATTAAGATGAAAAATCGTTGGTATTTCATTAATTTATCTTAGCATAACCTTTTGAACTGGCCAAGTAATAAGAAAGTCTAGGAAATACAAACGAAGGTGCATTCATTTGCATAAGCTATAAACAACCTGTCAGTGATTCCGCAAAGATGCAGTATGATTGCGCAATGTAAGGATGCGTCCATATTGGGGAATATACTGCGAATATGCCCGTTCGCGAAAGGCTTCCAAAGTGCGATCAGCAGGAGTGCGATTTTTGAATCTCATTCGCTGAGTTCAGCATTTGTAAATGTCAAAATTACTATGGAGATATGCAACTTTCTACTGCTGATTTGACTTTAAAAAATAGCACTCCTGTATTTTTGAAAGTCATATTATTAGTAGAAAGATGCATATCTCCATAGTAATCTTGACATTTACAACTGCTGAACTCAGCGAATGAAATTCAAAAATCGCACTCCAGGAGTGCGATATTTGAATCTCATACGTTGAACTCAGCAGTTGAAAATGTATGGAGATACACATCTTTCTACTGCTGATTTGACTTTCAAAAATCGAACTCATGGAGTATGATCTTTTATGTCAAATCAGCAGTAATATTGACATTTTCAACTGCCGAGTTCAAAGAATAAGTTTCAAAAATCGCACTCCTTTGTTATTTTTAAATGTCAGACACTCACACATATGCATGCTCGAAAATGACATGAATTCCATAGAGTTTAAAATCACTTTTTTAATCGAATTGGGATGTGTGACTTTAAAAAATAGCACTCCGGTTCGCGAGCCGCCGTTACTGTAGGGTTATAACCATGCCAACCACGGCAAAGCCACAAAATGAGAAAACCATCTCGCGAGCTCGCTTTCGCATACGCAAAGTAATAAAGTCAGAGGCAAGTCTTGATTTTTTGCATGGCATGCTAGGCTCTCTGCATCGATCCTACAAACCACGCGTGAACTGCGCTAGCGCTGCCTGTTTCTAGGGGTCTAAACTACAAGTGTGCGATTCGCACGCGCTTATGAGTGCTATTTTAAAAGTCACTCATCCTTATTCGATTACGAAAGTGATGCCAAATTATGGAATTTATGTCACTATCGGGTATGAATTAGAATGTGTGGCACTTCAACATGGCACTGAAAATCGCGCGCATTTTGCGAGCCTTTCGTAAGTTGTTCTAAAGAGGAACACCGATCTCTCTCCACGCATTGACAATAATAGTTGCAGTAATTGCACGCCGTGCAGTGCATTCGCGACATATTCGCCAACGTGGACGCAGCCTAAGCCCGTTATTGATACAATAAAATAGTTGAAGGATGTCGTGTGTTCTTCCGACAGTTATTAAAACACTTTAAAAATATGTTGTGTGTATTAAACTTATTTTATTTATACTAGTACAAAAATAATGAGCTTTTCTTTATTAAGTTCAGTATGTAAGTTCAGTAAGTGTATTAATTTTTCTGGTTGAACTCTCATGTCTGGTCTGATTTCTAGAAGATATTTTGCTTTAGGGGACAAATATGGCGACCTCCATGGTAAACTGCATACATCATACACATACATACACGGAGTGTAAACTTATACAGAGTGAAATTGATATCATTAGCATCCTTTTAAACTAAGGGTCTACCCACCAAACTGAACAACTTTCACTATGAGAGCAAACCGATCGGAGCAAAAAACAGTCAGCTGTTCCATACTCAACTGCAACGCCTACTCGACTCAAATGTATGCAACCGCTGATTTTTTTTGTGCTCCGATCAGTTTGCTCCCATAGTAAAAGTTGTTCAGTTTGATGGGTATAACTAAGAAGTTTAAAAGGATGCTAATTAATGATATCAATTTCACCCTGCATACAGGTTGTAAGGGAAAGTATCATTAACCTTTAAACCACATACTCTACCCATCAAACTGAACAACTTTTAGTATGGGAGCAAACCGCAAACCTGTCAGAACAAAAAAAAATAATCAGCTGCTCATGCGTTTGAATCGAGTAGGTAGGTATTGCAGTTTAGTATGGAACAGCTGATTTCCTCCCTTAGAAAAAGTTGTTCAGTTTAATGGGTAGAATATGCGGTTTAAAGGTTAATCATACTTTTCCTTACACCCTGTATATTTTTTTTACTACGGGATCAATATGGAAATGGCCAAGAAAAAATCGGTTATGTAGAAAATGTCAAATGACTTCTCTCTTCTCTGAAATTAAATGCATTTAAAAGGTCATAATTTTTTTTTCACGAGGTCGATGTTAGTCCCATAGTGAATGTTGCTCCAAGTGTGGGAATCCCGGCATGCAATATAAGAATGTCCATTAGGGATTGGGCTGATAAAACACACAAGCTGGAGTGGTCTAGCCTTACAGGCCTATAGCACTCCAAGAAATTTATCAGCAATGCGACAGCTCGTGTCTCAAAGTTCATACTGAACAACAGCAGGAGCAAGGCTCGTGCCACCGTCGGAGCCCTCACTGGGCACTATGCCACAGGCACGATGATGCACAAGATGAAACTCACCCTGGATCCCAGCTGCCGAGCGTGCGGAGAGGATGAGGAGACCATGGAGCACATTCTCTGTGACTGTGATGTCTTGGCGGCAAAACGCATGTGCCTCCTCGGTGATGGATATCCAAAACCGGGAGATCTTAGGCTTCTTCCCCTCAATGGTATTGCCTCCTTCATTGACTATGTATTTGAAGGGTGAAGAAAGTAAAAAGTACTGGGGTTAACACAAAAGATCCCACTGGGTCGAAGTGTTGCTGGCTTGCCAGCCCCCACAACAAGATAAGATAAGAATGTTGCTCAGTTTGGTGGCGTGAAGCAACCCATAAAGTATGTAACGCATTAGTTCAAACCCAGTATTCACGCCTATCTCCTATTGGGGTAGACAACAGATTAGTAGATTACAATCAGCTACGATCCTGACATGCTTATTCCGTTTCATTGTGTGTAAAAACTCCATTTGCACTTGCTACAAACCTTTCGCACTTTCAATTCAGCTTCAAGATTGAAAAGTTGTACAACAATACATCAATTTGACCTCTTGAGGCATTCTTTTGTTAAACAGATGACAATCTTCAATACAATGAGTGAAATAATGGTAGTGTGACAGCTAATGTCATGACTCTCATTACAACTCCCTTGAGATGAGTAGCTGTGATATTATGATATTGTTCTACTAGCCCAGTCATTTTGCGGTTTGAGCCGGGACTAATAAATAATTGAATTATTTTTTTTGCTATAATTTTGAAAAGCCAATTTGAGCTTAGAAATGTACCAAAATTAAAAACAAAATAACGTCAGCAACAGTTCCAATTTTAAAATTTAGATAGCATCTCATTTTAAAACACCTGATGGTAATTTTTTTTGCACATATTTAAGGCATTACCATTATACATACTTCAAACATGGTATAAATATTTTTGTCTACTTTGAAGGTTTTGAAAAACACATTCGTATTTTCTAAGAAATACCTCATTTTCAAATTTCGACGCCTATTTTATTGCTCAAAAATAATTTATATTGTTAAATCTAATTCAAATGAATGCATTGGTATTAATATTATTAATTTAAAAGCCTTCTGGGACATACAATTTTGATTTCTATGTTGCGTAGTAATTTTTTTTAAATATGGTTTAGGCTATCCTAAGACATATTTAAAAAAAAAAAATACTACGATTATTTTTGTCACTAAATGGTGCCGGTTACAGTTTTAAAGTCTAATTAATAATTACTCCCTTACCCGCCTAATAAAACTCCGTAAAATGACTGGCCTATACAGAGCATAATAAATGTATTCAAATTCTGCTTCTTTCGTGTCAGTGTCTGCATGAGCTATATCTCATGCTGTAGTGAAAAGATTAGCCAGTAATTAAATGTAGTTCCTATCTGATTGCCCAGGGTGGACCAGTCGAACTCAGGTGTAAGGAAAGACCCTCCCCATAAGTGACGAATGTATTCAATTTCACAACAACGACAATAAAGTAGAACTAAGTACCTATAGTACCTACACTTGATATGACAAAATGATTGAATGATGTATTTCCGAACTGATTTTGGCCACATTGCATAGATTCGAAAACCACGTAAGTACCAGACGAAAACCGTATAAGAACGAAAATTGAATAAGTTCTTGAACTATCACCCAACACTTCCACTTGTATACAATCTTGTATCTACTTTGAACCTATCGGAGGTTAGGTAGCTATATAAGATTTTATACTGATAGGTTCTAAGTCCAAGAAGTTATTCAGTTGTTTTTCTTTCTTGTGTAAAGTAAAATTTTTTGTCGGGAACTAACGCGGCGCAAATGTTTGCTACACGCTATTGCTCGGTTGGCAATATGATTAGATTATATATAGGATCCTTCTTAATATGCTGATACTTAGGGTTTGATCAGACCGTCAAATTGAACATCTTTCTCTATGGCACCAACACCAAAATCACGAAAAAAACTGCTCTCCCATACAAAACTGGAAACCTACTTGAGCCAAATGTACAGCAGTTTTTTTTCACGTATTCGATGTTGGTCCCATAGAGAAAGTTGTTCAGTTTGATGGTCTGATCATCCTCTTAAAAAAGTGTCAGCATATTAAGAAGGACCTTGTATAATAACACCGAATGTGGTTCAGTTTTCAAAAGCAGCTCAGAAGAAATTCTAATTCGTATGTAAAGTCCACCAATCCGAATTCTTAGCTGTAATTTTGACGGTTCATTATGTCGTTTATTTCCTACTCACTTCTCATCCATTCCACAACTCAAAGAGACAAGTGAAACTTAGAAATCGAGTGCAATAAATAGCAGTGCATCGCCACGCTTAAAGGTAATAACAGTCTATGGAAGCATCTGTTCTGTCATTACAGGCCGCTAATAATTCTTGTAATGTCATCAGAGCTGACATAGTTTCACTTATCTGATGCTATATTAACTACTTTGTTAGACTAATTCTCTACAATTACATAAATAACTGGATTCTCCTTGCTTCGCTTCGGGATATTCATACAACCTTCGATTGCTTTTTATACTTACACCTTTAGGGGTTACGATAAATGTATTTTTTTGTAATCACCAAGAAACACCTATCAAATGTTAAGTGGCTTCATAGTTATGGAGATCTCGTGATGAAGCAGTGATTGGATTTGGATTTTATTGAGGTATACAGGGTGTATCAAAAGTGGGAAGTAATATTTTAAGGTGTGGTTTAGTTTAGACCATCAAATTGAACAACTTACACTAAGGACCAACTTTGAAATCTCGAATAAACAATCAGCTGTCACATTTGGGTTGAGTAGGATTGCAGTTTTGTAGGACCCTATTATAACGGGTGAAATTGATATCATTAGCATCCTTTTAAACTAAGAGTCTAGCCATCAAACTGAACAACTTTTATTATGGGAGCAAACCAATCGGAGCAAAAAATAAAACAGCGTTGCATACATTTGTATCGCGTGGGCATTGCAATTTAGTATGGAACAGCTGATTTTTTTGTTGCTCTCATAGTGAAAGTTGTTCAGTTTGATGGGTAGACTCTTAGTTTAAAAGGATGCTAATGATATAAATTTCACCCTATATGAATAATTATACAGATTTCACTAGTTGTCTCTTCGGAGTCCCTTTGTTGCTTGTGAGTGTAAATGCGAACGAATATTTTATTTTTTTGTTATACCTGTTTATTTTCTATACTAGTTTCTGCGAATTTTTATATTGAAATAACATAGGTACTTTAAATATTTTTTTCTATATTAAATCATTCTCTATTAAACAGGCCGTTACAAGAAACATCTTTTCGTTAAAATAAAAACACGCTACGAGAGAACGTATTATCCTAAATTGAACCTTTAGTAATTATCTTAAAAGTTTACAATATTTTATGAACAGGCGTAGCATTCCACTTAAGGGTTCCATTTAAAATACCATTCTCAAACTAACAACTATAATTAAAATCAGTACACATTCCTCAAAGATTCGAAAGGATTCATATAAGATAAGCTATTATTAAGAACAATCTATCGAAATTATATTATTTCCTCTAATGCACTTAATGTTTTCTAAAAGTTACCCCACATCCTTATTCTGTCGATGTCGGTTTACGATTAACGATGTTAAGAGAGAAAGTGGACTTTAATTACGACTTTATCTGTATTTGCGGGGCGAATCGAGATTATTTTGCGGGATTTCTAAATGTCATTTTTGAAAATGATCGCTTAAAAAATAAATATTGCTTGTAAATTGTGTTTTTATTTAAGTAAAAGTGTGTGTGCGAATTTTTTTACTGAAATATAATTTTGATATTCATTCCGTTACGTAATAATGATAATAAAGCTTTTCCAGTTGTCGCATTTAATAGCGAGTTAATCCTCCATTAAATCTCTTGCTGTCACGTTTTATCTTATTGACGTAGTAAAAGCTAGCAAGATATTTAAAGGAGGATTAACTCTAATGAGCGTTTCTGCAACTGAGTGAAAGGTACAGAGAAATGACATGCTCCCTGTCAAAGGTCCTTTCACCGTCACACCCACGAGTGACATGGTATGGCAAAAATAAAATGTGACATTTTACATTGTGGAATTAATTTCCTGGTTAGGCTTATGCCTAATGGTATAATTATTATTAATTATACCAAATAATCAAGATTTATTTCACTTTGGTTGTGAAAATGACTAAGGTGTTTAGAGGTCAGTGTTGTTAACAAGAAATTTTAAATAGGTATTGTATTCTATTCACTCAATAGTTAAGGACGCACGCTACGTCGTAGCTAAATTCAGACTTTTACATACAAATCCTATCAGTTTAATTAGTACATAACGAATGTAGTTTAGTTCTTTATCGATTTTCTACATGGTTTTCTCCATAGAGAAAATAACGCGCTCCCCTGGGGTAGAGATGTTGTATCGAACTGTGCACAGATACTCAACTGGGCCTGACGTCATATCATACACATCTAGCGGGAAGTAGCGTATTTAAATGTTAACCCTCCCCTCACCCGTTTTTCACCCCCTTTGTTGGCGACAACATTTTCTATAGAAACAAGCCGATATGCCATCTCTTCTTACTCTATGGTTTTCTCGTTTTGCGTTCATTTGTTATCACCTTGTACCTACATATATTTCTTGATCTACGGACCCGACATTGCCGGTATAGTCGGCACACTTTCTTGTATATCGTGATATAGATGCAATTATCCTCTGCAATTCTTTGTTATCAGGTAGACTCGTTCTTAATTGGCAGATAATTATGATGCAATCAATATTAAGGTACATTCTTCTTCTTCATGTTAGCATTGTGGATTGCTCGCAAGCCATAATTCGCAAATAAAAAAGCATTTCTGTTACGCCGGGTCCCAGACCCGACGTAACAGAGATGCTTTTTTTTTTGGCGGGTAGTGACTAGCGTTGCCAGGCGTCCGGATAAAGCCGAACATAGTTAGGCTTTCTGGATGTGTGTCCGGCCAAATTAGACGGTGTCCGGCCTGTCCGGCTTTTGTTAGGCTTTTACATTAGACCAGTCTACTCCATTTTTAAGGAAACTGAGCTTTTTAAGCAGGTGTCTGGCAACCGTACATATTAATCTTTTTTCTTTTTCAATTACTTAGGTTCTTTAAAGTTTATCTAATTAATTAGTGAAGAAGTTCTGTTTTGTTTAATTTTGTTTTCCATTAGAAATTGTAATATTATTAAGTAAGTAATGAAATTAATGATTAAATTTAATAATAAAGAAAACTGATTTTATGGTAAAATGTTGTTGTCGTATTAATAGTAAGATAAAAAATCCTCAATAATTAAGGGTGTCCGGCCTTTTTACTCGAATGTAGCGGCTAAACTGGCTATTCTGTCCGGCTATTCGGTTCTAAGACCTGGCAACCCTAGTAGTGGCAATAGCATCCTGAAGGCCATTGCTGAAAGTAACCAGTGTCCACTGCTACGGTTGGCATATGTCCCAAATTACGAGTTCCGTTTTTAGGGTTCCGTACCCAAAGGGTGAAAACGGGACCCTATTACTAAGCCTAAGTTGTCCGTCCGTCCGTCCGTGTGTCCTACCTATTTAGGGCGTTAACTTTTGAACCGTAATAGCTAGACAGTTGAAATTTTCACAGTTATGTCAAAAAGTTATATTTAAGCACAGACTATTTAATAGTTACTACCGTAACAGATAGTTCACTCAAGCCGATTTTTTGAATTTCGAACGCGGACTTCAGGAACGAAAAATAAAATGAGCCTTATGTCAATGAGCGACCATGCACACCTCGGGGGTGTCCGGCTGTCAAACGTACCTGAGCTGAGGAGTGAGACAGGCCTGATTTAAGGGGACGCCTCATACTATTGCCTTTTAGAGCTAGGACGGATAGCGTAGGCTTTATAGTGGCACCCTTTGGATACGGAACCTTAAAATATAGCTACAATGACAATCATCAATCGATAAGCAGAAGAATGATTAATAGCCGACAGTCAGGTCTGCCCTTAGGTCAGATTATACCAAAATCATAAATATTAGGAGATAAATGAAACTTTTACTTTGTCAGCCTGCTAAACGAAATACTTTCTTAAAAATGTACCTAAATGGCAGGTTATTATCTATCCCTTTCAGACTCGTTAGTGAGGCGTAAGGATGTCTCGCTTCACGAATTCTTTGACGGCTCGTGGGAACGAAATGCGCAAACGCTCGTTCCTGGAACGTGTGCCCGTGATCCATCAAAACACTTTTTGGACACAGATTAATTAATGAAGATGGTGACAGTTTTAATTTCATGTCTGTAGTCTGAGGTCTGATTATAAATTCAAACTCAAAATACTTTATTTGTGATCATAAGGATACAATTTCGAGACTAATATTACATTTGCCGAAAATTTTCGACATCTTAAATGAATGAAATTGGCAAAAGAAGCCATGAAATTACCAGAGTCAATTCAACGAAAAAGCGTTTGTCTCTTACTGTAGCGGATTTGTAGATAGGTATCTAAATATGAGTGTCAATGGCGTATGACATAGGTGCAGCATGCCCACAGATCACAAAATGACCATGCCGTTACATGATGCGCGTGATAAGGCTATATCTAGCCTTTTATCTCGTTTGTTCGCGAAGAAAGAGAGCTAAGGTGCGCTAGAGCTATATCACGCCACGCTGCCATAGTACGGCCGCAGATCATAGGAATGTATAAGCTTATTCTAAAATCTTGAAGAAACCTATGAAGTCAGCAAATAATTTTAGACGAATAATGAAATATCGCTTAGGTTGAGATTGGAATTATTTCATAGAGTCAATTTGAAAATAATAACTACGGATGTCATACGATTGCAAGCTAAAATAGTCCTTGTAGTTCTATAACTAATAACGGCATCAAATCGTAAGGTGCTCAACCAATTTCTTGGCCGAGTTTACATCTATGAGAACCAGATGTGTAAATGAGAACGGCAATGGGAAACCACCTTATTAAATTTGCCAAGAATGTGAATGATACGTCTAATCCTGACTAATACTATGGTTTTTCTCTGACAAGTGTGTTGCTCTTGCTCCTAACCTGTATGATTAAGTTACACATGCCACGACCGGCTGCAGATTTTGCAAAGACGAAATGGAAACTCCTCTGTAAGTACCTTTTTTGTACTTGATCTGTGAACCTAACGAAGTACCTACTCATCTAGGTAGACAAGTAATGATACCAAATGAGATACAAACCTTCACTATTAAAAACATATCACGATTCTTGACTGCAGTAGGGATTAGTAGGAAACTAAAAAAGGGCGATCACAAAAGACCAGCGATGGTCGTAGTGGCACAGGTAGGGCTCCGTCACTCGGTAGTAGGTACTGAAATACCTCCACTTTGGCGCATCGTAAGCGATGCACTTGCTTGATATCTGCCACTCGCTCCAGACGGCAACGTCGCGCGCTGTACGAAGTAATAACAACAGTATGGCAAGCTTCACTATAGCTTCACATTTTTGCGCGTATGAGTACTGTCCGGCAGTAAGTAATTAAAGCGTGAGAAAAATTTGTAAAATAAACAAAATTTTAACAAAAAACTGAAACCGCCATTAATAAAACTAAAAAAGTAAAAAATAATATTGCAGCCGATGACTTTTTCGTTCGCATCTATAAGAACATTAATTTTCTTATAGATGCGAATGCAAAAGTGATGACTTTTTTACTTTTTTAGTTGTATTGAAGGCGGTTTTCTAAGGAAGTGGTGTATCTGTTACGAAGTAACTATTAATTTGCGGCTCAGGTAAATGCCTGTCAAGTCAAGACCCACAACCCCAAAATAGTAACAATAAACATGCCACTTCTACTACCTCAGGAAATCTTTGCCTCATAAGCGTGCAGCCTTTTACCAATCTTCCAATTTTGGCATAAACGTTCCTTTCAAACTTACCCGTTTATTATGTTTACACTGTTGTTTTCGAGGAACCTTGTCGTTACGAAGTTACCATGTTAAGTTTACCGCCGACGAAATTGAAATTAAACCCTAAATTAAGGTAAAACGGTCGAGTTTAATGCCAAAGTATGAGAGAAAAAAATTAATTACACGCTGGTTAAATGTACTTTCTTATTTAAACCACTTTAAACATAAATATGAAAAATTTGACGTGCTATAACAATGACGCCTTCGGAGTTACGACGTAGTTACGCTCAAAAATCTGGTGGTTCTTTTTTTGGTAAATCCCAGAGACAGTTTAGATTTTTTTTTCTTTTTCGTTGAATGTTTATTGAGTTTACCTACAGATCTATTATTAAGTATTATAATTTCAAGTATTACAAGTTGTGTATCTTTTCGTTACGGTAGCAACATTTAAATATCATTGATCTTTTCGATCATATACTTGTGAAACATGAATGTTCTGTGAATATCTCTGACTACTATTGTGAAACGTCGAAGTTCTGAGTTTCCTGAATATCTTACTACCCCTTTGGAATATATCGTGAGCACATGCTGTGCCAGGCGCGTGCAGTGAAGGTAGGCAAAAAGCAGTGAAACCTTAATAATTTCTAAACTAAAAGCATTTTGTTTACTCAATGACTTTTAATTGGTTTAATTACCTGTATGTAAACAAATCAAAGTAATTAATTGGTAAACAAAATGCTTTTAGTTTAGAAATGATTCGGTTTCTGTCCTGCGGGCAGGCAAAACACAGTGAAAGCCTAATAATTTCTAAACTAAAAGCATTTAATTCACTAAATGACTTTGATTTGTTTAAATACAGGTAATTAAACCAATTAAAAGTCATTAAGTAAACAAAATGCTTTTATGCTATGCTATGCTAAAAACTTGTCACAATTTGCTAGACGCAGTTTCAGATTGCAGATTTGTTTGAATCCTGATTCAGTCCTGAATCTTAGATGTTTGTGTCATTGTTGACTGATTTTCATTACAAACGCCTTTTAGTTTTTGTTTTTTTAACGGGCAAATACCCTTCCTCCCGTTTAGATCGAAGTAAACATTCACACATTTCCACCACTATAACTCCTGTAAACCAGGATGTTGATCCTGAGCGGCGACTAATCATAACACTAGACAATGAAGTCCAGCGAGCCCGCGGGATACTCTACTCTACTCTAATCTGTCTTGGATCCCTTGCTAGTCGTATATTTATTTTAGCTTTCGTCTGGGACCAGATCATGTATGTGCATGTGAGCGTTATTTAAATATCAAAATATTTATTCAAATTAAAGGCATAATATACCAAAAATAATCGAATCTGCAATGCAGGCTTCGTCAAAATATTAATCACACATATCTACAGGGTGTAACAAAACACCCTAGTAATACTTAAGGGGGTGTTTCAGACCATCAAACTGAACAACTTTCACTATGAGGCCACCATCGAGAAAAAATAAAAATAATCTGCCGTCCCATACATTTTAGTCGAGTCGGTACTGCAGTTTTGTATGGGACAGCAGATTTTTTTAATTGTTAGTCGATATTGGCCCCATAGTGAAAGTTGTTCAGTTTGATGGTCTGAAGCTGAAGCTTACTAGGGCGTTTTGTTACACCCTGTATATCCGCTACAAGCTTCGTCAATGGCAGCACACTAGATAAAATCCGCATGCAAGCTTCGTCAGACTATCATTAACTTAATCTAAAGGCACTGCCCTGCGCGACCCTGGCTAAAAGGTCCCAAAGATGCTGGCCGCATTGCCCCTCTGGATGGCCAGAGAAATTCTCTGCACCAGATAGGCTCCCGAGCGTGGGTCCCCCCCTTTAGTTCGCATCCGCTGCCCTTATAGTCCTTAGAGCATTATTTATTTATTTATCTTTGTCCGCAGACAAAAGCACGAGCCAGTGAACTATGGCCCGTCGACAGACCAGATGGCATGCCAGTCATACAGTCCCTAGAAGTGATGTGTGGGAAGGACCACATGGATGTCCACTTAACGTTCTCACATCCCTTCGAAGGCATCGTGTCGTCGAAAGGTAAGCTATAATGAATTTTAGGACTTTGGACTTTTTTAGGGTTCCGTACCCAAAGGTTGAAAACGGGACCCTATTTAGTAATAGTTAGCCTACGTTATCCGTCCGTCCGTCCGTCTGTCCGTCTGTCTGTCCGTCCGTCCGTCCGTCCGTCCGTCCGTCCGTCTGTCCTACCTATTTAGGGCTGTAACTTTTGAACCGTAATAGCTAGATAGTTGAAATTTTCTCAGATTATGCGTTATTGCGACGGATTTATTAACAAATAATAAAAATGACAAAAAGTAAAAAATTAAGGGGGGTCCTCAACAAGAAACTAGTTTTTATCAACGTTTTTTCTTCACGCTCTATCGTAAAAACGGTAATACATACAAGCGTCAAACTAAGTGTGATTATAGAGCAAACTCTACAGAATAACAACAAATACTAAAAACCGGCCAAGTGTGAGTCGGTCTCGCGCTAAAGGTCCCGGACAAAAAAGTTTTTTTAGTTAATAATGTTGTGTTCTGTGATGGTGTGGTACGGAACCCTCGGAGTAGCCCGACTCGCACTTGACCGTTTTTTTTTATTAAGAACTATCACCCATGCTGTAGTGTAAAGATTAGCCAAGCAGCAATGGTCATATCGCGGGACTGCCCAAGGTATTTTGGTTAAAAGAATTTTTTTAAAGGGAAACATTTCACTCAAGAATCATGTTTGGTGTATCGTGCTCATGCTGTAAGGCCGAAAATCAAATGCGATATAAACAGATTCATCTGTCTATCATCATCGATATATTTTATGGCTGTCAATTTGATCAGGACATGCTCTAAAACCTGTGTCGAAACCTTAGTAGAATATATAACTCAACTAAAAATAGACTCCTAACGTAGGCAATAAATTAAATTAAATTGAATGAAGTGGGCGAGCATTTTCAGAAGCACAAGTAGGTACCTAATCTGTGTTGTAGTAGGTATAATAATAACCAATCAACTCGCTCGTCATGTGTGATTTTCCCCAGTCAGTCTAATCTAAACTATTATAAAACTGTAACAGAAGTGTGTCTGTACATTGAAGATATTTACAAAAAAAAGATTACGATATGGTTTTTAGGCTTCCCTGATTCCAAATCACAAAATTTTGGACTTTTTGTCTGTCTGTTTGTTTGTTTGTTTGTTCGTTTGTTTGTTCGTTTGTTTGTTTGTTTGTTTGGGTGTTTGTTTGTTCGAGTATCACGCAAAAACTACTGAACCGATTTTGATGAAACTTTTTTGTTTGATAGCTTATCATCTGACTTAAAATCTGGTATATAATTTATGCGGACGAAGTCGCGGGTAAAAGCTCGTAATAAATAAAAATATTTATAGCTAGTCGGTGCATTATTCCCCAGACACATTAAACCATTGCAGAATCATTTCGTATGAAGAATGGATTTTATTTATTTCGGTAATTCTGTTAGTACGGGTAGCAGTGGTAGCACTGACTGTGTATACGCTTGTATAATCCTATCCCTTCTGCTTGATGATGATGAAGGATTCCTAGTCGATTTCGACTACGGCGACTGGCTGCTCTTTATATAAAGTATTCGCAGTTAGGTACGCAGGATATTTTTTTAGGGTTCTGTACCCAAAGGGTGAAAACGGGACCCTATTACTAAGCCTACGTTGTCCGTCCGTCCGTCCGTCCGTCCGTCCGTCCGTCCGTCCGTCCATCCGTCCGTCCGTCTGTCCATCTGTCCGTCCGTCCGTCTGTCCTACCTATTTAGGGCTGTAACTTTTGAACCGTAATAGCTAGATACTTAGTTGAAATTTTCTCAGATTATGCGTTATTACGGCGGATTTGTTAACAAATAATAAAAATGTCAAAAAGTTAAAAATTAAGGGGGGTTCTCAAAATGAAACTAGTTTTTAACAACGTTTTTTCTTCACGCTCTATCGTAAAAACGGTAATACATAGAAGCGTCAAACTTAGTGTGATTATAGAGCAAACTCTACAGAATAACAGCAAATGCTAAAAACCGGCCAAGTGTGAGTCGGTCTCGCGCTAAAGGTCCCGGACCAAAAAAGTTTTTTTTTCTAAGTTAATAATGTTGTGTTCTGTGGTGGTGTGGTACGGAACCCTCGGTGCGCGAGTAGCCCGACTCGCACTGGACCGGTTTTATATTAAGTCCATAATTGTACCTACGCCCTAAACACAGATGCACAATCTCGTCCTTATCCCCTTATATCAGATGGAACGGGAGACCGATATTTACAATTAGAGGTGGGTTCAGATGCAGTGGCTGTAACCGGCAGCCACACGGTATGGGCGTCAAAGATGACATGTGTATGACGCCTGAAGGCATTAGCAAAGCGGCGTCATAGATGAATCATACTGCTCCATAAATTCCACGTCTAAATCAGAGTTCATTTGTGTACCCACAAATTCATTAGACATGTACCTAATGTAAACTTCATTCGAAAACACCGGTCACGCCTTTTTCTTGTTTTTATTAATTTACAAAAGATTCGGCGTAATTCCGCAATCTTCTAACAGCGTAGTATCACATCTGAGTTACTGTAAATACGGCTTTTAACGTAAATGAAACTAAGAAATAACAGACATGCCCGCAAATAGGGTTGTCACATCGATAAAACTATTTTCTAGAAAATATTCGGATTATTAATTTAAGATTTTCATGGAAATCTTCGAGGCACTGTAACTTTAAAACTATAACACTGTAACATTTTATCGAAAATCTGACCACATACAAGCATAGAGATTAGTTTCTAGATTGTTTCTGAAAAATTTCATTGGGCAGCATAAGTATATGCTCACGACTATATTCCCCGAGGAGGTAGTCAGAGATATTCTGAAACTTCAGAACATCCACGTTTCACTAGTAGTACCGAAACCGAAACCGGTACCGAATTTCATTGGGGTTGGGTTTTATTGAAAATACGAGTATAATCAGACTTCGTTTGTCTGGAGCACGTTCCGAATTATATCCCCTTAACTATTTCGCGGACACTGACCGGCTATAGCAGTAATAACAATAAAAGTTCTATTGTGTCTCGTTCAGTGTCCGCGAATGTGTTAAATTCCTCGCTGATCTGCACCATAGTAATACAGGGTCTTTCTTAATATACTTAAGGGTTTTTAAAGGGGATGATCAGACCATGAAACTGAACAATTTTCTCTATGGGACCAATATCTAAAGCTGTAAAGTTTAATGGTCTGGTCATCCCCTTAAAAAAACCGTCAGCATTTATTAAGAAGGTCTGCATTCTAAAACGGAATCTATAACGAAAAAGTGGCAGCCCTGATACGATCATGTATGTAGCTTTGTACGCACACACCATAGCATTCAGAGCGTCTCTAATTGTACCTTCTAATTGCTAAGGTTTCACTAACAATTATGACGGATATATGATGAATTATTAATAAGTGGCCACCGTATGACCCAGTTAGATACTAACTTAGCTTTAGTTTACACTATGGCTTTTTGTTTTACAAATGACATTCATGGAAGTAAGACCAAGATAGCTTGGTGATGTTGACAGGCGTTTTAATTTTTAATTTTTTAATTTTTTTTTATTCATTAAAATAGTTTTTTTTTTAGAGATTCATTTTACTTTTTAAAGCTATTTGAGCCGTTAAAGCTTTATGTAAAGGTTGTTGGGTAGCTTGATGTGTCGCCGTGTGTAAATTGAAGATATTTACAAAAAAAGATTAAGGTATGGTTTTTAGGCTTCCCTGATTCCAAATCACAAATTTTTGGACTTTTTGTCTGTCTGTTTTTATGTTTATTTGTTTGTTTGTGTGTTTCTTTATTCGAGTATCACGCAAAAACTACTGAACCGATTGTGATGAAACTTTTTTTGTTTGATAGCTTATGATCTGACTTAAAATCTGGTATATAATTTATGCGGGCAAAGTCGCGAGTAAAAGCTCGTAAATTATAAAATTAAAAATATACAAGATTAATTAAAAATTAACATAAAATTAAAGGTTTAACAGCTCAAACATTTTCAGAAAGTAAAATCAAAATCACCAAGTTATCTGGGACGCACTTATAATTAATAATTATATTTGTATGATTTATATAGGGTGTAACAAAACACCTTAGTAATATTTAAAGGGGTCGTTTAATTAAACCATGAAACTGAACCACTTCACTATGGTATGGAGCCAACATAAAAAAAACTCTGCTGTTTCATACAAAACTGCAGTACCTACTCTACTCAAATGGTACAACAGATTTTTTTCTTTTTCAACGTTGTATCTAGAAGTGTATAGTGACAGTTGTTCAGTTTGATAATCTAAACCACCCCTTTAAATATTACCAGTGCGATTTTGGTACACCTTGTATAAATAAATAAAGTATTTCATAACTGTCTTCAGAACAGAATCGATTGAAAGCTAACACGGGTTCTAATTGAAAAACAGTTTTGTTTCAATTTCAAGTCATCTTCGCAACAGAATCATATATAACCCTAAATACGAGTAAGCGGGAAAAAGAGTTGTCTGAAAGAAAATCGTGTTTTCCTTTCTCAAATAAAACCGGTCAAGTGTGAGTCGGGTTACTCGCGCACCGAGGATTTCGTACCACAACACCACAGAAAACAACATTATTAACTTAGAAAAAAAAAAACGTTTTTTGTCCGGGACCTTTAGCGCAAGACCGACTCACACTTGCCCGGTTTTTAGTATTTGTTGTTATTCTGTAGAGTTTTAACTGCAGTTAAATAGCAGCTAATAGTTAAGTGCAAATAAACTGTAATTTTAACTTTTTGACATTTTTATTATTTGTTAACAAATCCGCCGTAATAACGCATAATCTGAGAAAATTTCAACTATCTAGCTATTACTGTTCAACAGTTACAGCCCTAAATAGGTAGGACAGACGGACAGACGGACAGACGGACGGACGGACGGACAACGTAGGCTTAGTAATAGGGTCTCGTTTTCACCCTTTGGGACGGAACCCTAAAAATATTAAGAATAAAATACTTTTTAACAGAAGGGTATTAAAATGTCATCAAGAAAAAAATATTAAGTACCGAAGGATGGATCAAATATGTCCTCAAGACCAAATATGGCAATAAAAATATGAGTTTCGAAATAACCATAAAATGTTGTTGTAAAATTAAATATGTAATTGCATCGTGTGAATGTGCACTTAGCTGAGTGGAGTTGAAGTGAAAATTGCACCTTATGATCACGCGACGACTCACTCTATTTTCACTCTTCATTCTGAAACATACTTTCTTTACGAGTTTACAGTCAACTTGTTTTTGAATGGGTAAATAAAACAATTTAACATACCTATTATTACTTTTGTTTATATTTTCTACAAGACCAGTAGGCCATGTAGGCACATGTAAGTTACCCTTAGACTAATTATATCCGGACCGGCCTTGCGGTAGCATTTCCCCTCTGCCACGGTATTAGATCAATTAATCTTGCGCATTTACACCCAATTTTATACCTTATCACTAAACGAGACAGCCTATAATAGCGAAACAATAATTTTGAACTTAGAACGTTTGGGGTTTACACGAGACTACTTTTCATGATTTTGAACATTCAAAATTAGAATCTAAAGTCATAGGGAATAAAATCCAAAGTTGCGGATAACATGTTACCTCGCCCCTCGCAAAAAGTGGCAGAAAGTTTGTTAGTAGAATGACACGTGGTTACGCGTCCCGATATAGTTAGTCTAAGAAGTTACCTAACCTGAGTTTATTTTTGAGCTCATCGACATCGACTGCACCTTTGGGCTCAGGAGTGCGATTTTTGATTCTCATTCGCTGAGTGCAGCAGGTGAAAGTGTCAAAATTACTATAGAGATACGCATCTTTCCACTGCTGATTGGACTTTCAAAAATCGCATCCTGAAGTAAGTATGATTTTTGAAGTCAAATCAGCAGTAGAAAGATGCATATCTCCACAGTAATTTTGACATTTTCAACTGCTGAACTCAGCGAATGAGATCCAAAAATAGCACTCCAGCTCTTCCCATAAGGAATTAAGAGGATGAACCCGTTAACGCGCTCATACTAACAAATTTTAATGTAATTTGGAATATTCGGCAATTTATTTCAATATTTTTTGTTTAACCCTATCTAAAAACGAATATCTGTGTCTGTGGTTTGTCAGATTTTCGTTAAAATAAATATTTCATTTTTTCCAGTTTCTTCCAGCTCATTTACATTTTGTTACTAAATTCATTCTAATTTGGGTTCCGTCAAAGGACCCTTATAGTTTCATCCAATTCTGTCTATCCAAATCTGGCTATTTATTAATTATGTACTTACACTCTCATTTTTTCTCCTTTTGAAACGAACTTTAGAACGAAGATAGATAATAAATAATCAAAATCTGAAAAACGAGAGTTAGTTGAAAGAAATATTTTGTTTACTTAACGGCTGAAAACATTCATGATAATTTAACGAATGTTTCCGAACGTTGAAGGGGATCAAGTACAACACTATGCAGAAACATCTGCAATGAGCGTTTTTCTTTTGGTTTTCTAGTGGATCGATAGATGGCGTTACGGTCTGTGCGAATAAAAGTCAAAATATCAAAATATGTTTCTTTAAAATAATACAGAGGGAGAAGATGATCAAAAAGATGCCAACTCATCATTTGATTTAATATTTTATTATTTACGAATCATTTTAATCGAAAATATAAAACTTTTTACGTCTGACATTGTTGTATGGGCTCGATCCCTTGGCCTTTAAAAAAAAGTCAGGCACAGTCTTGACATGATTTTGACAGGATCAGAAGTGCGATTTTTGAAAATCATACGAGCGACTTGGCAGTAGAAAGATGCATGATCTCCATAGTAATTTTGACATTTTCTACTGAAAAATCGCTCGTATGATTTTCAAAAATCGCACTTCAGGCCTACGTACTCGAACTCTATGGAGCGATAATCATGTCATCTGTCGAGTTTTTTAGGAACTAAAATTAAAAAAGAAAAGAAAAACGCTCATTGAAATTAAAACATAGCTTTCAAAACACATCGACAACTCTTTCCATACTTTATTGCCATGAAAATTTTAATAATTATACTTTGGAGTCCATTCAAACCTTTGAACAGTTTCTTTGCTTCACACTTTCGTGACAAAATGTTTGGACAATAAAATTAACATAAAGTTCTATAAGACATGTTATGTCTACATCTTACAGACAGTGTTAGAATGCAGAGGTAGTTAGATTGTTTGTATACTTAATTATTGTTTTCGATAGTTTGTTATGTGGCGATATTTCATTTAATTGAAATCAGGAGATTTCAGAAATAGTTAGTCTTAAAGATAGGTATGTAATTTTAGGAAGAGAAATGGTGTAATTCAAGTTTTTGGAATCAGTATTGATAGAATCAAAAGTAATCGGAATATTTTTATTTATAGCTTTTTATTTGATTAATATAGGTATTTTTATTTTTACTGTTTTAAAAGTAACTAAGTGTTTTAAAGTTCATGTAATTTTAAAAACGTAATCGAGGAAAAAACGGCACACTTTCGATCTGACAGCAAAGTTTGAGCGTTTTTCTTTTCTTTTTTTAAATTTTCCTAAAAAACTCGACAGATAACATTGCTCCATAGAGACGTACGCGAGATCCTGGTAAAATCATGTCAAGACTGTGCCTGCCTTTTCTTTAAAGGCCAATGGATCGAGCCCATATAACCATGTCAGACTTAACAGTTTCATGTTTTCGATTAAAATGATTCTTAAATAATGAAATATTGAATAAAAAGATGCGTCGGCATCTTTTTGATCATATTCTCCCTCTTTATTATTTTAATGAAACAGTTTTTGAAATTTTGACCTTTATTCGCACAGACCGTAACGCCATCTATTGATCCCCTAGAAAACCAAAAGAAAAACGCTTATTGTAAAGCCATCCTTCCAGTGTCTTTGAACAATTTTTTTTAATGAATGCACCTCATTAATTTTGCACTTAGCTACGTATGTTTGTTACGTCGTTTAACGTTAACCAGTGTAACAACTGTATAAAATAAAATAGCAAATTCTTAGAAACAAAACAAGAATACTTAACGCAGTGTTAGTAACACGGGACTAATAAAATTAATCCGTATTTAAATTGTATGGTGTTACAATATAAGTACATTTTTTGTATCGAATTTTCATCTACAAAACTGTCAGTGATGCTTGATCTAGACTATTTTCTCAGAAAATTACATTCTTGGCCTAAAAAGCAAGACATTAATACTATAAGTCACGCGATGTACTCTCTAGCTCCATTCATCGATTATTATGAGAAATTGTCTTGTCTGAAGACATCATGTAATCTAAACTTGTCCAATTAATAGTAAAAGTGGGTACAACTTGTTAATAGCAAATTAGATTTAAAGTTTATAAGACGCCAGCAAAAGCTGAAAACATTCTACAAAATCGATATCTGATCGAATAGTTACAATTGCCTTCTTTTGCCATTTGCAAGTTTTCATTGAATAATAATAAAAAAACAACTGGTTGCATTCCGGGAGTGCCGGCAGAAGTGGAAAGTAAGAGATCTTACGTCTTACGGTCACGGGACGTAACGGTCCTGACGCGAGTTTAACATTTTATACCCATCCCAAAAAGTGCACAAACGCCGCTAACGAAGTTTTCACTTCAACACTACTTTACCCTTAATCTTTTTAGGGTTCCGTACCCAAAGGGTGAAAACGGGACCCTATTACTAAGCCTACGTTGTCCGTCCGTCCGTCTGTCCGTCTGTCCGTCTGTCCGTCCGTCCGTCCGTCCGTCCGTCCGTCCGTCCGTCCGTCCGTCTGTCCTACCTATTTAGGGCTGTAACTTTTAAACCGTAGTAGCTAGATAGTTGGAATTTTCTCATATTATGCGTTATTACGGCGAATTTGTTAAAAATTAATAAAAATGTCAAAAAGTTAAAAATTAAGAGGGGTTCTCAACAAGAAACTAGTTTTTATGAACGTTTTTTCTTCACGCTCTATCGTAAAAAAGGTAATACATACAATCGTCAAACTTAGTGTGATTATAGAGCAAACTCTACAGAATAACATCAAATACTAAAAACCGGCTACGTGTAAGTCGGTCTCGCGCTAAAGGTCCCGGACAATAAAAGTTTTTTTTCTAATTTAATAATTTTGTGTTCTGTGGCGGTGTGGTACGGAACCCTCGGTGCGCGAGTAGCCCTACTCGCACTTGACCGGTTTTGTTTTTTCTTATATTATATTGCCATATAAAATTTTTTCGTTTTACTACTTTTGCAAAAATATTTGAGTTTTCATACAAAGTCTGATACCGATGCGGCCATAAATTAGGTATAATCTTCATTTTCACACTAACATTATTATTCCTGTAGTTCTTGATTCCCATGGACGATCAAGCTTTTCACTATTATTGATGGTGTTAGTAATGAAACAGAGATTTATTGATAATAACACGGCATTAATTAGCGCTTGAGTTAACACGCAAGCGTTAATTATATTACCGGAGTTAGTAGGGCTGTTTCTTTACTATTCCACAATTTATGTGGATGTCTTCTTTAATTGTTATTTATTGAGCGTATTTTTTTATGTCAGCTTACAATTATATTTTCTTGAAAAGAAAAATTGTGTTTTTAATTAAATAATTTAGAATTGGTAATGAATGTATGATATTGATGTCACAGGAATGTTATCAAAGACTTAAAATTTAAATTTTCCTAGGAAGATTAATATCAGGTTGGTATTGCCTTAGATTAGACAGTTTTGGACAGAGGCAAAAATGATTTGTTATCATTGCAGCAATTAATGAAAGCGCTAACGTACTCATGGATACATTTTAATAATCTTGTTTTTGTAGTAAGTAGGGTGAGTGTGCCCGTGGGGTGGGTTCACATCGGGTTCAGGAGTGCGATTTTTGAATCTCATTCGCTGAGTTCAGAATTACTGTGGAGATACGCATTTTTCTACTTTTGATTTGACTTTCAAAAATCGCACTTCTGAAGTATGATTTTTGAAAGTCAAATCAGCAGTAGAAAGATGCATATCTCCACAGTAATTTTGACATTTTCAACTGCTGAACTCAGCGAATAAGATTCAAAAATCGCACTCCAGTAAATTTTAAATATTACAAACAAAAATATTAATCAAATTAAAGATTGAAAACTGAGATGAGATGATTGAGATTGATTGATTGATGGCTGTAACATGTTTAAAAGTCCATAATATTTGAAAAAAATTAATATTTTGAAAAAAAAATAATTACCTATGTTGAAACCATGATAATTCAATTCTGCTCTCGATTCTAAACAAACTACTTTCTAGTTTTGCGTTAATTCATTGACACGTTGTATAAGTTAGAAAAACTTTTTCTACGTACATTTTAATCACATTTGTTTTTTGTTTGCAGGTCAACACGGTGATCCACGGTGTGTTTACGTGCCTCCATCTACGGGACAAACGTACTTCTCATTTCGGATCGCGTACGCTAAATGTGGTACTAAGCCAGGTAAGCTATGCTATGAACTATTTGTAGTACGTCAGCCCATGTCCATTCCTTTACACAATCGCGTGAAAGTAGATATAAAGTGGGTTTGAAGGAATCCAGGCTTTGGAATTAATTTTAAAAAAGTGTTCTATCAACTGTAACTAAACGATATAACAACGATATAACAACGATAACATTTTCATCCATAATTCTTCATTTGCAAAACTAGCAATCAAAACCTAATCCTCCTTACATGTTTCCAGGTAAGGGTTTTACACAAGAAAAGATTATACCTTAGTTAAATTTAACCAGATTTTCCAAAAAAACAAAACTTTTAGCCACATTTAGAAGCCTTATACAACCAACACTAATAACAATTATCGCGAACGGATATATAAAAAAACATGGTAAACACACATACCACCATCAAAGATCAATAATTTTGCATATTCTGATATTATATCAAAATAATAGCCCGGTATTCGATTGTGTAAACTAATTGGATATTGGTCGACGGACTATAATGACGTACATGAATCAAAAAACGTTTAAATCAAAATGATCGTGTCACTTAACTCAACACTTAAACCGACACAATGTTAGTTTAAGCTTCAGTTCAA
This sequence comes from Agonopterix subpropinquella, assembly GCA_922987775.1. NCBI lineage: Eukaryota > Metazoa > Arthropoda > Insecta > Lepidoptera > Depressariidae > Agonopterix > Agonopterix subpropinquella. The sequence continues at coordinate 6,834,374 of OV277704.1, read as the reverse complement.
CTTTACTAATATGGACCGCGAATAATAGTGTGAAATCAGTAAATATTCAGACGGCACTCTAATCATGCGAACTTATACTATTAACTGTGGTTATAAATCGTTTTGAATGAATCGATATTGGTCTATAAATCAAAGGTGCATGGTAATATAGCTTTGAAGGTTTATGAGGATGGTGTGTGGCGAACTAGCTCTTCCTTGCGTCTGGGTTAGCGTCGGCGTCTTTTTGTTTTGTTGTTGTGAAAACTCATTTTCTCAGGGATTACACCTGTAAACAAAAATTGTTCGCTTAAGTAATTAGATAAAATCGTTGGCTGTTTTTGGATAGCTAGTTTTACCAAAAAAATATGACACAATTTTTTGAATTGAAAACTTCTTTAGCGGCGTTGTGCACTTTTTGGTATGGGTAAAAAATGTTAAACTCGCGTCAGGACCGTGACGTCACCCTGACCTGATCGAAAATTGGTCAGACATATCCCCCTCTATTTCTACGGCGAAAATGTCTGCTGTTTCGTTTAAGCCGTTTGTTCGCAGTCGGTCAACTTAGTAAAAAGTCCACTAAAATTTACTGTAGGAGATGAGCAATCGGTCCTCTTCGTATACAATAGTCCACTTTGCAATTGGTCCACTTCTCAAATGGTCCACTTCGCATACAGTACACTTCGCATACGGTCCACTTCGCATACGGTCCACTTCGCATAAGGTCCACTTCGAAAACGGTCCACTTAAAACTTCATAAAGCAATAATTAATTAAAAATCCATCAAAAACCGAAGCCTTCCCGAAGCTCGTGTCGCTCCCCAAGAATCCTAAAAAAGTAAACCGTAATGTCGTTAGTGCTAAATAAGTATTAAAGGCATTTGTCATTAAACTTTTATTCGCTTAAACTGAATCATTGTATATAGCTGTTATAACAATAGGTAATACTGAACAAAATCGTAAACTTTAAATTTCTAAACTTAGAAATTGCACTTATATAATTTACATATTTATATATCTTAGTATTATTTAGTTCTTTTTCTTCATTTTTCTTAAAAAATTTATTGGTGTTAGTTCATTTCGAAAAAGTCTTTTTAAATACTTTTTATGGAATCTATCAAAATTGATGTCTTGCTTCCTCCTTCTTCTCAATATGTTAGTAACATTTTTTGCATTCAATTTTCTGCTTTGATAATTTGCTTCCTTCATCAGAATTTGAATAAACAAAAACAATGTTGGCTTAGGTGGCATTCTAATGTTGAAACGATGGTGCCATCCTTCCAGAGCATTATTTGTTCTGTTCTTCTGATTACTGCAGGATATAATTTGTGGAGTAATTTTCAACATCCACTGCTTATCAACGTATTTCTTGAAAACTTCAAATCCAATTGCGTCCGATGCAATTTCGACTATCGCATTCCAAGCCTCTGGTATATATGCTGCTGGTAGAAGCGGTAATTTAGAAATCAAGTTTGTAATATGTTTACCTTCTCTGGTATCAGAAAAACCAATATTTCGCGATTTTTTCCACAAAGCCTTTGTATAATGGTAATAACAACCACTTAATATAACATTATCAAAAACTTTTTTAATTGCATTTATTTGTGGAAGCTCAAAGTCCGACTTGTATTTGTCAATTGTTATTCCCAAATGTTTCAAGGCAAGAAAAAACCTTTCGTAACTGATCGTAGTCTTATCAGGGAGCAACCCAAAAATTACTGGGACCACTGTCGTGTATTCATCATGTCGTGTATTCAACTCAATATGCAACGTGAATAACTGATAAAAGGGTTTTGGTACCCGTTTAAAAGTACCATCTCCATAAGCTACCAACGGATTTTTACAACTTTTTAAGTATCGAAGTGTTGATTTTGTACAGAATATTAGCATTCTATCCTCAATGCCTTCATCCCAAACTAAAAAATCATTGGCTAGTATTCTAGGTATCTCAATATCTTCCAAGCGTTCAAAGGTGGTCCTATTCACATCCAAAAACTTCTTACGGGTCCTGTACAGCGTATCTTTTTTGGACTGAAACGATGTGGTTGTGTCCACTTCAATGTTATTTTCAAAAATCTTCGGTATTGGTGCTAAACCCGCGGCTTTAGACCCGGCCTCTCTACAGAGACAGCAATACTGTGTTTAAAGCAAACTGTCAAATATTATACTGATAGGCGTACACCTGTATACTCATGTTTCTTGGACCTCTCGAAGGCATTTGACCTGGTTTCTTATGACATCCTGTGGCAGAAATTTGAGGATCTAAAATTTCCAGAGGAACTAAGTAATATCTTCAAGTTTTGGTACCAAAACCAGGTCAATGTCGTCAGATGGGCAAGTTCTTTTTCTGAGCCATATAGGTTGGAGTGTGGGGTGAGACAGGGGGGATTGACCTCGCCGAAACTCTTCAACCTATATATTAATGCATTGATAGAGGAGCTCAGTAGCACCCGTGTCGGCTGTCATATTGACGGACTGGCTGTCAATAATATTAGTTATGCGGACGATATGGTGCTGCTGAGCGCTTCGGTTTGTGGTCTAAGAAAGCTGTTAGGTATTTGTGAAAAATATGTCTGCAGTCATGGCCTAAAGTATAACAGCAGTAAGAGTGAATTCATGGTCTTTCAGGCCGGAACCAAGTGTCCATCCAATGTTCCACCTATCAGGATCAATGGATGTATATTGAACCGAGTGGAAAAATTTAAATATCTCGGACATTGGTTGAACTCCGGCCTGAAGGACGACGAAGACATTGAGAGGGAGCGCAGGGCGTTGGCTGTACGAGCCAATATGATAGCCCGCAGGTTTGCTCGTTGCTCCATTCCAGTCAAGATTACACTCTTTAGAGCATACTGTACTTCTTTTTACACGAGCAGCCTGTGGCTGAACTACACAAAGAAACAGTACAACGCCTTGCGGGTCCAGTTTAATAACGCTTTCAGGGTGCTGGTGGGGCTGCCGCGATTCTGTAGTGCGTCGGGGATGTTCGCCGATGCGCGAGTAGATTGTTTTTACACTACTATGCGCAAACGGTGTACATCCCTCATGCGTAGGATAAGCGGCAGCGCCAACAGCATCTTGAACATGTTTGCGAGTAGGTTTGACTGTCGGTACGTGAACCATTGCTGTATGGTTCACGTACTGACAAACAAACAGTTATAATGTAGTAATGTGTTGTGTGTATAAACTAACAGTAGGCTAAGTGTGTTACTAACAAAATTATGATCTCAGTTGGTCGAAATAAAGTTTTTCTATTCTATTCTATTCTAAACTTAATGTAACATCGCGTTTGCACTTGTTTATCAAAACAATTTCTTCATTTTTGGAATAATTTTGATCACATGTATGTTGATTTTCTCCATCTCGCAACACTTTATTTTTTTCACGGTTCAATGTAATTGTCGCATGACAAGATTTACGATTGCCGCATCTCCACAATGACGACCCACCTTTATTATTTTTATGAAGATTATATCTGTAGCCATTTCTTAGAAGTAAACTGTTTCCCTGTTGATTTTTTTCAAAAACCAAAGCCATTTTTTAAGCAGAGTATTGAGATAGACCAACACAAGGAATATATGGACCAAACAAAAATATTTGGAATTCAGTTTAAAATTATTTAAAATCATGTTGACAGATCGCTCACTATGACAGATTCTCATAGTAAAATAATAAATGCAAAGAGGTATGCATTTAATCTGAACTGGCCAGTATCGACGTATTATGTACAATAATGAGAAGAGATCAGATATTCGGATGCATATTTACCTAAACTTCATTTTTCACAAGAATAATGTGGACACGTATTAATTCTTTTAATTTATGAAACAATTCGGTAGGACTTGGACATTTGATCAACTCGGACAACATGAACAACTAGGACAACATGAAGAACTCTGACAATTTGGTAAAATACAATGTTGTCTGAGTTGACAGAGTTGTCCGAGTTGATCAAGTTGTTTATGTTGTCCGAGATGTTGTGTTGTCGAAAGTACTTAATTGGACGTCATGAACAACTTGACCAATTCAAATCAGTTTTCCAAGTTGACCAAGTTGTCAAGAGTTGTTTGCGTTGTAAGGGTGCGTCCACATCTGGTGAACGGCGCGCAAGCTGCGCGGGTGCATTTTATGCTCGTGCGTCGCTATTGCGCACGCGCTCGCGCGTCGTTTGCAAGCCGCTGCACAATCGCGGCGCGTTCGTCAGATGTGGACGCACCCTTAGAGTTGTTCATGTTGCCCGAGTTAACTGAGTTGTCCAAGTTGTTCTACCTACTGTTGACTACCTACGAGGACCAGTATGACAAAACGGTGCTGGTGGCCCGATTTTTTAATTAACTTTATTCAGAAAAGCATATTCATATCATGTTTTCGTGGGGAAAAAAGTGAAGTTTAGGTAAATATGTAATTATGCATCCAATTATCCGATCTTTAATAATGAGTATACTACTGAGTATAGTTACCTATTCTGTGGTATAGTTTACAACCCTTTCAACATACTAGGTGGTAAAAAAAAACATTTTATAAAACTAATTTAATGTTGACCGATTACTAAATTGACCAACCGCGAAGTTGACCGATCGCGAAGTTGACTACTAGCGAAGTTGACCTATCGCGAAGTCGACTATTAGCGAAGTTGACCGATCGCGAAGTTGACCAATCATATTTTAGTGGACTTTTTGCTAAGTTGACCGACTGCGAACAACCGCGCGGCGAAAATGTATGCATGTTCGTGCTGTTTCGTTTAAGCCCCCTCTCTTTCTACCGCGCGGCGAAAATGTATGCCTGTTCGTGCTGTTTCGTTTAAGCGGCATACATTTTATTGTCATTTTTGTGTACGATAAATGAATATTGTATTTTACTACATAAATGATAGTAACTACTTTTATATGTTCAAGTTTTCACTTCTGCCGGCACTCGCGGAGTGCAACCCGTTTTGCTTTTTTAAAATAAATTAGAGGGCACCGAGCCTCCTATATTGCGCTCAATCGCCTTTTTATTTTCTTAACAATTATCCCCCATTTCCCCTTACACTTATTACCTACTTACTTATATTACCACTATTCCCTGTTGAAGGAATAAAGTATCAAGTCTTTAACGTTTTAGCGTTTAACAATCAACATCATTGAAAAACAGCTATATAGTCTCTTAAGGTGGTTTCAGTCCATACAAACGTTTGACGCACAATACGCGCAAAACGAAATTAATAAAAGTAATATTTTATATATGGAAAAATAGTTTAGAAAATCTAGATATCGCGTATCAAATAAAAAATAAATTTGTATGAAAAATTTCAAAGCTTTATATCTTCGTAATTATATTATAAATTGCAAATGTTATTTGATACGCGACATCTAGATTTTCTAAACTATTTTTCCATATATACAAAGTCACTTATATTAATACCGTCTACGCGTATTGTGCGTCAAAGTTTTGTATAAAATTGACCCCTCTGCAACCGCCTTAAAGGAAAGGACATGGCAACTGAATAACTCGAAACCAAAACTAATTCTACGCAGGCAATCGCTAGATCCTAAATATTTTATACGCTTGGTTTATCTCGTATTTATAGCTTATGTTAGTAATACCCGTGTGTTTAGTCCGGTACTTGATTAGAGAAGGTACTAGTAGCTTTTATCTGGGTTCTATCTAAGTTTACAGCGTACTAATGACAATGATTGGGTCTGGTCTGACCACCCGCTTTGTTAGAGAGTATAGAAGCTGGATATTCGTGGAAGTCACGAGCTTTGCAGGAAAATACGTGTTTTAAATTTTTACGGAATTTTTATCGATTGTCCGTGCCTACCCTAGTGGGACATAGACGTGAGTATAATATGTCTGTAAGTGGTACGTGGATATATAAAGAGCGATCAGATTACAAAAAATTGGCTTGATAAATGTTATTATATTACCTGTATAAAAGAAAAGTGGTCAAGTGCGAGTCGGGTTACTCGCGCACCGAGGGTTCCGTACCACACCACTACAGAACACTACATTATTAACTTAGAAAAAAAAACTTTTTTTGTCCAGGACCTTTAGCGCGAGACCGCCTCACACTTGGCCGGATTTGTTGTTATTCTGTAGAGTTTGCTCTATAATCACACTTAGTTTGACGCTTGTATGTATTACCGTTTTTACGATAGAGCGTGAAGAAAAAACGTTGATAAAAACTAGTTTGTTGTTGAGAAACCCCATTAATTTTAAAATTTTTGATAATATTATTCTTTTTTAACAAATCCGCCGTAATACCGCATAATCTGAGAAATTTTCAACTATATAGCTTTTACGGTTCAAATGTGACAGCCCTAAATAGGTAGGACAGACGGATGGACGGACCGGATAGACGGACAGACGGACGGACATCGTAGGCTTAGTAATAGGGTCCCGTTTTCACCCCTTGGGTACGGAACCCTAAAAACACACTAGTAATATTTAAAGGGGTGGTTTAGAACTTTAGACCATCAAACTATAAACAGTATCACTGTAGATAAATACAAAAAACAATTAAGAAATCAGCTGTTAAGGCTATTCTACCGTTGGCGCGCTCCATACAAACGTAGTATGGTGATATTTTCAATACTATCCAATTAAAGTCAATGAAATTTTTCAAAAACAATCTAGTATCTAATTTCTACGTCGGTATGAAGTCAGATTTTCGATAAAATTTATAGTTCTAAAGTTACAGTGCCACAAATATTTCCATACAAATCTTAAATAAATCCTAGCATTGAAACTGTATATTTTAACGAAAATCTGACTTCATACCGACATAGAGATTAGTTACTTGATTGTTTTTGAAAAATTTCATTGACTTTAATTAGATAGTATTGAAAATATCACCATACTACGTTTGTATGGAGCGCGCCAACGGTAGAATAGCCTTAATATATTTGAGTCGACTGCAGTTTTGAATGAAACAGCTTTCTTTTTTTTTATTTCGTTGGATTTATAATGAATGCAGCAGGTAATAAGGTGTTTTGTAACACCCTGTATTCGCTACGAAATCTGAAAAAGACAGTTAATCTAAAATGTATATTATAAGGTCTACCGCTTGAGCGAGAGTTGGGAGAGTGGAACCCAAGACCCAAAAGCACTCAGCAAAAGCATTTAGTCTGATCATCTCTCCTTATCACAACAGTTCGACCCAATGGGACCATCTCTCCTTGTTCAAACGTACATAGTAATAATTTATGTCGTGGATTCAAATTCCCTGCGCCACCAGGTTTATTTCACCTTAATTTTATTCATACATCTACACTAATATTATAAAGAGGAAAGATTTGTACCTATTTTTGTATGTTTGTATGTTTGTATGTTTGTAATGAATAGGCTCAAAAAGTACTGGGCCGATTTAAAAAATTCTTTCACCATTAGAAAGCTGCATTCACCCTGAGTAACATAGGCTATATTTATTGCTAGAAAATATTAGACGTCCACCCGTGCGAAGCCGGGACGGGCCGCTAGTATATTATACAGTTATTATTTAATTTTAACACAAAAATAACTATCATAACCTAATTACCACTTTTTAACATACGAGTATACTTTCTTTATTTGGTCTAATAAACCTGAATAGCCTGAATAATATTTTATTTAATCGTTTCTTCTTATATTCTTACTTAAGACAACTTTTCATTTGTTTTTATCACGTCATTAAAAGTAAGGGAGTGTGTTAATTTTGTTTTTATGATTTTCGTTAATAAAGTTTAATGACAAAATTTAGTGTAATATTCTAAATTACTTTTATAATTCCTTTAGTATACGAAGGGCCTGAGAATCAAACCACTTTCACACTTCAGTTAAAGGTATAAGAGTTATCTGAGAGGTCGAACATATTTTCCTGATTTAGGAGACAAATGTGTAAGTACATAATTGTAACGATTTGCTGTACACGCTTATTTAAACTTCGTTATGTCGTTTCGCTCTCTCGTTAAAAATATAAGGGTATTATTACTTATGTTAAAAAGAGAGAGTAAATGTTTATCACTTTAATGGTGGCTATTTGACAATGTTTATTTTGTTGTTTTGCTCTTTAGTGGTATTTAGTGTTGAAGAATTTTATGTTTTGTAATACATAAAGTTGTTTCTGAATCGTATAAGGAATTCTGATATGTATAAATGTTTTGTAAAAGAAAATATGTCAGCCGTAACGTAACGGTCTAAACCTGTAAGTTTGACAATCTTCTAGGTTCTTTATCAGCTTCTTCTGCCGTGTTGAAAGCCTATCATTGAGTTGTATTGATTAGTAGGTCGTAACCCTAGACAGAGAGAGGTCGTTATTATAAGACAGCGCAGGACCGGTCGTTATGGCGATCCATGGGGGAGGCCTATGTCCAGCAGTGGACGTCCATCGGCTGAGATGATTATTTTGTTAGACCTTATATATAAGGATGGTTCATCAGCCTATAAGTCCCACTGCAGGGCAAAGGCCTATCCTCACGGAGGGTGTACACGGGTAAAAAAGATTACTTGAAATAACAATTTTACGTTTTCATCGGTATATACAGGGTGTAACAAAACACCCTAGTAATACTTAAGGGGGAGCTTCAGACCATCAAACTGAACAACTTTCACTATGGGGCCAAAATCGAGAAAAAAAAAACAGCTGTCCCATACATTTAGTCGAGTCGGTACTGCAGTTTTGTATGGGACAGATTTGAGATGATGATCAGGTATTTGCAGATTTTTTTTATTTTTCTCGATGTTGGCCCCATAGTGAGTGGTTCAGTTTGATGGTCTGAAGCACCCCCCTAAGTATTCCTAGGGTGTTTTGTTACACACTGTATATAAGAAAACGTAAAATTCTTATTTCAAGACGTCTTTTTTACCCGTGTATGGGCACGTTAGTCCACGACGCGTGCACAATGTCGATTGGTAGACTTTATCATCAGAATTGCTTCTTCAGCATTATGCAGATTACCCTCGTGATTTTTTCCTTCGCCGTTTGAGAGCAGTCGGTATTACGTACACAAGTTTGAAAAATACATTGGTTCATGGAATACAGTTACGAATCACTTATTGAGTATTGTAAAGTGTTTTTACCTCGTTTGAGTTATTTTAGGACCCGGTGTTTTGGCAATGTTCTCAGAGGAATGATCTCCTTTATTCTAAAGCATAGAGACCGCATTAAACGATTGTAGTTAGTCTCTTTTATCTTATGACGTTCTTTTAATAGTAGAAGGAGATGGAACTATAAATGTTAGTTTATACGGCTGTCCACTTTTTTTTGTGATAGTGTGCGTGAAAAGTAACCGTATACATAGAGGCAAATGTCACCTGGGCCCTGTTTAATAAACGCGACAATGACAATTTAGAGTACATTGCTGGTTAGTAATGATGCTAAACTTGCAGTGCTTCATGTGTCCTAGCATTCTCAGCAATGTACTCTAAATTGTCATTGTCAAATTGTCATTGTCGCGTTTATTAAACAGGGCCCTGGTCATCTTTAGTCCATACTAATTGACACCACACACTCAAATACAAACGTCAAAAAAGGACATTCTTGCAATGGTATGGTTCACTCTATGCCTTTAGGTATAATCTTTTTGGCAATGTTCCCATGATCATGGTGTAGTTAAATATCAGGGACATATTTAGGTAGAAACTCGGTAAGAACCCGTTAAACTTTTTGTTAAGAGAGATCTCTTTCAAAACCACTTTTCTATGAATCTATAGCGGTATATTTTTCATTAAAAATCACCGTAGCCCGCTATTTCAGAATTACACTGGCGTTCAAACTAACTGGCTCAATCTGGCACGCTACCCCACTCGAGGAATTCCTCAGTGACCGTTTTTTTGCAATAACAGCTAAACTAATGAGGAAAAGTGGACATCAGTTATAATTGCACGCCAGTGCATCGAAGAATTTGTTTGTATCTACCATCTGGATCCTAGTTGTAATCATTGTAAGCAATTTGTTAATGTTGCTATCAGGGTGCAGATATTTGTTTATCGGTTGTGCTCCTAATCATCATTGATTTAATTCGATGCATAGTCATCCCCCGGACTCGCTTGATTTCATTGTCTAACTAGTATTGTGAGTAATAAATGCTAATTGATCCTGGTTTACAGGAGTTACAGTGTTAGGTATGTGTGGTGGGTCTATGCCCGATATAAAAGTAGAACAATGTGTCAAGTCATTATGCTATCTTCCATTTAAATCTCCTGAACAGCATTTAGCTGTCCACTTCTGGACATAGGCCTCTTGCATGGTGCACTATAATACTCTGTACTCAACGCTCTTCATCCAGCCCTAGCTATCACCAATCTTAGGTGTTGACCTAAGATTGGGGGATCCAGAGCGGATCAGGGGTATCGTCACCCTGCATTTGCCAGTCCGTGGTCTCCATTCGACTCCTCATCGATTTTCTGTTCAGATTTTCTGTTTCTGGCAGATATGACCAGTCGCTGCAAAGAGGTTGTTTGAAAAGGTCGTTTTCCTGGTTCATTTCCAGCTTTTTATAATAAAAAATGTACAAAAGAAAACTTAACCCATGGTTTACTTAAACAACATCCCTGAAAAAATTTGCTTTAAACGTAGGAATAATTATTAAAAAGTGACTTATGCACTGATCAGATTTAGGTACCTAATGACCAGATTCAGGTACCTAAATCCGACGAGCCTTTACTGGAAAAAAATGTTTAAGCAAATAACCCTCCTTCTGGTGCAATCGGGTAAAAAAAATCTGTTATAAGCTCTACTCGCTCGCACTAAAATTCGGTTAAATTTAAAAAAAGTTCTGTTAAATTTTTTAAAAGTTCGGATAAAATAATGTAACAAAGCATTTAACTTTGGTTAAATTCGGTAATTACTTTTTCTTTGTTATGAATCTGTCAAAATCACAAAACATCATCTTGTTCATCGCAAATGGTGGTGTTCGATTGTTTATGCCTACCCCAATTGGAGACAGTACAAATATTAAAGATGTGTTATCGATTTTGCCCAAATAGTTTTCATGTATTGCTTTCAATTGTTAAAACATTGTATAAACAGACGCTTCCAGTGTGAATAGATAATTTGTGTGACAATGCCCAAGATATTTATTTTTATTTATTTATTTAAAATGTCTGGAAGGTCAACGACTGTAGTACACAAGTGGCTGTACAGTGCAATTCAGTTGTAGGTACACTAACTTTAACTACGTCACACGTAGGGTTTTAACGCCTAATGTTAGTCTTTACTAACATACAATTGACTTCCGACTTGTAACAAAATAGGTAGAGGACTGAAGGTTCACTTCGAATGAGGCGTTTTCATAGACTTTAAACGATAAGTCTGTTGATGGCAATATTAAAATTAGAAAAAAACCTGTCATATTGAAGGTAAAAAGCAAAGAGTAAAAAGGGTTTTTGTCTACGGTTCTTTTCTGTTATCATCATCCATTCGTCATCATCTTGGCGGCTCTGTGTTGACTATGGATAAACTTTTCACTACATATACGAGTATAACTACAATACACAATAACACCAAAAATACAGAAACCAAAATTGACTGTACAAAAAGTAGATCAATACAGAGTATCAAAACTACTTTCATATTGTTGTGATTATAATCTTTTTTACTTATAAACATTGTCTAAGTTATAAACTAACAAATTGGTCCCTAAAATTAGGGAATCGAGAAGAAAACAGAACATTATCGTTCTAGCACCAAAATTTTTAAGATTGTAATGCTATCTATCCAGTTCAGTGTCACTAAACACATTTTTTTTCGTCCCCAGAACCTTCTATAAAATGTGTATTTAAAACTGGTGAGATTTCTTCTTATACATATTTTACTCAACAGACACTTTCTAAGCCTAAATAATTAGGACTGATGATTATAGATACAGTATAGACAGTAATTTTCACTGTAACTCGATTAGAATTTGAGTTGATCTAAAATATATTTTACTCAAGACTTACACATGGCACAAAAATTGCGTTTGTACTCATGATGTTATGCTACTGTCTACTCTAACACCCTATATGTATTCATCCCTTCTAAAGGTGGTTAAGGCTAATGGGTATCTGTAGCTAAGACCCTTAGTAGCCTGTCCACCCCAAAATGACTTATCTTACCTTACTATGAATAAACTCACCTATGTTTATGTAAACTTTTGTATGTACCTACATTTGTGTGCGTCTATTACTCCGAAGATCATTGTGGACATAAATGGCCCTTCTGTGCTTTCCCATATTTCTGACCATGCAGCTTTGAATGACCAATTGTTCGCCTACTGATTTTCCATGACAAAAGAGTTTTAGTAACAAAGTAATATAGTTATAGATATTGAGGTCAACTTTATTTTCAGCTAAGATAAAGTAGGTTTACAATATTTAACGAGAAAATGAACATCACTGGGCTAATAACATAGGTAAATCTAATTTCTGACTAACAGTCAAAGGTAAAAATACTTCATCATCACCAATCTATACAGGGTGAAATTGATATCAATAGCATTCTTTTAAACTGAGTCGACCCATCAAACTAAACAACTTTTACTATTATGGGAGCAAACCGACCGGAGCAAAAACAAAATCAGCTGTTGCATACATTTCAGTCGAGTAGGCATTGCAGTTTAGTATGGAACAGCTGATTATTTTGTTGCTCCGATCGGTTTGCTCCCATAGTAAAAGTTGTTCAGTTTGATGGGTAGACTCTTAGTTTAAAAGGATGCCAATGATATCAATTTCACCCTGTACATCCCACTGTAGGGCACATGCCTTCTCTCAAGGGAGGTGTATGGGCGTTTGTCCACCACGCGTTCCCAATGGAGATAGATACACATGATTGGGATGACTTCACATTATGTAAAAGAATTTCGTTTCACCACGATGGTTTCCTTTAACGAAAGTTAGGTACTTAAGAAATCAATTCTAATCCTTTATTCAATAGTATTATTTACGGTAGTAATTATAGTACTCTGTGGTATTACGATTATTATATTATTTTACTGCCCCGTAGTTACTCGTACAACAGTATAAAAGACATAAACGAGACCATCAACCTGTAGGTATCTTCAGCCTGGCTATCTAGTAATAGATACTCTTTCTTATACTGTGGCCTGACACCAGTCTCCACAATATAAAACTTTACGTTCCTATATTTTTTTATTATAATAATTCTAAGTACCTACCTATATAATAAATATGTATTATTAACCCAGTAAAATTAAGCTGAAATATACCATTCTGGAGAAGTAATTTCCGGAGTTTTGGAACTTTTTTTAAACGTTTCTTTGGTACGTAACATTGAAGAAAAAAAAGTGAGGGGGGGGGGGGGGTGAGCTGGAGGAAAAACTCCGGAAAATATTTCTTCAGATTTATCTAATTTTACTGGGTATAATATCAAATTAAAATTGAGTTCTTTCATATATTGGTCCATGATGCTAATAAAGAAAAATTTTACAAACGTGTACCTTTGTACGTTGGTACAAAGATAGCATAGGCTATTATTATGATTACAAAATAAGGACCAAGATGAGCATTGGCTCTACATGGGATGAGGATGTCGGCCAAGCCTTATCTTTATTAGACCGACTTGACCACTTACTCAAGGCTGGGCTTAAAATGAGATTTCATAACTTTTTAAGAGTAAAAAAAAAGGGTTGTGAGTTTTGGGTACTTAATGCATGAAATGTTTTAGATGGGATTATTATGATCAATTTGTTGTCCGTCCTTTACCTCTACAGAAATTTTATTTTGGTACTATTTTTCTACAGAACTCACATTTATTGATCTACAGAATGTCAATCTATTTTTAAAGATACTAAAATATCCTCAACTCCGCGTCTACCTCTACGTCTAATCTTACATTATTGCAAAATAAAACGTAATATAAAGTACTGTTTTCCTTACAATAAATACGAGTAACGGATCGCCCGTGGACAAAACGTTTAACCCTGCAGCCTTTGACTACTTAAACTACAGACTTCTAATATGCACAATTCTTCATGTCAGTTCCCCGGGGCTATTGTATTTAATTGTTAATTAAGGGATAAGCTATGTTTAGAAACACCTGCACATTAGTTTTACAACAAGAGGGCAAATTAATTTGACAAAGATGAATAGGTACGTAATTGACAAATAATTGCAAATGCTCCTTATGCGCATAATGCTCCTTAAGTACCTAATTAATGTAGTTAAATTATTCAATTTACAAAGTGTATGTTTTTTTTAAGAACGGGCCCCATAGTGCCTACATCTGGGGCTTGTTTATTTACATAGTTTAATTATATCACGTTGAGTACTACTACCGTAGTGTGATACTCTTTCTTATACCGTAAACGCAGTACGGACACTCCCCCTGCCAATTTTAACCTCACCTCTGGCAGGAAGAGTGGTGGAAAATGTCGGCAATGGCGTATTCCTGCCTCGCGTGCACTCACTCAGTATCGCACATGCTCACCTCTTGTAAATTTTTGACATTAGTATGAAATAACACGTGTCCAAGGTAATTCGAAACATTGCCGCACCAAATTCTGTTCATTGGTAAATGTCTTTAGTATTTGGCTCTTTGTTTCAGTTATAAGTCTATAGGGAAGGCAGTCTGTCCAATCCTTGAAACCGCCGACGTTCGTGCGCCTGCGATTATTTATGTGACAAATGAATGGGAGAAGATGTGGTCGAAGCTGCATTCTGCAGTGGCATTTCCGTCGTCGGCGTAAGATTGTTTGCTGCACTTTGCGAGAAGAAAATACTTAACTTCTAGGTTTTGAAATACAGTATGTTCAGTTTGACGGTCTAAATCACCCCCTTAAGTATATAAGGTATTTAAGTTTACACCCTGTATAGTATAACAAATGAATAAATAAATAAATATTTTGGGCATTGTCACCCAAATTATCTATCTATATTTGCGTTCACCGAGTCTCACTAACACGTACTTGTATTATGATGACTAGAAAAGGATAAAGAAAACAAATGTGCTTGTACCTATCGATATAAACCTCCATTACTTGGGTACTAACACTCGTATTCACCATGATTTTGCCTCTTGGGATGTTCTAATCCGCCAACCTATGCTCAGAGGGCAAGATCACTTCCAACTGCGCTATTGGGCCATCACAAAACGTAGAAAAATAACATGGGTACGATTCTGTTTACCAAATTAAACACAGGGACTCAGGGAGGGTGTTGGGCATTAAGCCCCCACGCGTGCCCAATGCGGATTGGTAGACTTCGCATACGCATCGGAATTTCATCTTTGCGTATGCAAGTTTCCTCAAGTTTCCATCACCGTTTGAGAGCATTCGGTATTACAATACATAAGTTAGAAAAACTCATTGGTACATGACATTTCGTCCATGTGAATTCGAACCCGGTCCTCGAGATTGAGTTTGCAACGTGCAACCTACGCTCTCTAAAAAATTGCAATGCCTTTCAGAAATTACAGTTCTATATAAAATAATTATCTGGTACTAAGAGTTATGAAAACAGAAACTCCTCAAAATAAACAGGAGAGGTCGTGGCGGTTTACCTACGAATGAAATAGGCTCAAACGCAGCATAGTCTATTAATAATTACCAATAAGGAAATACAAAAGTCAGAGATCGTGGGAAAGACAGTTCAGATTACCTCATTAGGCCTTAGACAATTTAATAGGGACGAGTTACGCGTGTCATTCTACTAAGAAACATTTCTGTCGCTTTTTGCGGGGGGCGAGGTAACATGAAATCCGCAACATTGGATTTTATTCCCCATAAGTTTAGATTCTAATTTTGAATGATAAAAATCATGAAAAGTAGTCTCGTGTGAACCCCAAACGTTCTAAGTTTAAAATTATTGTTTCGCTATTATAGGCTGTCTCGTTTAGTGATAATGTATAAAATCGGGTGTAAATGGGCAAGATTAATTGATCTAATACCGTGGCAGAGGGGAAATGCTACCGCAAGGCGAGTCCCTATTAAATTGTCTAAGCATTAGGCTTATGCATAATGAGCGAATAAGGTTTTCTAACCAGGAGTTATGTTATGATATTTCGGGCTGAATTCCTTGTGAATTTTCGCACACTTTAGAAATCCATATCTAAGTCTATGCCTTTAACAAAGACAGATAAATCCCAAAGACCTGGAATTTAAGCAGTAACTCCTCATAAAATGCCTTCCTCCATCCTCAAGACAGTTGCCTCGGGCCAGTAAGAACACTTTGTTCTTTACCACGCCGAAGGTTATTTACTTGTTGTGAAATATGCAAATTGCACTTATGATAAACGTATTGCATTTTACACTAACGTTTACCTTACTTTGAAATGATAGTTGATTTCGTATAATATGCATTTTATGATTGTAACTAGTGTATAGCTTTAGGCTTGGAGGCTTTTAGGTCGTGTTTGGTGCTGTAGAACAATAAAATGTAAAATTGCTTTAATGTCAGAAAGTGCTGGTGATTTTTATCGCTGTTTTGGCAACATCTCAGCAACTGAAATAAAACAATTTAATGTCATATTCGGAAAATCGTTTTTTTTAAATACCAGTGCTTGACCTGGAGTGCGATTTTTGAATCTCTGAGTTCAGCAGTTGAAAATGTCAATATTACTGTGGAGATACGCATCTTTTTACTGCTGATTTGACTTTCAGAAATCGCACCCCTGGAGTATGTTTTACGAATGTCAAATCAACAGTAGAAAGATGCGCGTATCTCCATAGTAATTTTGACATTCACAACTGCTGAGTTCAACGAATGAGTTTCAAAAATCGCACTCCTGGGCCCATTCTCTATCCAGCGTGGCATGTATTCAGCTCGTCGCATGGGCCTACCTACAAAAAGTACCTATGCCTCGAAATTGAATTTTGTTGGTTTTCCTCGCCATGTTTTTTTTCACCATGCTAGTGACAAATTCTTCTTTCGTTTTTCGACTCCTATTTAGCGCTCCTACCCTGAGACCAAAGTCTTCTATCAATTTCATAAGCTTGCTATTGACAAGATTTTTTCATAGAAACATTCTGTAAGATTTGTGATTTAACATGTTATCGTAGACGTTATTTAGCTTAAAAGAATAGATGAGATAGAGTTTACCTGCGAATTCGTCCGTACAAATTATATACCAGATTTTAAGTCAGATCATAAGCTATCAAACAAACAAAGTTTTATCAAAATCGGTTCAGTAGTTTTTGTGTGATGCTCGATCAAACTTCTTTTTTTTTAATTTATAGTTTTATGATAGTACGAGCATTTACCCGCGACTTCGTCCGCATAAATTATATACCAGATTTTAAGTCAGATCATAAGCTATCAAACAAAAAAAGTTTCATTGAAATCGGTTCAGTAGTTTTTGCGTGATGCTCAAACAAACAAACAAACAGACTGACAAAAATCCAAAAATTTGGGTTTCGGAATCAGGGACAGGTAAAAACCATGTCGTAATATTTTTTTTGTTAATATCTTCAATGTACACACACATTTCTGTTACAGTTTTATAATAGTTTAGATAGATAGATAGATTATGTAAATATTTTTGATGTCTGTTCGTAGGAACAAGAAGGAAGCGGTTCGTAGAAGGTAGCTTCTAGTATAAAACTGTGCAAGAGCTATATCTTTACAGATATTTGAGAAAAGCGTCTGCACCAAATAACTGTAAATTGTTGCAGCACGTAAATTTTTTTGTTATCACGGAATTCTCATGGATTTAAAGAGGATGAGATCCATCAATTCCACGCTGATGAAGTAGCGAAAAAAAGCTATGATTTATTATGAATTCATACGCTATCGGAAACAAAGGTGTCCATTTAATATCACAAAGTCTTCTCTTCTCGTCTCCTTTTACGGTAGAAGTAGCTCGTCCTTATTTCGTTCTTTCTAATGCAGATCATGGCCCACAGTTTTCTTATCTAATTTCCCAGTACTCTGGTACTTTGTAGCAATTTTGCAATAAATCCTCTGGCCAAGTTTCTTCACGTACGAAGCTCTCATTTCAACTAAGTGAGTTTTTCTCGTTCCGATTCCTAGTTGTGTCCACTATGGCCTGTGTGCTGTAGAGATG
This sequence comes from Agonopterix subpropinquella, assembly GCA_922987775.1. Classification (NCBI taxonomy): domain Eukaryota; kingdom Metazoa; phylum Arthropoda; class Insecta; order Lepidoptera; family Depressariidae; genus Agonopterix; species Agonopterix subpropinquella. Next base: position 6,816,440 of record OV277704.1, on the reverse strand, counting down.
TTAGAGATATTCGATTTTGGATACGGATATGTCATATGGTTATTCAAAAGAATTTTTTTTTCGATATACTTAGATTACAAATATAAAATATTTTTGGGTAAATATATTTTAAACAAATGACTCAGGGTTACGAATATTACGTTTTTAGGTTGAGATTGAGGGATGAAATTGGAGTTTGAGTTCGAACTCACATTATATAAAATCCATACGTTTTCGATACTCCAAAAACTCAACTCATGTTCAAAGACGTCTCTGAATCTCTGAATCCTTTAAAGTACGAGTGAATAGGCATCTTCTGGGTAAGCTCGCTACATCTACGACCCCATCTTCGTCCTGAGGACTGGATTGAGGTCAAGAGCAAACCCATAGTTAATAAAAAAAAAAAAAATCTCGACCTTAGTATTTCTCCTACTGTACTCTTCTTGTTTATCTCCAGTTTGTTAGTTATCACTTTGTGTTATGTATGGTACATGTTTTTCCTTAATGGTACTTAATGATAGATTACAGTAACGTAATTCCATGACACTATTGGATTAGTTTATAATGAAATGCAGAATTAATGGTAGAATTCATCGATTAATGTTTCGCTTCTTATTTGAACGTTGTCTTACTTTCCCGAAACAGCGATCCGAATAACGGAGAACAGCATCTGAAAGTTTCCTTTGGAATTCGGTTCGTTGTTAGCTATGACATTTTCTTTTCGATATATCCGACAGTTTCGGTTATGAAGCTTCACGACATCCCTAGTGTTGTGTATAACGGACGGACCCGGTCCTTCTTCGAACGTTGCGAGCGCATTGTTTCTCGGAATCGCCACCCGCCAGACTGCATAGCTGAAGCGCATAAAGCTCATTTTCCCATAACAACCCGACTTGAAGACGCCATCCCTCAATCTGGGAGATTTGTTACTATTGGTGTGAAAGTCGGTTTTAATTCGTTCTGTTTAGATATCCTTAAACAAAGTCATTGATTAATACTGACCTTTATTAATTTCTCTTATACTGCATGATTACACTGGATGATTCAGTAAAAAATTCAAATGCTGTAATGTAAATTGTATTAAATCAACAATTCTGCGATAAATTATATACCCGTTGAAGTCTTTTGTTCTAGTTTCTAGCACAAGCTTTCTTTAATATACTGATGATATTAAGAATGAGAAATGAGTGTGAATTTATGTTAGTGGTAACTGCAGTTACTTTCAACAGTATTTCCTTCCCACTATAACGAACTATTTGCGACTTTAAGTGCGTCAGCGTAACATGTCACATTATACGCTGACGGAGAAATTGTAAAATCGATTTTATGCGATAAGAAATAGAGTTTCGGTTACGTTAAACGCCAGTTAACTTTGAAGATTGATGTCGTAGTAGATTGTGGTTCTGAAAGGGAGTTAGCTGGGAGCTTTTAAGGGCTATTTTCGTTTGATATGGCGACGAGGCTTCTGGTTCGATCCGCGTTCTTCGTTCGACTTCCACTTTTTGCAAAGGTTCATCCGCGTGCAACCCTACCAATAATAAGGATTTGAAAATTAAATCTTTTTTGTTTAGATTTTTTTTAAGATTGCCTATAAGAAATAAGGTCAGGTCCGATCATGTATGGAGTACTGCTGCCACCTGTGGGATGGCTCAGCCAAGTATCAACTTGCCGCACTCGACTCGGTTGAACGCAGAGCCAGGAGGCTCATTGGCGATAGTAAGCTGGTGGAGGCCAAGCTTCATAGCCTAGCCCACCGCCGCAGAGTGGCCTGCTTGTCGGTCTTCTACAGATTGTACTTCGGTGAGTGTGCCCTAGAGCTGCATGAGCTCATCCCACCTTCCCCTTTCTACTATCGGACTTCCAGACGCACCGCGGGATATCACCCCTTCTTGGTTGACATCCCACATATCCGCACCAAGCGCCTTTCTGAATCTTTTATAATGCGCACAGCCAAGGAGTGGAATGCCTTACCTGCGTCAGTATTTCCGAGTACTTACAACCCGAATTCCTTTAAAGTACGAGTGAATAGGCATCTTCTGGGTAAGCTCGCTACATCTACGACCCCATCTTCGTCCTGAGGACTGGATTGAGGTCAAGAGCAAACCCATAGTTAATAAAAAAAAAAAAAAAAAAAAAAAAAAAAAATAAAATTATCTTTATTGAAAGGCCACATAAAGAGAGCATCAGTGTCAGCATGAAAGTTTTATTACACAAGGAAGTTATAGGATAGGATATACACTTTTTGCTGTATGAAGAGCCTGGGCAATAACTTCAATCTATTGAATTAAATGTAGACGGAAAATAAAGGTAGAAAGTTTATATCCATGGAGTCAAATATAAGTTTTATAGATATCTGTGGGCCCTTGGCGTTGAACAATAAAATCATTGTACCTTATTGAATTGTGGTTTATAGTTTCTGTAATATTCCTTTACAGTTTTGTACTCGCACTTTGTCGACTTTATAGGCAATCTTGTATAAGTAGGTAATAATACGTATAATACGTCTCTTTTGAGATGGTCCGTCGAGGTAAGTACGCAGGTTACCAGTGAATGTGAATGTAAAAGCCATATACCTACTAAAACTATTTTCTGTGAATGTAATGATAAAAGAAAGGATTTGTTTCTTCTGCTAGTTTTAATAGAAGAGAAGAACCAGCTAGGCAGTGCTAAGGTTGATTTGGTGTCGTATCAGAAACTCGAGAAACTGGCGGAATAAAAACCAGATCGGCTAATACTCTACCAACAAGCGTAGCGTAGCTCTTAAATAAGATGATGATGATGTAATAAACAAATGACATACAGGCCCTTTGAATGACCACTTTGGAATGTGGTTCCTATAGGAACCACATTCCTTCATTTAGGGACATATGGACATATAATGTATACATTATAGGTCCATATGTGAGCGGTTTAACTAAAAAATCGAAACTAAAGGAGTCAATTTACTGTTGGCCCACTAACGGTTACGTTTATTTATGGTATTACACTCTAAAACATTATTTAATTTATTATAGTAATCGGACGAAAGATTAGGTAAAAATGCAAACGGAATAATGAAATCAATATAAAAAATGTGCCGTTTTGACCTTTTTACTAAGATTCTTTTACCCTGTTAAAACGGCACATGTAAAGCAATGCGAGTATAGGAAAGATGTTCATACGAAAATAAAAATAAATAAAAGCGGTCAAGTGCGAGTCGGGCTACTCGCGCACTGAGGGTTCCGTACCACACCACTACAAAACACAACATTATTGACTTAGAAATTTTTTTTTTGTGTCCTGGACCTTTAGCGCGAGACCGACTCACACTTAGCCGGTTTTTAGTATTTGTTGTTATTTTGTAGAGTATGCTCTATAATCACACTAAGTTTGACGCTTGTATGTATTACCGTTTTTACGATAGAGCGTGAAAAAAAAACGTTGATAAAAACTAGTGTCTTGTTGAGAACCCCCCTTTTTTAACTTTTTGACATTTTTATTATTTGTTAACAAATCCGCCGTAATAACGCATAATATGAGAAAATTTCAACTATCTAGCTATTACGGTTCAAAAGTTACAGCCCTAAATAGGTAGGACAGACGGACGGACAGACGGACAGAAGGACAGAAGGACGGACGGACGGACGGACGGACGGACGGACAACGTAGGCTTAGTAATAGGGTCCCGTTTTTACCCTTTGGGTACGGAACTCTAAAAACCAACATATTGTACCAAGTGAAGATGTGTGCCAACTGCGATTACGCGACACTCCTTCTAGATGAGGTATAGCTAATATTACCACTAAAATCTAAAGATTATGAGAAACAAATCGACATGAGTTCCATAACTATACGCCAACTATACGCTAACATTTTTTGGGCGCCTTTTTCCCATAGCTGGAGAAATTATCTCTGTTAGCATAAATCTGACGCATGAATGCGCTGCGATCTCTCCTCTTTTAGAAATCTATCTAAAATCAGACTTCTAATTACAATTTCATTCACAGATCTCCACGGGCAGTTCTATGAGAACACAGTGGTAGTTCAATACGATAAGGACCTGCTAGAAGTATGGGACGAGGCGAAAAGGCTACGATGCGAATGGTTCAACGATTATGAGAAGACAGCGTCTAAACCTCCTATGGTTATTGCCGATTTGGACGTTGTGCAGTTGGATTTTAGAGGTAAGTTTACTTTGCTGCGTCAGATTGTAGAAAATGTTAAAAATATAATAATCTTAAGGTACCAATCATAAATATTACTGATAAGATTAAATGGTAAAATAACTGTTTGTATCGGGCACATAGGCTACAGTCATCGAGGGAAATAGTTTTTTTGTTTCATTAATTATTTATGAGTATTCCTATTCTATTTTTATTTATTTCCTTTTTGGAGAATTATTAAGTACTTACTATATTACCTATGTAACGATTTTTTTTGCTCAGAAAGCAGACACGTTTATCGTTTAGAAATCAGAAGTTAGAATTTTATTGGCCTCGTGTCTTAGAATGCTACACTAGGTGGGTCATATTTACAAAACGTACATATAAATACGTTTACGTAGATTAGGTTTACAGATTAGTAAATTCAATTACAGACTAGTTAATTTTGGGGTTCAAATTCGTTTAGTCTTTTTAATTGTTTTAGCCCAGTTTATTGAATTATTTAGAGCATTATACACCACAACCTTTTAATTACTAACATTTAAAGGTGTTTTCAGACTATGAAACTAAACAACTTTCCCTAAGGAAGTCGTTAAGTTTCATTGTCTGAACACACTGTTAAAATCTTGTTACTAAATAAAAACTAGTGGTCTATAAAATGTTTAACGAATATTTTTGTTTTAAATGGTCCTACAAAATACAGTAAGTATATAAAATTCAGGCCATTAAGGTCACTGACATTTAAGTCTTCCGAGTGACAAGATTATACTGCAAGCAAGATGCAAAATTTCCCAGAACTCTGGTGTTCTATTTTAAAACCTGCCGGTACTAAGACATAGGCTGGTAGTTTTATCATACAAAATTGCGAAATATTTAACCGCATGTTTTCCCACATTGACATTCATTGTTATAATGTTTAAAAAAAAACGGAACACTATAATCTGCGGCAGACCAGAGGTGGACCAAGCTCTCAACTACTTGGCACGGTCCGACGGGAACGAGATCAGTAGGAAGACCACAGGAACGATGGAAAGACGAAATTATCAAACTAGCCAGCGAGAATTGGATAGAAAAAGCGCATCAAAGATCTATTTGGATTGAAATGGAGGAGGCCTTAACCCAAAGAGGGGTCCTTAATTAATTAATTATTCATTAATGTTTTATAAGTATAATGTGTGTGTGTGTGTAAATTATTAAATTAAATGAAATGTAATGAAATTGAACTTATATATAACGTGATTGAAAAAATGATTTAATTAATGCATGCTTAATGAATTTTATAAGATGATTTGTATAATGAATTTATTGTAATTGTAATTAAGGAATAAAGAGGCTTTATTATTATTATTATTGTATGTCTTACGTTCCGTAATCACGGGCAATTAAGTCCCGGATCTTTGGAAGGCGTGCATGGAGCCGAAGCCAACATGTAGAGGCCCGTTCAAAAGACAAGTTAATCTAAATGTAAAGGATACACAAATGGCGGATACCATCTCCGAGCGTACAACATGATACCCACGGGGATGGTCCCCGCCATTTGTGTAAAGACTATTGGAGTACGGCGCTATGGCCGCGATGGAAAAATAAGGTCTTGGGCTATGGAGGTGAAAGTTGGATGGATGGATACTGGGCTATGGGAGGAGACTAACGGACGCCTGCCATGACAACTAGTCTCAAAATTGTAAATAGGGCAGGCGGTGACTCGCCGACTCGTCGAGTGGGCCCCATAAAACGGCCGCACGCACAAAGTGCGACAATGGGGCAACATCTCATTGAGCGGCTGAAGGTTGTCGAGAGGTGCGGCTCCGGTTTCACCATCGCGGGGTTTACCCCCGTGAGCGGGTTTCCCCGTTATTACGCCATTACGTGCAATACACTTCCAACCTGGAGCATAGGTTCTGCTCTTGCGATTCCACTCTGGACGGCCAATTAAGGCAAGCCAGAGGTAGGGGGGTGTGTTACTGTGTGTGTGGGTGTGGGGGTGTGTGTGTGTGGGTGTGTGTGTGTGTGAGCGCATGTCTGTATGGTCCCCCTGGATAGGGGTACGCGGTGTCGCCACTCACCGTCAGCTCGCCACAAGCTGCCCCCGCGGGGTTATTATTATTATTATTATATTACCTTTATCACCTTATTCGCTGGAGGCCTCTGCCCTTCACTGGGATCCTATGTTTATAAACTACGAGCTTTTACCCGCGACTTCGTCCGCATAAATAATGTACCAGATTTTAAGTCAGATGATAAGCTATCAAACAAAAAACAAAAAAAGTTTCATCAAAATCGGTTTAGCAGTGTTTGCGTGATACTCGAACAAACAAACACCCAAACAAACAAACACCCAAACAAACAAACACCCAAACAAACAAACACCCAAACAAACAAACAAATAAACAAACAAACAAACAGACAGACAAAAAATCCAAAAATTGGTGATTTGAAATCAGGGACAGGCTACGGGACAGGTAAAAACCATGTCGTAATTTTTTTTTTGTGAATATCTTCAATGTACAGACACATTTCTGTTACAGTTTTATAATAGTTTAGATTTTGCGAATTATGTTTTATGTTTGCTGAAAACGTACGAGTATCTTAAACTTGAACTTCTTTGCAAATTAAGCACTTCATAGTATTAACTTTAGACTATAACAAAAAATCATGCCTTATACAGGGTGAAGTTTATATCATTAGCATCCCTTTATAAAATAATCTTTGACATAAAATAACTCTGAAGCTGGTGGTGTCAACACAATAAAACTTATTTTACTTTGTTAATCAAGGTGCGAAATTGGAAATACTGGCCGTCAGTCACTCAGGCTGCTGGCCACTGGACACCTTCCATACAAAAATATTCGAACTCATTTAGTTTTTAGGGTTCCGAAGTCAAAAAGGAACCCTTATAGTTTCGCCATGTCCGTCCGTCTGTTCGCGGCTTAGCTCAGAGACGCTTTATACTAGAAAGCTGTAATTTGGTATATTATGTATACATATTTATCACGCCGACAAAGTGGTAAAATAAAATCTTGAAAAATATTTGTTATATGGGATAGACGAGAAAAATTTAATACTAGAAAGCTGTAATTTGGCATATTTATCACGCTGACAACATGAAGTGGGGATGATTTTTTTTTTCTTGTCTTTCCCATGTTGTGGGGTATCGTTGAATAGGTCTTTTAAAAATGGTTGTGGGTTTGTAAAAACCATTTTTCGATTTAGGGATCCGTTAGTGACATATCAAGCTTTAAAGCGAAAATTTTGGTTAGAGTAATGTGTCCTCCCCTCTCCCAGCTAAACGGTTGTAGTTGGAGATGTGAAAAAATTCACGTCAATAGCATATATAACGAATTTAAAAGAAAAACTATCACCGCTAAGCTAGGCTTTACAAGTTTACGTGTAATAGTCGACCAAATAATAAAATGTACTTTTTAGACTTTATTGTCGTTAAACCGTAGTATAAAACAAAAAGCCTCCTTCTAAGTCCATATTATATTGTAACGGGCAACTACGGAACCCTACCCTAATGCTGCGCGTGGTTTGACACGCACTTGGCCAGTTATTATTACAAGTCTAGGCTGTTGGAATCAAATACAGACAATTGCTTGTATGTATAGGTACTAGAAAGTAGAAACCTATTTTCTTTTAACACTTGTTAACCAAGATTAAATTCACCTAACGTTTTCGAGCAACCATTAAATTAATTTAAATCCATTTCCTTAACATAACTGCTCTCATACAAAGGTTACCCTACATCCATAAACATTTACTACTTGTCGAACATCTGACTTGCACTATTTCGCTGCTAAAGATTATCTATTTAATTGCATACTACGTACTCTATGGAACATGGTATCTTCCCATAAAAAGTCATCTGACAGAGGTCTTGTCTTTATGAAATAGGATTGAAAATAGCTTGATCTACGGGATTTCTTGAGTAGAAGTTACTTTAGGAACCGTGTTATAGCATTAGTTACACATTCTGCGAGATTATAGTTTATGATAAACTTGTATTCAAAAGTGCTATAGGTATAAAAAATAACTAAAAATATTTCAAGAATATTCAGTTTAACAAATTGAATATCGTTTATAGATATTTCTCGCTTAATTGATATCTCCTTTGCCATTTTGAGTGTTAAAGATTGGTCGCAAAATCTATAAAACGGTCGTGAGACTTAACAAGATAACGATTTTATGATTATAACAGATATTGATTGTATCTGGTAAATTGAAATTGTAGTCGTAGTAGTTTTCTTTCAAATGTAAAGGTCTGTTTCTGGATTTTTGGCGTTGACCGATCACTCTTTCCTATCTGAATATCATGTCAAATTTTCAGCGGCTACCATTCACAATAATATCAATGTAATCAAATTAAAGATTGAAAAATTAAGTTTCGGGCGGGACTTGAACCCGCACCCTTCGAAACCGAAGTGCGTTATCCAATTTCGCTACCGAGTCCACTAGCCAGAGAACGAAATTTTCAATCTGTTGCGTCTTGAGGGGACGTGAGCGCCATCTACTGGAAGTTATTACAAACTTAGCCAACGAAATTGAATAACGCACTTCCCCGGTTTGGAAAGGTGTGGGTTCAAGTCCCGCCCGAAACTTAAATTTTCAATCTTTAATTTGATTCGAAATAGCACAATATGGCTGTAACATGTTTAAAAATCCATAATATTTGAAATTGGAACAGAGTGTGTCATCTATACTGTATGAATTCCAGTTGTAATGCTGGACTTGCAGGTTGGCTAGTTTGTAATAACTTCCAGTAGATGGCGCACACGTCCCCTCAAGACGCAACAGATTGAAAATTTCGTTCTCTGGCTAGTGGACTCGGTGGCGAAATTGGATAACGCACTTCCCCGGTTTAGAAGGGTGCGGGTTCAAGTCCCGCCCGATATTTAATTTTTCAATCTTTAATTTGATTCGAAATAGCACAACATGGCTGTAACATTTTTAAGAATCCATAATATTTGAAATATCAATGTACTGATCCAACTAATTCTGCATTTGAAACTGTTTTTAATAATCCCGTAACGAATCGAAAAAGCTAGAAGTGAAGTAAGAAAACCAACCATAAAAGATAAACAGGTATATTTTTAGATAGGAACAACATGCTTTATTATTAATATTTTATACGACGGACTTGTTAAAATTCGCACGTTCAATCAAAATAAACAAGGCAATTTTATAGTAACTGCTATATTCGACACCTCATATGTTACAAAAGATTCGATTGGTGCACAAAGTAATTCAAAAGAACTAAATTAATTATTATGTAATTGCTTTGTATTGTGTTATTTCGTGAATCCTGTGCTTATAAGTTATGTTTTCAATCATCTATTATAAGACCTCGCTGTATTTTAATAATATCCAGGGTCCTTCTTAATGTGCTGAAAAAATCAGCTGTTCCATACTAAACTGCAATGCCTGCTCGACTCAAACATGTATGGAACAGCAGATTTTTTTTTGCTCCGATTGATTTGCTTGAATAGTAAAAGTTGTTCAGTTTGATGGGTAGACTCTTAGTTTAAAAGGATGCTAATGATATCAATTTCACCCTGTATAAAATGAATTACTTACCTTAATATCTAACTTATTCTTAAAAACATCTTTGTTTATTGTTAAGGATACCCAATCGTAGACCTCGCGTATCAGGCTTGCCTCGTTTTTGGTCTACCGTTTAATGTTATAGTTTAGTTAAAATAAACATTTACCTTATCTTATCTAAATAAGATCACATGTCGCTAATAAGTAGGTATCCTTCCTTACGTTTTCAGTGCACATTATTGAATGTTTATACCTTTGGACAAATATATAATGTTTTCTTTCTCTCGAAAACTTTTCTCTTGAGCATCAGGCAATGACAGAATAACAGCGGTTGTTGGCGTTTTCGTCAACTTCCATCATGCTGAGTCATAGACCTTTCTATCTCTAAACTTAAATTAATACTTTGCTATATTTCTTGTGCCATTTTATGTATTGCTGTTTTGAGACAAATAAAAAACTTTTAATTTATTTATTTATTTAATATGTTGAATGTTCTAGGAGACAACGTGGACTGCTGGATGGAGATACAGGCCGGGAAGGGACCGTGGGCCCCTCCCGTGTCCGGGATCGTTCCTCTCGGCTCCACTCTGACCCTGGTCGTCGCCATCAATGACTATCGAGGTAAGCTGCATTAGAAGGTACACAACTATGTGCTCTTTGACGACCCGGTTGGTGTAATGGTTGTTAGAAGAATGCAGACTTCTAATACCTAAGGAGTTTGAGGTTCAGTGTTATGTGATTATGTACAACTTTATAAAGATTTCTGTTAAATAATGTGTAAGTGAAAACCTTAGTACCCATTTTGAATAAATTATTTATTTATTATTTACCAAGGTAAAGCACTGAGTACGAGTACTGAGACTTGGGTTCGAATCTCGGTTCGGTCGTGGATGCTATACCTGTGTTATACAGAGTGAAATTGATGTCATTTGCATCCTTTTAAACTAAGGGTCTACCCATCAAACTGAACAACTTTTACTATTTTATACTATTATATACTTTTGCAGCAAACCGATCGGAGCAAAAAAAAATCTGCTGTTCCATAGTAAACCGCAATGTCGACGCGCGAGTTCGCGACTTAAATGTATGCAGCAGCTGATTTTTCTTTTGCTCCGATTTGTTTGCTTCCATAGTTAAAGTTGTTCAGTTCGATGGGTAGACTCTTAGTTTAAAAGGATGCAAATGATATCAATTTCACCCTGTAGATAGCTTGACGTAATTTTTTTGACTCTACCACCGCGTCGGAAGGTGTTCCGTTGTAGAGAGGATGCGGTCAGAAACTCTTCAACACACATCTTTTAAACAAAACAAAATATACAAAGTACAACTACAAAATACATTCAACATTGATTACATAAAACCTAACATTGTCAAAGTATGGCAAACTATGTAAAATAAAATCGGTTTGACCTTTTATTTCTGCCTTGCATCAGTCGTTTAGAGTTGTGATGCAAAATGATAATCTACACTAATATTATAAAGAGGAAAGATTTGTACCTATTTTTGTATGTTTGTAATGAATAGGCTCAAAAAGTACTGGGCCGATTTAAAAAATTCTTTCACCATGAGAAAGCTGCATTCACCCTGAGTAACATAGGCTATATTTATTGCTAGAAAAGATTAGACGTCCACCCGTGCGAAGCCGGGACGGGCCGCTATGTTATATAAAATAACAAGAATCTTGGTGACATCAGCGTTTTTCACGTCGCGAATTTACCTGTATTATGCAGAGTGTAAATCCATGTACCTAAGTGCCATAAAAGTTTAGCCAATAAAATCTTTTCAAAAATTTTAGTACTTATTAGCTTTTTTTTACTACCTAGTCTAAATTACGACAGTAGAGTCAATAAAAATTCACCAATAAACTATTAATATCGATTCGAAGCTTCGCCTATAACTCCGAAGATGATTACAAATGATGTAAATTACAATTATAAATTTTTTTTTCGGCTTTTTTGAACCGCCAAATTATTCTTTATTACTCATATTTTAAATGAACTCATTGCTGTTAAGTGCCAATTTAATTAAAATGAAAGTTTGCAATTAAAGACTGTTAAGTACAAAAACAGTTTGATAAACGGTAACTTTTACAATAATACGAAAAGATCATGCACAAAATTAAAGCTAGGTAATGATTTTGAGCTATTAAAAAATAGTAATTACCAGTTTAGGTACTTGAAGTAATAGACTGCAATGTAGTTCTCATATCAATAAACATAATTCGTTCTTTATTTAACAACAATACAGCAGGGACGAAGTAGTTTAAATGTAGTAGTTATAATAGTAGATTGTTAACCAAGGGATGAAAGTCATCCATCTCACACGAGATGTTTGGCGCCCCGAACGAACGTGAGGGGCGCCCATAGTTCGAGTGTGAAATGGGTATTTTCACCCGAGTTAAACACTCTGCTTTTCATCACGATTACGAGGAAATTAACCAAAAACCAGATAATGAAAAAACCAATATCTGAATCGCTATTCACTTGATGAATTCATTTTAGTCTACGATTCAAAACGTTTGAAAATCACTCGGGTGCCAAACGAAATAGAAAAAAAACATACGAAGATTGTGGATGCTAGAATGAGACACATATATTTCCCCAGTGATTTTTACACGTTTTGAAACGGATCCAAAAAAAGCAACATGTCGCTTTCGCTCCCTTTTTTCTTTTTCCTGCAACTTAATGTTTTTTTTACACCAGCCTGTTTTTTTAACTCGCTTTTATATCTATGTAAATTTTTTCATCACGCAAAAAACAAAATGGATATAATTTATACAAAAGTCTCGAAATGTTACTAATTATTGTTATTATTAATTAGTAATTACTAAATTCAAACATTTTTGTTCATAACAATTATAAAAATTAAGAATTTTAATATAATGTTATCGAAGTGTGGCTGTATAGGTTTCTGCCTTTGCTCAGTAATTCAGTATAAACGTAGATTTTTTTTTTAAATTACTTTTCCGCCCTAGGGAAGAAATGTATCACTTTCAACCCGCTTCTTAGATAAACAATGACCCACTTTCAGAGTATGAGTGATGAAAAATTATTTTTCAGACAGAAAGGTCTATAGAAAAATAAGTTTCTTTGACTTCGTATTACAGATTAAATCTATAAGATTTTAATACTGCGAATCAAACGACATCTTATTCGGTCGGAAGTTAACAAGTTTAAAACTAACCAATATACATATTAAAACTTTTAAGAGAAGTTTATTCCGAAGGCTCCCGCGCCGCGTCTCGCGCGTTGCATACATTTTACGTCCTATTTGTCAATGAATTTTTTTAAACACGGTTTGGAAACCAATATATGTGCTTGTCAGATTTCCGTTAAATACATATATAGTTTCAATACTAGGATTAAATTTAAGATTAGTATGGAAAACTTTGAGCCACGATAACTTTGAAATTATAATATTCGAGCTTTTACCCGCGACTTCGTCCGCATAAATTATATACCAGATTTTAAGTCAGATGATAAGGTATCAAACAAAAAAAAATTCATCAAAATCGGTTCAGTAGTTTTTGCGTGATACTCGAACAAACAAACACCCAAACACACAAACAAACAAACAAATAAACAAATAAACAAACTAACAAACAAACAAGGGATCGGTCTAGCCGTTCAGCGAGGAAATGCTGCCAGCATCTTGGCTACCCTCCCGCGCGGTCCAAACCTGCACCATATTTTAGGTTAAGTTAGTTTTAGGTTCTCAATATTTTTATTTATTTTTAATGTACTTACCTACTTTTATTTGTTTTACCAATAAATATTTCCACAAACAAACAAACAGGCAGACAAAAAATCCAAAAATTCGTGATTTGGAATCAGGGACAGGTAAAAAACTAAAAACCATGTCGTAATTTTTTTTTGTAAATATCTTCAATGTACAGACACACTTCTGTTACAGTTTTATAATAGTTTAGATTCTAGCGGAAATCTGAAAAATGTACCTAAATATTGGTTTCTAGATTGAAAACTTTTTTTTAAATTCTAGTTTCTAAATGTTCAAACTAGGACGGAACTTCGTTTTGTATGGAGCGCCGTATGAATGATATCCTCTTAAGTTAACTTTATATAATCTTATTTATTCAAAATTGGTATTTTTAACTAAGTGTGAAATCAATCAAATCAGCTCATGTCAACCCACTGCTGGGCATAGGCCTCCTTTTATTGTACTATCCTCACCGTCCTGTGCCAATCTGATCCAATAATATTTATCTGTGGAAACTTTTAGTTGACAATGTTGTAGAAATGTTAATGAGACCGTAAGTTTTCCCAAAAGTAATCAAATTTAATAAATCGGTCTGTTCACGCGTACAGTAAATGAAATCAAGAATAAAATTCCAGTCAAAAATATCATCCTCGTTTTAGGCTCCGCCGGAGTCGAGTTAAATAATAGAAACACTAATTAAACAAAACAAGATATCAGCATTGACGTAGAATACTATGGACGCGGTCTAATACAAAATTTTCGAAAAAAGTGTCCGAGATTAAAGTACGCAAACGTTACGTAAATTAAAGTAAGTACAAGGGTTAAAAAAAAATTCTTGAAATAAGAAAATTACGTTTTCTTAATATATTATATGAGAGCGCCATATTCTTGGTTTAATGCAAATTGCATACATCTCTCATATACAGGGTGAAATTGATATCATTAGCATCCTTTTAAACTAAGAGTCTACCCATCAAACTGAACAACTTTCACTATGGGAGCAAACCAATCGGATCAAAAAAAAATCTGCTGTTGCATACATTTGAGTTGAGTAGGCATAGCAGTTTAGTATGGAACAGCTGATTATTTTTTTGCTCCGATCGGTTTGCTCCCATAGTGAACGTTGTTCAGTTTGATGGGTAGACTCTTAGTTTAAAAGGATGCTAATGATATCAATTTCACCCTGTTTATCGAAGACAACGTAATTTTCTTATTTCAAGTAATCTTTTTTACCTGTGTACGTGTACATTTTGATGCTCTTTTGGTTCGCACACTTTTGAGCGCCGACCCTACGTCCAGTAGCTGGTAAGTCAATGGATATCAGACCGCAAACATCAAGGAATATAATATTCCTTAGAAAACATTTCCATATTTTTCTACACGATGAATTTACATTTATTGTAATGTCCGTTAGAAATTGCCAATAACGTCTATAAAATATGTTAATTAAATTCGCTAATGCAAAAATCATGAATGGCTTTGTTAGTTCATTGATGAGATTTTATGACGGTATGATCTTTTATCATCTTTTTTCCTTTTAAAATGTATAATATTATGTTCCTTGATTAGTTATTGTTGTGTGATTGATGATTTCAACAGTATTAGGTACATTTTTTCAGTCAATAAGTAGTTTTATTACTATTTTTGTTCAAATATTAGGTATCATTGTTCAATTATGTTATTTTGAGTGCCTGTACTCAAATAATATCATCATCATCATCATATCAGCCGATAGACGTCCACTGCTGGACATAGGCCTCCCGCAAAATGGGGGGATTTGCCATAATCGCCACGTTTGGCAGGCGGGTTGGCGATCGCAGTTGGATTGAATGTGTGTACTCAGAGGATGCTGCTACCCATCCTCCGGTAGATCCCTTAGTCGCCTTTTACGACACCCACGAGAGGAAATGGGATGGTGCTATTCTTAGCCGACACCACACGGACTATTACTCAAATAATATACGAGTAATTTATTAAAATCATAAAATTATTAGGTACCTACCTATAAAAAAATCCCGCAACTAACGCCCCTTGAGGCCTTGACGCGACAATTTAATGCAAACCTAATCAATATTTAAAAATGAGTTTAAACTTATCCAGAAGGATAAGTAGACAAAGCAACAACAACAAACCAACCAACCAACCTTAGCAACAATATTTATAAAAATGGAGAAGTGGAGAACCACTTCTCCATTTTTATAAATATTGTTGCTAAGGTGTAACAAATTTTTTGTTTCTGATCACCCCGAAAGGAAATAATGAACTATTTTATAATGGAAGAAAAATAATTCTTCCTATTCAAATGTGACAACAATTTGCCATCCGTAAAATATACTTCCCACTGTAGGGCATAGAGGGTTCGCGAATAAGGGTGAGATGGGAGTAAGCCATCCTCCACTAAAGCGGCCCAGTGTTGATTGGTGGGGGAAAATTAGCAAATATTTACCTGAAATATTCTACTCAAAATCAAAAATCAAAATCATTTTTTTTATTAACCGACGAAAAAACAAAAAACGGAGGAGGTTATCTATTCGACGCGTATATTTTTTGTTTTTTTTGTTTTATGTATGAACACGCATAACTTTCTACAGAGTAGTCCGATTTTGATAACTCTTTTTTTATTGGAAAGGGTATACTCCCAAGGTGGTCGCATTTCAATTCAGTAAAGATCTGATGACGCACTTCGGAGCTACACAATAGAACTCCTCAAAAGTTGACAGCAAATCATCGGCGATTGAAAAGTTTGCTTCGTATCGATGTACCCTTTGTGTGTGCTGATATCCAGAATTCAACTAATGTATTTCATTTAAAATAATACCTATCACATAGATAACTATTTGTTGGCGTCATTTTTTGACTCTACCACCGCGTTGGAAGGTGTTCCGTTGAGAGAAGATGCGGCCAGAAACTCTTACTTCTGCTTGCTGATAGTTACCTATCGAATAAACTCGTCCAATCAACTGGAATAATTCACAATGCAATAAATAAGAGGTGCTAAATAGACGGTAAATATAATTTATACAATTTTCTCCAACGTCAATCAGGTGGAAAAATAAGTCACAGATGAGTGAGACTCGATTGATTACCATTTTATGACTCACTAGTCTGTCTTGCTGTTCTTTACAAATTTTCTAGTCTTTTATAATACTTCTGAAATGGGGGCGTTCTACTGCAATGTGATATTTTCAGGTAGGTAGCTGGAATGAAACGATAGATTCTATGATTAGTTAGACGCTTTAGACAATTTATACAACGTGTTAATGAATTAACGCAAAACTAGAAAATAGTTTGTTAAGAATCGAGAGCCGAATCGAATTATCATGGTTTCAACATGGGTAATTTTTTTCAAAATATTAAATAAATTTTTTGTGAAATTTTAAATTTACTGAACCCGATGTCAACCGACCGCACGGGCACACTCACCCTACTTACAACCAAAACAAGATTATTAAAATGTATCCATGTTAGCGCCTTCATTCATTGCTGAAATGATAAAAAATCATTTTTGCCTCAAAAGTTAAAATGCGAATAACTTTAAATTTTAACTATAAAAATAATGAAATTATTGTTTCAATCTAATTATTTTGATATAAATCAGTTGGGGTGTATGAGGTTTTGCGTTAATTCATTAACACGTTGTATAGGGACTCGCCTTGCGGTAGCATTTCCCCTCTGCCACGGTGGTATAAGAACAATTGATCTTGTGCATCTACACTCAATTTTATACCTTATTACTAAACGAGACAGCCTATAATAGCGAAACAATAATTTTAAACTTAGAACGTTTGGGGTTCACACGAGATTACTTTTCATGATTTTTAACATTCAAAATTAGAATTTAAACTTATGGGGAATAAAATCTAAAGTTGCGGATTTCATGTTACCTCGCCCCCCGCAAAAAGTGGCAGAAATATTTCTTTGTAGAATAACACGCATAAGTCGTCCCTATATAAATTGTCTAAGGTTAGACGTGTGTAAAAGCTAAATGATTTTTTTTCATTCCTTCGCTGTTTTTCGTTCCTATATCCTATGCTGTTTTCATCCCTATTTGAACAAAACCTTTTTGAAAAGCGGGGTCTTGAAATTGGGTGAAAAATTAAAATTTAACACATTAAATGACGTGTTTTAGTTTCTGGCCGTTTCTTTAGGTACTATATTTCGTCAGTACTATATATCGGTATTACTAGCGTTAACCCGTGACTTCGTCCGCATAAATTATATACCAAATTTTTATTATTAATTACCAGATCATAAGCTATCAAACAAAAAAAGTTTCATCGAAATTGGTTCAGTAGTTTTCGCGTGATGCTCGATCAAACACACAAAGCAAAAATAGTATTTTAAATTTACAGTTTTATAATAGTTTAGATTTTGATGGGATGTCACTCTTTTGCATTGAATGTTTAGTGATTTCGTTATGCTTAGTTACCTATCAGTCCCATTCACACACACACACATCACAGGCTTTACACAAATAAGCTTTTGCCATAACTTATTCCTTTTAAAACCCCAAATGAATGTCTACATTTTTGTCTAACTTAGCATAAATATCAATCACTGTCTGATATCAAGGGAGGACCACATATTGCGCCGACCCCAAGTAATGGGATAAGGGCAGGAAGATGATGATGTCTGATATCAATTCTCTAGTCATAACTTCTTTTGAAAAGTTCATACAATAAAAATAATTTATTTTTTCAAACTATTACCGTAACCACTTTTTACGCCTAAACTAGTGTAAACAGTTATACACTCGTTTAAGCGTAAAAGAAATTTCGCCGCCAAAATGGTCTATTGTTTTCTCTAAAATACAGAAGTATAATATGTTTATGGTTATTACGTCACTTTTATTGCTGTCATTTCAGAGATTTGAAGCGTGGAATATCCATAGAAATATTAATTTACTACGGTGGGAATATCATCTCATTACGATTTTTTTGAACGGTATATGGGATCTACAACGTGTCTATGAATAAGCGCTAAACCTCATACAACCCAACTGATTTATAACAAAATAATTAGATTGAAACAAAGACATACCTATATATTACTAGCGTAAGGACATGGCCTATGAGCTTGACTATTGTCTCCAGTTCGTTGGCTCTAAAATGCAAGGAAAAATGTCAGTTTAGAGCACTCGAAAATATATGACACGATATAGTTCATATACGAGTTATGACAGATGGCGCAAATTTTTGTTTCTATGAAGAAGGTTTTTGTAAAATATTCTGACGGGCCTATTTGTTTCTATGAAGAAGGTTTTTGTAAAATATTCTGACGGGCCTATCCTATGGATTGAAACAATAATTTCATTATTTTGATAGTTAAAATATAAAGTTATTCGCATTTTAAGTTTTGAGGCAAAAATTATTTGTTATCATTTCAGCAATGAATGAAAGTGCTACCGAACTTATAGATACATTTTAACAATCTTGTTTTGGTAGTAAGTAGGGTGAGTGTGCCCGTGCCGTGGGTTAACATCGGGTTGAGTAATTTTAAAATTTTAGAAACAATTAATTAATATTTTGAAAAAAAAAAAGATACGTATGTTGAAAACATGGTAATTCGATTCTCCTCTCGATTCTAAACAAACTACTTTCTAGTTTTGCGTTAATTCATTAACACGTTGTATATATGTGGCGACAGATCTTTTGTTATTGTATCTATCGTATTTCGTGTTTAAAATGTTTGATGGTCACACCTTCATATACATTTAAGGGCATTTTATATCTAATGCTATTATAATTGGTGCTTTTGCGGGAGGGTTTTCAACTCTGTCATAAATTATCTCTGGAGTTATCTTACTATGCTTTTACTATTGCTGTCTCCTCTTTGCAAAGGAGGGAAGTTGGATATGTATTTTTCATATTCCTCCTTTTTTTTATTAATTTCGAGACAAAAGGGGGCGGGGTGTTTCTATGGGTTCCAAGACAGATTAGAGTCATTTATCGGATTCGCTGGACTTCCAATAAATTCAGTTTCATACATTTGGAATTTGGATCGAGTCGCCATTGACATTTTCTAAGAAACAACCAAAATTTTGTGATTTTCTAAGAAACAACCATAGTGACATTTAGTGAAGCACCAAGTAAAGTACTTAAGTATAAATAGTAGAGGACTAAACCCTGTACAGGGCGTAACAAAACATCCTAGTAATATTTAAGGGGATGCTTCAGACCATCAAACTGAACAACATTCACTTTGGAGCCAAGATCAAAATCGCGAAAAAAAAACGGTCTTTCATACAAAACTGCAGTACCGACTCGACTCAAATGTATGGGATAGCAGATTTTTTTCTTCACGATTTCGAAGTTGGCTCCATACTGAAAGTTGTTCAGTTTGATGGTCTGAAGCATTCCTTTCAGTATTTACTAGGGTTTTTTGTTACACCCTGTATATTATTCGTATGGCTTTTCATTTCCGCGGCAATTACCATAAACGCCAAGTCGGATTGTCGCCATAAACTATCGAGTCGACCCTTTTGGGACGGTCAAACAACATTGCTCTAACACCTACCTTGGATACTACAATCTTAGACTGTTGTTTTGAAACATTACACTATTATGGAAATAGTTTTAAAGTATAAACCAACATTAATGACCCGCTAACATAAAAAAACCCTTTCTAAAATTACCAAACTTCTGAAAAAAACTTTCACCAAATTTCCGCTTCCTCTCACGTCCTACGGTCATAATTCAAAAACTCGTAAAACCTCTAACAGGGTAATAATGGTGGGCAAACAGCCTATAACGGTAAGACGAATGGTAAAAAGTAAACTGGACAAATACGTACGAATGAGTTTACTTAACGGAGCGGCCGGTCAGTCGCTATGGGGACGGTGGGGTAAAGAATAACCGTGGAAACAGACCGAGCTTAAACTCAAGTAAAAGTAGAGGTGATAATTTTTATACCACTCCAAAGTTATTATTGAAATAAATGTAGAATGTTTTAAAAGTGTGGAAACTATTATAACACAATTGAAATGATGGGAAAGTTTCAATGACATGCCTTCGTTCAAACTCAATTACATTTCAGAAAGGCTTTTGGTTAATCGAAAACATAAAGTAAGCTAGTCAGCCATTGATAAATAAATTGTGAAGAGACTGAAAACCACAAGAAATAAAATGTAAAAAAATCTTTTTTAAATACTTAGGTGTTTTTTATTACTAAAAGCTATGGTTCTTTTTTTGACATAAGGGCTCTTACCTTAGACTACTTATATAGAGACGCGTAACCACGTGTTATTCTACTAACAAACTTTCTGCCACTTTTTGCGGGGGGCGAGGTAACATGTTATCCGCAACTTTGGATTTTATTCCCTATGACTTTAGATTCTAATTTTGAATGTTCAAAATCATTAAAAGTAGTCTCGTGTAAACCCCAAACGTTCTAAGTTCGAAATTATTGTTTCGCAATAATAGGCTGTCTAGTTTAGTGATAAGTTATAAAATTGAATGTAAATGCGCAAGATTGATTGATCTAATACCGTGGCAGAGGGGAAATGCTACCGCAAGGCCGGTCCTTATAATAAGTAGTCTAAGGCTCTTACAGACGAGTGACACTTCGCTGTCGCGTTGGGTCGCAGAGCGTCGCGCTTATACATTTTACGGTCGCGCGACGGCTCTCCGCGACACCCGGCGACCGTAAAGTGTTGCTCGTCTGTGAGAGCACTAACCTAATCTGCAACACCTAACATCAAATATTTTTTAGCGAAGACCAAATAAAATCTTTACCTAACATGATAAAATAATTTTAACACTGAAAATGTATTGTGTGTCGCATTGGTATGGGCCCGATTTTCAGCAAAAGTACGACATCGCCCTGGTTTTGGGACTACGTGGACGATTAGGGTATCAAAAAACGCGTCTATAAAAGGGCTACGAAAACCACAAAAAAAAAGACACTAGATCTGTTAATTTTTTTCAGTGATCCTTTCAAATCGTAAACAAAAAGCTTTCTCCTCCTACTATCTTGATAATCAGCTCCATGGAATAGCTTTGGAAATGGCAGGACTAGAAACATACCTAGCTCAGGCACGGATGACGATCTACGGCCAGTTTTTATGAAAATATGTCAAGCAACTAAGATATTTCATTACAATGTTAGATGATGCATCGTTTTCTTTGCTACTTTAAGATTGAACTACATTTTTATGGGTTCGGAGTGTTAATGAAGGCGTTAAAATTTTACATAAAGCTTAATAAACGTGTGAGACGCTCTGCGGGCCGAGGATACAACTAAATGAGGAAGGCTGACGATAGAGTTTTATGGCGCGCTTTGAGAGACCTAATTATTATAAGAGATAAGTGTACTTTTTGCAAACATCAGCAGCAAGGCTGATTCAGTGTTTATGGGGTACACCCCATAAACACTGAATCAGCCTTGCTCTGATGCTCTACAGAGCATCTCTGTGATGGGGATGGTCCAGGTCTGCCTGCATAACTTCAGTCGGTTTAGGACTAGATCGGTTTGAACAGCTGTAAGCCGTTCAAAGGTCCGACCTTTGAACGGCTGTATCTCCTAAGCCGACTGGCAGTTCATATCAGTTATTGAACTGTTCACATAGTTACTGTGCATACTACAATAATATCATACGATCAGCCTTGCAGCTGATGGTTAATTTTCTACTGACCTTTAAACGTCTGTAACTCCTAAACCGACTGAAGTTATGCAGACAGACCTGGTCCATTCCCATCACAGAGATGCTCTACACCCTATAAACGCTGAATCAGCCTTCCTGCTGATGGTTGCAAAAAGTACACTTATCTCTTATACTAAATGTTCAGCAGTTGACTATGATAGGCTGATGACTTGGATAAGTTATATGTCAAGATGGACAGTCGAAGCTTCGAACGCGAAGAAAAAAATTGCAACCAGTACTGGCCTCTAAACCCTATCCATATACACGCACACAGACATAATTTGTGTGACGCCTCACGCACACCAACCTATATGAAAGTTGGCCCCTTTTGTTTTACGCGGTAGAAGCATGAGGCACATTCTAGACATTATACTTTTTCCATGGTACAATAATATACTGCGCCTGGTATTCTCTTCCGATCACGTGACTGACACAAGCCTACGTCATCATATCCTTTTACCATGTTTAGCGGCCATTTTTTTGTGACGTAGGCTTGTGTCACTCTGGGAATAGAAGACCTTGTTTTTTTAGACTATGTACTTTTTCTAAGGCTGATGACGATGATAATATGTAAATGACTAAAATTCCCAAATTGCACAGAGACATTCATAAAAAGGCATTCAGAATTATCTACAGGGTGAAATTGATATCATTAGCATCCTTTTAAACTAAGAGTCTACCCATCAAACTGAACAACTTTTACTATAGGAGCAAACCGATTGGAGCAAAAAAGAAATCAGCTGTTGCATACAGTTGAGTCAAGTAGGCATTGCAGTTTAGTATGAAATAGCAGATTTTTATGTTGCTCCGATCGGTTTGCTCCCATAGTGAAAGTTGTTCAGTTTGATGGGTAGACTCTTAGTTTAAAAGGATGCTAATGATATCAATTTCACCCTGTATATTCGCTACCAGAGATCCCGAAAGATGGGCAAACACCATTTTGCCCTGGATCGAAAACGGTCGTCGGCGTCCAGGTCGACCCAGTAAGAGGGTTGACTTTCATGGTTTTGATGACTAGTTATAGGCGTAGGTTGTTAAAATAGAAATGGGTGGAGACGTAAAGAGGAAGAGTTTCTGGCTGCATCTTCTCTACAACGGAACACCTTCCGACGCGGTGGTAAAAATGACGTCAAAAAGCTATCCATGTGATATTATTTTTAATAAAACTTAGGCCAAAAAACATGAGGCCTTTGTCTAGGAGTGAGAAGGTATAGGGCAATGAAAACTTGCAAACATCCAACTCTATCCAGTGTAATAGGCAGTGAGCCCGTGTCGCCACTTTTAATCGACAATGGACACAATAAACATCTCGAAATTGATTCATGCAGGTAGTTTGGTCAAATGTTAAGTGCGTGAATTCGTTAACTAAAGCTAAGTATCGCAATTCGAGGTCAGTTATTGAACCTAATACATGATTTAGCCACCTACGTATTTCACATATTGAACAAACTGAGTTGTGCAAAATACCGTTCTTAATGACATCACAAAATTTCACAAAAACCACTATAAATTATACTCAACATTGTAAAAAAAATATTTCGCCGCCAGTAGCTTTAAGAGTTTATTGAAGTGCCACTGGCAAATGAATGTAATCGTAACTCCATTGATTCGAATAGCTTTCAGTGATTCCGATCGTAAAGAATCAAACATAAAACCACACCCTCCATAAATTCGGGGTCAAAATGTTAAATGTCAAGGAAGTGGAAACTTTGACACCGTTGTTAAAATTTCTTTCGTTTTTAGTACAAGTGTTTACTTAAAATATCGCGTGGGACCGAGTAAATAAACACTTGACCTTTTCTTTGACTTGTTAAGAGATGTAAATAAGTTATAGTCGTATAAGATCCCATTAAGTTTCTTTTTAACAATAAATTGGAGATATATAGAGTGCTTCATTTGACTTCACCGGATCACTCATTCTGTTTATCCATCAACCGTAGAAAGAGTAAGTAAGCGAAAGATTCTTCGTCTATGCCATCAACAATCAAATAAAGAGTATGGTATGATTTGACAACACTGAGGTGCCTTCGTCCATATTCATAGTCAGGGATATTGCACCTATTATATGGGCGTACGGGTGGGATTAGAAATATAGGATGCATCCGAATTTCTTCTTAAGCGTATTACGATGCTTTTTATTCGCCGTTTAAGAGTAGTCGATATTCCGTTCATAATACCTAATAATTTAGAAAAACTCTTTGGTACATGATTATGATTGCGGATTCTGTTCATATAATCAGCCTATCATGTTAATTATATGTATGGCGACTAAGGTATCTACCGGAGGATGGGCAGCAGCATCCTCTGAGTACACACATTCAATCCAACTGCGATCGCCAACCCGCCTGCCAAGCGTAGCGATTATGGCAAATCCCCCCATTTTGGGGGAGGCCTATGTCCAGCAGTGGACGTCTATCGGCTGATATGATGATGATGATATTCATGGAGGAGGCACCCTTTTGATTGTTCTAAAGCTTTAAGTCTTATATTTGTAGCCACATTTTGCCTCATTTTGCACGGCCTCTTCCCAGCCTCTCAATAATCGTCTCCACGATGTGTTTGATAGTTCCATCAGATGATCACTTGGCGTATCTTTAGGTTCTTAATAAGTAATAACACTTCGCTGTCGGGTTGATGACACTTTCATACTACGTTTCTAGAGGATTCACCATAAATCTCGACGGCCGTAATTATTTAAGAACCACTTAAACCTAACGTTAAGTACATTAGCGCAAAAAGGCGTGACTTCTATTTTATAGTTTGTTCGAGTAGGTGCGTACACGCACGTTTACCTCGTTTTAATGGAATACTCGTATTTGTTTGTTTTTCCTTACTTGTTTTGTTTCCTAAGTGAATGAAGTTTTGTGGTTTACTGTTTAATGAGTAAAGTTTTGATCACTTACAGTTGTATGCAAGCATTAACTATTATGTTGTGTCCACATTTATATTCATTGCCGGTTCATTTCCAGTGAGAAAATTTTGTTTGTAATGTCCACAAATAAGAAAACAATAAAAATGTTTTTGTATTCGTATCGTAATTTTTATCACGATTGAAAACAAGACAATATCTATATACAATTTTATTTTATATCCATCACACAGATCAGAGTTCTAGTGAAACGTGGATGTTCAGAATAACTCTGACTATGGGAATATAGTCGTGAACATTATATGCTATGCTAACTTATTAAGATTAACGATCCAACACAGAAGATCATTTTATTTTGACACTATCTTTAAATTTCAATTTTGTTTAATTTCAGGCGAATTCGATATGAGAGTCAAATCGTGCGCAGCTTCGGATGGATCAGGACATATCATACAGTTGTCGGACGAATACGGTTGTGTTCTGAGGCCTAAAATGATATCGAGGTTTGTTTTATTTTTACTTACAAGATAATCAGTATTATATTGTTTAACATAGAAAATATAAAAAAACTTTTTCTACATTGTCACCATATTACTAGGGTGTTTTGTAACACCCTATAGTTCCCTATTGATTCCCACTGGAGTCGGGAATCGCAATAGGTTTCTAACATGGGAGGTTTTGTATCTCATCTGTTCTAGTAACTCGAATGTCTTATAATTGCGACATCAGTACTCCGTGTCGACATGCCCTATTTTCAATCAAATAGATCTGTAAATTATGATTGTATTATCTATTTTCATTATCAATTTATTACCAGCTTTTACGATGTACCCAGTTAATTTAACATCAAGGTGCAAGGGAAGAGCCTCCCCGAGTGATGAAACCTCAGTTCGTCTGGCTTACCCCGGGTAGTCAGCCTCGATACGACCCTTGCTGACTGGCTAATCTTTACACTACAGCATGAGTTATTGTCATGCGATATTATAACTGCCTCCGTGGTCTAATGGCTTAGAGCATCGGCACAGATTATTTAATAGTTACTACCGTGCATCGGCTCTTGACCCGGAGGTCGTGGGTTCGATTCCCACGGGGGACACCTAGTGATATGTCACTTTATGCGTTTTTCCCCAGTTGGTTAGGACATTTCAGGCTGAATCACCTGATTGTCCGAAAAGAAAAATGATTCCGTGCTTCGGATGGCACGTTAAGCCGTTGGTCCCGGCTACTATCTCTAGTGGTAGTAGTCGTTGCATAAAAACCACGTCAGAGGCCGTAAGGCGGTCTGAAAAAACTCTGACACCAGGGCTCTGCCCACACGATAAGAAGAAGATAACTCATTTTGACTCTAAAAGAAGAAGAATGTAATATCAGTATATATTTTCCAGATTTCTCAAAGCAAAAGCAGCAGACGAGCGTGCCACGGTCATCACCTACGCTTTCTTCCACGCCTTCAAGTTCCCCGATGCCCTGAGCGTGCACATTCGTTGTAAAGTGGAGATCTGCAGACACGGGTGCTTGGACCATTGCCAGTTGGCTGGAGTCAGTCCGCAACGACACGGAGCGTTGGATAGGAAGGACGATAGGACGCATCATGATCATAATGAGATTAAGTGAGTATTTTAGAAACAATACAATTTTTAAAACCTGTGATTGTAGCACGTTTTGCTTTCAGCGTTCAATTATAGAAGATAATATTAACAATCGATCAATAACTCTTGGCCAAAAAATATTGTCGTCTTGTGTTACATCCGCGTAAGGAAAAATAGAGAGATAATTATATTCAAGGGTTTAATAGTTTCAAGACACATACTTTTGTCGAGTCCGTTCAAGTAAATGTTATGTCCCTGGCCCAGGGATCCTGGCCTAATACAGTGTGGTTGCGCCGACCCTATCCAGTCGATGGTTCACCTGCTAGAATTTCCGTTGTACCCGAACAACTAAACGAGAGAGGACCTCAATAAAGCGACACTGGACGCTGTCAGGCTCGTCGATTATCTGGCTAATAAAATATAGAAACACAATAGTAGAACAAGAGAAGACAAAGAATGTTATGTCATATAATTCATCATCACCCTTCCTTGTACTTACACAATTCATAAACAATTAAAATTAAACCCTTTAGCTCGTCAAATCTCGACAACTACAGATTAGATAGATCCATGATAATCAAACAATCTTAAACTCTATTTTATTGTAATTCCAGCGACTCATCAGCTGAAGACGGAGACCTGACTATAGCAGAAGAATCCCAACATCTTCCGTTAGAAGAGGCCTTCGGAGACGAGGTCTCTGGTGATGCAGTACCGGCTCCAGCGCCCCTGCCACAAAGAGCACCAGCTCCTGTGATGGAACCTGACAGTGACCATATGTCTGCTGTTGAGGAACTGGTTGAAGCTTTGGCTAGGCCTTTTACGGTAAGTGGTACTGAAAGTTGACAAAGGAACAACATTTTTTGAACTCTTTTTCCGAGATAAGGAACCAGTCAATTAAAAAATAATAAATTCCCAGTATAATAAACATTATTATTTAAAAATTATTATAAAAAGGCTAAAAGTAACCTGAAGGGCAATGGAGAGATGGCTATGCTCGGAGTTTCCCTGTGAGATCGAGAATTGCTAAACTAAAGTAGCAATGTGCGGGGCACATTACTCGCAGAATCGATGGCTGATGTTTTCGAAGATTTCTCGAATGGTAACCGCGTATCAGAAAGCGTAGCATGGGTGCCCCACATGGTGGACCGACGATTTGGTGAAGGCGGTGAGATCCCGTTAGATGAGGGCAGCGCAGGACTGGTCGTTACGATAGTGTTATTGGAGGCACATGTACAGCAGTGGACGTCTATCGGCTGGGATGATGATAATGATGATTATTATTATTTAAACGTAATGTGAAATAACCCAAAGGGATTATGATCGTGAGTTTGTGTATGTATCTGTTAAATATTGCTAACTACTCAGTGAGAAATAAATCTGCTATGGTATTATAATTTTCCTTATATTTTCCAGGATCGCCCATCGGATCTGGGCGAGCGCGAGCGTTTTCCCCACGGTCCTCGCAACCTCGGCTCCAACGTCAAACCTGAACCAACGGGAGATAACGTGGTCCCTGCCAAACCACCTGGTCCAGCCGTCGCCGGTCCCAGGTATGCTCTATGTTTAAGAGTAAAATGAGCACCAATACTTAGGTACAAAGCTATCATTGGCACCCATATTTTTAACCGACTTCAAAAAAGGAGGAGGTTTCTCAGTTCGACCGTATATATATATGTATATTTTTTTTTATGTGTGTTCGCGGATAACTTCGTCGTTTATGAACCGATTTTGATGATTCTTTTTTTGTTGGAAAGGAGATGTTCCGAGGGTGGTACCATGATAAGGAAACCAGGATCTGATGATGGCATCCCAGAGAAATTGAGGGGAACCTTCGAAAATCGTAGTGCCGACTATTACGTTTCTTAATTTAAAGCACTAAGTACTATTAAATCGAACTGATGAATTCACCACTGAAAATTGTGAAATAAACAAAATTTTAACAAAAAGTTAAAACCGCCTTCAAAAAAACTAAAAAGTTAAAAAATAATATTGCAGCATCATAAGAACATTAATTTGTTTTATAGAAGTCGGTGTCAAGCCAAGCCAAAAAATTCAAGCCCTGTCGCGAATCGTACCGGCTTGACAGCGACTTCAATAAAACAAATTAATGTTCTTATGATGCGAACGAAAAAGTCATAGGCTGCAATATTATTTTTTAACTTTTTAGTTTTTTTAGTTATTTACTCAAAACTACAAAAATCGAAATGTCTATTCTTAGTCATAATCTCGGGGCTATGGCTGAGTTGAGGAAAGTTTTCAGAATAGCAAAGTCGAATGTATTCTTTTAAACCTTTCTTCGAAATCTTCTATTAATTTAAAGCGGAACTATGCCACTTATATCTTCGTTTAAGAATATCGAGAAGTACTAAAATTCTATCGCGTTTTATTCTTTCTTCCACTTATACTCGACTCGACGGAGGAAATTCCTCAAGTCGATGACATTTCTGATAACCGAACATGCAATTTGATTAAGAGGAGATAGAGGAGTCGAGGAAATCTTGAGGCAGCAACTAGGTATAATAATAAATGGGTGTAGATTATAGTTTGATAAAATCTCTTGATGTGTCTGGAGCTTTACATTTCGATGGCTTCGATCGTGTCGTAATTAATTATTAAAAGAATTGGCAAAATATGGTTCTAACGTGAATAGATCACCAATATTTGCTAGTGGTAATTATTCAATACATTCTCATTACAGGTCCCTGCGTAAACGACGTACAGTGCGAGAAGGAAGATCTGCTGACGTGGGAGTATCAGGCATCTACGAAGTTGTGTCAGAGGCTGACCTCGCCTTCGGACCCTCGAGGGAATCCGTCACTGTTTTCAGCGGAAGGATAAGGGAGGAGGTATGTACCATAAAAATAATCTTTTAAAAAACAGTGGGAGTCTCCATCAATAGCCCAGGTTTTTTACGGTTTGAGCCGGGACCAATTAGTACCTAATTGATATTTTTTTCGGTATATTATTTAAGAGTCAATTTGAGCTTAGAAATGTACCAAAATAAAAATAAATCCCGTCAGTAACAGTTCCTAATTCAAAACCTGGGTATTATCTCATTATAAAAAACCTGAGGGTAATTTTTTTTGCACATATTTATACATACTTCAAACATGCCGTAAATATTTTTGTCTACTTAGAAGGCTTTGAAAAATACATTCGTACCTATTTTCTAATAAAATTTCAAAACCTCAGTTAGTTATTGCTCAAAAACAATTTATATTGTTAAATCTAATTCAAGTGAGTGCATTGGTATCAATATTATTAATTTAAAAGTCTACTGGGACTCACAATTTTGATTTCTATGTTGAATAGCGATTTTTTAAATATGTTTTCAGGTAGTCTTTTTGTTATTAAACGTTACTGAGTACAGTTTAAAAGTCCAATTAATAATTACTTCCCACCTGTAGAACTGTAATGATTATAAATAACAGGAAGTGCTGATAATATAAAAAACACAACCAAAGTAAAAATAATGTGGATGTTCTGAGGTTTGAGAATATTCCCCGAGGGGGTAATATAGCCGTGAGCACACTACCTATGCTTGCCGTGCTATGAATTATTTATGGTAAATCATAAGAATTTTTAGTTTTTCCCAAGAATTGTTAAAATTTTTCAATAAATTTCTTTACGTTTTTTTTTCGGTTTATAAAATAATGGTCTTTTTTGCAATATCAAACTAAAAAACAACTGTTACTAGGCTAAAATTGCCAAGATTTAATATAATTTATAAAAGCCCCATAAAAATTAAGAATGGAACGTCCATTTCGATGTTGGCTCCGACGTGAAAATTGTTCAATTTGATGGTCGAAAGCCCCCGCATTAATACGTAACTCATTTTAACACCCCGACTTATCTTCCTCAACAGGTGGTCTACGGCATCTGCATGGGCGCTGTCAGTTTCGGCGCACTATTCGCGTCGGCAGCAGGTGCGGCGGCGGGCGCAGCCCTGGCTGCCGCCGTCCTCCTCCAGCGGCTCCGCTCCAGGATGGCCGTCCAGCCCCCTCCCCCCGTCTCCCCCGCCACCGCCTCCCATTCCCTCGCAGCGTGGATGGCCCTCAGGCTATTAGGGTCACCACCTCATCCCCACCACTCCCGAGATGGCTGATCATGATCAAGTGGGATAAGACTGTTAGATTCTATTGCGGCTCTTATGTGTGGCGTTTTAGGAAATGTTTATGTAGTGATGTGGATAGTGAAGTTGTTAGTTTCAAAATAGATAATGTTTTCAGTGCCCGGTATAATTCATCGTTTGACTTGCCAATTTATTTCCTTATAGCTTCTTTAAATTGGCGTTACTCTTAATTGCATTGTACAATTTGCATTATTATCGTGTTTTGTGTGTAATAACTAAAATTCTTTGCATCCTAGATCATTCGGACGTCCTATCTTTATAACTGTATTTATTAATAAACACTTTTCTGTTAGTTGATAGTTCTAAAATTTAAATATGTGCAGATTTTATTAAGTCTTATTTTATCGGAGTCTTTTATAAATTTTCCCTACGGTCAGTCATGTGCATAATAATCAAAAATTAGTTTTAAGGATAGTAATAATTTCATATTTCTTTCGAATTAAACGGTTATTATTTTCAATTGATTATTAGAAAATTGTAGATTCTTTAATAAAATGGTTGTATAGAATGCCTTATAAAAACCGATGGTGCTAAGTCGTGCTACGGACGATGTCCTATGAAACCTGATTATTCAATTTTCACTGTTGTGAATGTTATACATTTTATATACCGATTAAGTTTTGTACAGATATTGCATTTTTATACTAACTTATATTATTTCATTTCATAAAATTCAAAGTGAGTATTGACGTAGCAAAGAATGTCTACCGAAACTACCAAAATTATATTTTCATAATATACTTTAAGCATTGGAAAATTTATGGAAGCCTTTTTGGAGTTCAAGACATTTTTGTTTATTATGAAAGTGGTAATTTCCAGTGAAAATTGATGGAGAAAAAAATAGCTTTGCAGCGCCAATGAAAATCCTTGGATCTTTCTGAAATGAAAATACTATAATAGCGTCTTAAGTCTTATAATAATCTTAGTTAAGAATAAACGTCGAGTCATGCCATTAGCATAAGTTTTAGATAATTCTTTCGCAATTTTCCTTTTGTGGTGCTCAAAATGTCGACTCAAAAGAGTAGGGATATTGTAGGTCCTGATTTTGTTTTTCAAAATCGTAGGTGTAAGCTTGTTCTTTGTTACTGGTCTACAGTGCCGAGGCTTTCTATATTTTTAGTCTGTAAAAAATACTACTAAAGCAATTTCTCCGATATTTGTAAAGATTTTTTCTATCATTGTCCTAAGCTAAACAAATGTGCTGATTGTGAGTGAATCAGTAACTCTTTTAGATGTTATTATAAAATGCTTAATTTTGTGTATAAATTCAATCATAATCACTTTTAAGCGAGATTTCCTTTCCAACAAAATCAATTTTATTGCTATAGTGTCCTAAACTATATCTTAATCATCATCATCATCAGTGCAGGACACAGGCCTGCCCTAAGGAAGGGTGTATTATAGGCGTCAGTCAACCACGCGTGCCCAATATGGATTAGTAAACTTCACATACGCATCAGGCCCTGTACCCGGACTTTCGATTTTCGATATATCGTGACTGTTCCGGTCCGAACTTCATTGTAATAGAGTTGACATTGGAACGAAAACGGATAGTGGCAAATTCATTGTAATAGAGCTGACATTGGAACGAAAACGTTCGTGGAATTGCGAAGTTCGAATGTCCGGGTAGAGGCCCAGATTTTCTTCTACAGCGTAATGTAGCTTTATCTCAATATTACTGATATTTTTGTATCACACCAAAAATTCACTACGATTAGATCTAAAGCACTTATAAAGATAATTTTGTCGACCTTGCATACTAAATAAATAAATAACGCTCACAGGCACATACATTGTAATAATATAATATAATTTTGTCGACCTTGCATACTCTTTAGTGTATGCAATTTTGCAAGCAATTTCTTGTTGAACTACATAATACAGTCTCGCCAAAAAGTGATCTATTGATATTACTTTTATTTGCTTTCGTACCGTTATAATAATTTCGACGATTAGTTTAAGATAGTGTAACATTTTGTAATATACAATCATCAATATTGTACCTATATACGTAGTAATCAAGTAGTTATTTACTCATACGTTAAATAAAACACCAATGAAAACTACAATAGTTTACATAAATCTACTTCTTTTCAGTATACATTGCATTTACTTTGCATTTAATCTTATTTAATTTTCTAATTTTGCTCAAAGTTAACTTTATGAATAAATTATTTTTATATCGATCAATATTTTAATGACATAGCTATTATTCTAGGTTAAACCTTAGGTCTTAGTGTTAATTTTTAACAGATATCATGGTATAAGAGATCGATTAAGTCCAATCATGTTTTGCTAAGAAAATGTTATGTTTCGAGATTGGTTTTAACAAACTAGACTAGATGTCGATCTCTTAACTTTGTTTTAGTAATACATAGTGTTAAAGTAAATACATGCATCGTTTCAAGTAGCGAACAAAATAGCTTTCATAGAAAAAAAAAGGTTTAGTCTATGGCAAGTATTTAAAGATAAAGGCGGATGCAGAGGGGTCAATTTTATACAAAACTTTGACGCACAATAGACGGTATTAATATAAGTAACTTTGTATATATGGAAAAATAGGTTAGAAAATCTAGATGTCGCGTATTAAATAACATTTGCATTTTATTTTATAATTACGAAGATATAAATATACAAAATTTTCAAAGCTTTATATCTTCGTAATTATATTATAAATTGCAAATGTTATTTGATACGCGACATCTAGATTTTCTAAACAATTTTTCCATATATAAAATATAACTTTTATTAATTCCGTCTACGCGTATTGTGCGTCAAACGTTTGTATGGACTGAAACCACCTTAAAACGGTGCATGAATTCATACACTTTGTATATGCCACCCAAAAATCTTGCATTTATTATTATCAAATTTGTATCATAAGTAACTTCGTTTGTAAGGATACGCTTTCCTCAAGTGCAATTTTTACATTTTTATGAGTGTTCGATATTCTATAATTTAATTTTTATTTGTCTTCAATGGGATATGGTTCTGGTGTTTCTTTATCTTACTCAGTGTAAATGAGAGTCATAGTTATATATTATGATAAAGATTGTTTCTGTTGACCTTGTGTTTCGTCGTCTTTTAAGGCGGGCTTAAGCTCACTACTCATTCGCATCACTGTGTAGCTCCTGTAAACCAGGATAAACAGCGGCGATCACTAATAAATCACAAAGTAGGTCGCACCAGTAAACAATGAAGTCCAGGATTACTCGATTCTGCTGATTCTGTTTAACTCTCTTGAAACAAATATAACATTTTAGAAATTATTCATTGGGGCCAAATATTAATATATACTTTTCTTTAAAAAAGCTTTCTAATATTGTTGTCTCATCTTCTAAAAGTCATTTAAATTTAGTACATTGATTTTAATGAAATTTTCTTAACAACACTTATCAGTCACCTATATTCTTTGCAAAGTTTTATCGAAATCAACTCGGCCGTTTCAGCTTAATGAACCTAACAAGAAATATTAACAATTATAATTCTATCGGGCTTTGATTATCTTTGTATTTATATAAATCTCTCATTTACTCTGACTTTGATAATCTAATAACTTTATTTATATTTTATTTTAACTATGCATATGCGATTTTCTGTATGTATGTGGTGTGGTGACGATGTGTTATTAAGCACCTGTTAATTTGTTTAATGGAATAAAAACTATGTTGAAACAGATTCAGACGTTTTTTTATTATGATTGTCGGTTACAAAATTAATCATAATTATATGGAATAATGAACTTTTGGAGTGATCAAGCACTATGGCATAAACATAATGTCTTGAATGTAAAATCTATCACTGATATCTAAAGAAAATTATCGTTTCAAAATATTTAACATAACATCAATACTACGCATAAAATAACATAAATATTCGTGATACTTACTTATTTATTTTTTGTCAGCAAGCTTCCAGTAGGTAAAGTCGATATTCTTTCGTGTATAATCGACGACTTCACAAGGCTAATTAATCAATTTTTGCATTTTTTCTGTTTACTATACATAGTTTGTCTTAATTATGTTCCCTGTTTGTTTTATAACATTTCGCTCATCTCATAAAGTACTTATATTTCACTTATTCATTCTTTCATCTCATTTTCTTTCAAGTAATTCTGCAGGCCATCCAGATACTTCATCGACAAGAGATGAGATGATGATGATCTGGCTAGATACCTAAGTACAGACATTCTTAGGTTTTGGAACCTTTATGCAATTCTCTGATTGATCAACTGATTTTAAATATATAGAAACCTAATAGCTATATACAGGGTGTTTGGTGCATCGTTGGCCAAATTGAATTGGTGGATAGGAGGGGTTGCAATCTCGCCACGTCCCCAAAAAAAAATTCCGCACCATGAATTTTTTTGGGGAATTTTTTAGGGGTTTTCTCAAAAAAGTCCGAAAGTCAATATTTCAATCAATCAATCAAATATACTTTATTTTACACCAAAACATGAACAGTAAAATACAGAGAAAAAAATACAAGACGTACAAAATAAGGCGGTCTTATCGCTAAGAAGCAATTTCTTCCATACAACCTTAGAGTAGAGGAAACGGTGTACGAAGAAAGGTAGGCGGTGTTTCCAGATAAATATTTAAGCTTGAATAAAAAAAAAAGTTGTAAATTAAACCTCCAATTTTTTTTTATTTGAATGTCCAATGTTTTACGGTTCTGCTAAAATTTTTATTATATGGATGCGACCTCTACTTTTTTTTTATTGACTTAACTTTTTTTGAAAGAGGAAAAATAATTTTTTTTTATCTCAACTTTGAATTACAATTTAAAAAAAACTAAGAGCGCCCGAGTTCTTCCGATTTTTGAAACACTTCTCTAGTCTATCCTCTTTCTAACGACATGCCATATGCCGTGAAATCCTTCCTTTAACTTAGTTTATTTAATAATTTTTCGTGTCGGGGCGCGTTTTGGCCGATATTCGATATGCAGGATAAAAACTTAAAACACACGCGTTGTAGGTCGGAATTGCATCTACCTTCTGCGCAGTGAACTCTGATTGCCATCTCTTCCTTACATAGGGTTCTAACGGACCTAGGACTTGAAATAAAAAAATAAAATAGTAATATATAATCACATTTTTATTTAAAAAAAAAATCAAAATTACAAACCTTGCTCGAAATGTGCTCCCTAATAGCAATGTTAAGCAAGATTAATAATTTTTTTTTTTATAAAAATGTGATTAGATTTTATTTTTTCAGATAGGTACCTACTTTTTCTGTTTACATACATAGTTTGTCTTAATCATGTTCCCTGTTTGTTTTATAACATTTCGCTCATCTCATAAAGTACTTATACTTATTTCATTTATTCATTCTTTCATCTCATTTTCTTTTAATTAATTCTGCAGGCCATCCAGATACTTCATCGACAAGAGCGTAGCTCTTAAATGAGATGATGATGATCTAGCCAGATACCACTGAGTACAGACATTCTCAGGTTTTGGAACCTTTATGCAATTCTCTGATTGATCATAAGATTTTAAATTATATAGAAACTTAATAGCTATATATATTTAGACAGGCCAAGGGTTTTCCAATAAAAGACTGTAGGTTATATGTTTTTCGTTATAGATTTTAATTTTTACACAATATTCTCTATGTTACAGATTTATATCATGACAAAAATATAATATATTTTGTAATACAATTTCAATGAATCACAGTAGTGATCAAACAAATACAGGCCTATTATTTATTACGAATATAAATGCGAAAAGATTTGTACAAAGCGCCAAACTAACAATCTTATTACTAATTGTCAATGTAGGTAATTGTAACAAACGTTAATCAATATTCTGTAACAACGGATATACTTTGTGATAAATGCGAAGAAACTCAACGAATAAATTAAAAACAACAGAAGAAGAGGTACTCAGGTGGTATAAAAATAAATAATTTATTCTTACACGTAGCAATGACTACAACGACAACTTAACTAAAAAAAATAATATTAATACTAATGACAAGGTATTTTAAATTACATCTAGCGGTTCACCTAAATGTTGATATACCATTGTATTTTATATTTTCCGTTGCCCCTGTTTCAAAAGCAAATTCAAAAAGAGGTAACAGAAGATTGTACTTATTTATATTTTTAATACTTACTATATTTTGTGTTTTGTGACAATTTCTTATAGATTCAGTTTCGCAAATTTATTCTTATGTAGGTATTTCATAATTCATTAAACATTATCTAAATAGAGAAAAACAACTCTATAATTAGGAAACACACAACGATTTAACTGAAGCTTCTTAACGGGATTTGAGTCTACGGCTGACTTTCCTTCGACTACTATACGCTACATGGTGGAACTAATTTGGAGAAAAATCACTTAATTCATTAGGATAAAGGCAAAATATTACACTTTGCACCACGAAGCCAATGAATGGTCAGCGTAAAGACAATAAGTTATGTAATTACACTAAATATTTCTAAAAACTTTCACTGATTTCGCAGCTAAACAGATTGAGCACTCACACACATAAATAATTGGCATGATCTACACACTTCAGTCTCATCACACTAATATTTACAAAATTAGATTATTCAGACGATGTTACGAGTAGAATCGACTTTTTGAAATAACGTGAGCGGTCGTTGGTGGGTGCGGTCGTGCTATCGTAGTTACAGCTGCTGTTTTCTTCTTCAATGAAGTAATTGGCCGCAGCTTTAAGAAAAGAACAACTGACACGGCACAGGAACATATCAATGTGGCAAGAAGAGCGCCGAGAGTAGCTGCAAAGCCTGGTGTAGTCATACACACCAGTCCTGGAGTTGGCACAATTTTAGTAGGAACACTGTCTTCAGCAGAATCCATGTTCAAGTCCCCAGCGGACACTACTCTTATGACTCGGTTTACGCCGACCTCTTTCTCAGGCGATGTGGCACGTCTTTGCCTCCTTACTCTTCGCTCGTCTCGCCTTGCTTCAGCGCCAACTGGATAGGAATCAATTTGAGGAGGACCATATTCCGCATGAGGTGCAATAACATTTTGTCCACCTTCCGAACACTGCTCAGGGCAACGGTACCGACAAATCTGAATCGTACACTGGAAGTGAACTTCCATGGAATCAGGGAACTTGAACGCTTGGAAGTGAGCGTAAGAAAGGACAGATGCGCTAGCTCCGAAGTTCTTGATCTTAGTGAATCTTGACATCAATTTCGGTCTTGTAACACAGCCTCGCCTATCGACTAATTGTATAGGTGCGCGTTGACCGTCGTGAGCTACACAGTCTCTGACTAACATATCGAATTTCGCGTCGTCGTCCTTGATAGCCAGAACCATAGTCATAGTCTGTCCAATCTTCACGAGTCCAGATACTTCGGAAGCCCACGGTCCCTTGCCGACTTGGATTTGCATCCAGCAACCGACGTTGTCGCCAGCAAAATCTGCTCTTACTACATCTAACATATCAACTGGGAATGGTCGGAAAGTTACAGCTTTTTCGTACTGATCGTGCCATGTGCATCGCAACTTTCTTGCCTGATCCCATACTTCTTGAACTTGTGGGTCGTACTGAATCACGATCACATTTTCAAAGTACGTTCCAGCAGCAGCGACGTCACCTCGGTACCTTGGGTCACCACTTCCAGCAGTCCCACAAGCGTGAGCACCTATTTCAAAGGATGCTGACGTCCTGCCTACATTAGGTGGTAGATGAACACACTGGTGGTTAGAGTAGTGACCTTTGGAGAATACAATACCAAAGAAAGGTTTATCGAAGCTAAGGAAGACACGCATGGCATTCTTTTCACATTTCACATCGAGAGACACAATCTTGGGCATGTCAGGTGCTGGAGCGGGCCACACATCTCCCGCTGTGCTGAAGACTTTGTCACTCGCAGCGGTCTGGGCATCGGCAGGTGGTGCTTGATTAGGTGGAGGTCCTCTGAATCCAGGTCCGATGTCGTTTTTATGATGACTGACTGGAGGCCCAAGAGCAAATGGCTTGGAGTGAACAGGATGGTGGTTAGGAATCCTTGGCATACCTGAAATCGAAAATATAGTCGGATTACAATTAGCTTCATTTTGACCTACTTTAACGATTATATTTTATTTAACAGCAAATCTATTGCATGAAATCTGTGGTGTAACAGAAAATGTACAGCATCCTCACCTAATGGATGATGCGGCTGATGATGAGGGGGATTCTGCCTTCGGTTGTGAGGTGGTGGAACAGGCGGTGGTGGTCCATTGTACGCGTGGCTCGGGGTCTCTCGCTCGCTCGACTCCATCGCTAACTGGTCTGATGATGGCTCAGCCGCGCTGTTGGTATCAGAGCCAGCTCCTCCATTGCTGCTCTCATTGGATGATTGGTCGCTGAGGGTGCCACTCTGAAATAATTAAAAATTCCGATTAGTTTAGGAACTAAGTACAAACTTTTGTTTCCGTCGTGGATTCAGTTTTAGACTGATTCTAGTGCTAAGATTTCATAGTATACTATAGTCCTCTCACCCTTATTCGTGGGAGGTTCAAAGCCTTACAGTCGGCAGTTGGCTTTGGGCTGTGCCCTGCAGTGCGGGCGTGTATAGGTATAGATAGGCTAGTGATGATGCTGATGATGAACTATAAATATGTATAAGTCTTGTCCATAAGTGGACGAACCATATTATCACAAACGTAGTTTTAAGAGTAATTTTCATTATGTATTTCAGCTATAAAACTCAAATTCGTTCTAGATCTGGAGATCAGTTGAAATTCATTCAAAGTTTCGCACATAAATCAGCAATTTTCGTAGGGCAATAAACATATCATTGGTCCTTTACATTCGAAAACATAACTTCTTCAGAAAGGGAAGCCGACAAAGAAACATTATTTACACAAAGAAACGACCGAAGTAAATACGAATTTGCAACAAAAATGTTTCGGTCATAAACATCAAGTGCTTCTTAAATCTCATATCTTATTCTGACACGAAAATTGCCTCTTTTTGTTCGCCGTTCAGCTTTCACTGGACCGCGTGGGCAATATTTTAAGTGTTATTTAATACGGCATACTGACCGTTTTAATATTTAAAACTCACTTCTCGTTTCTACTAACACCTGTGTCGAAGTTATGTGACATTAGCGGATTCAAGCGCATCACATTCTAGGTCATCCAGAGAGGAATTCAGGAGGCTTTGAAGCCTCTGAGGTTAGTATCTACAGCTACAGCTACAGTTTTCTAAATTAGAAATTTTGCTAAAATAGTTTTTCAGAGTCGTCGTTATTGCCTTTTTAAGATATGCAAATAAGATGCAAATCGATAATAATAATTTCTAATTGTAGAACGTATGTTATATTATATAGTTATATTGTATTTTATTTATCTCTGTAAAAGGTTTCCTCACGGGCCGCAGCCCGGACCTTCGAAGGCTTGCGTGGGGACACAGGTCCAACACGTAGAGGCCCCTTTGAGACACTTTTATCTAAATGCAATGGGATGCACCAACTTTTGAAATCCTAGTGGTGTTAGCCACATTAGTAACACATTTTAAATGAAAAAATATCGTTATTACGCCATTGAACAGAAGGACAGAAAATCAATAGAACAAAACTGACAGCTAACTTTTTCATACTTAAACAACTAAAAAGTAGTTATTATATTTATTATTATTATCATCCTTTACACAATCCATCCATTTGTAATGCATTTAAGGAAATGTTGCTTCATACGAGAATGTAACTAGAGGCCTATTTAAACTAGATTCGGCACTGTTAACGAACTGCAGTGTAGTTAGATGACAAATTCCAATTTCCTGTGGAGCATGAATAGACAGATCATGTGAAAGTTGTCCATAATTCTGGTCCCAATGTCATTTAAGTCATCGCTCATTGAACCGCTCCGGTTTTCGAATATTTTCCAAAGATCCGGTTTAGGATTTTTTTTAAACATAATATTTCTAGGTGTAATTGGGTAATAATTTATCATGCTCTAATGGTTTAATTTCACAGTGGATTACGTCGTTGTTAATCCTGTATTAACAATTTAATTTATTACTATTCAAAGTAGGTAACATGTCAATTTGAGCGTACATTTAAATTAAAAACTGATTAATCGTAGCATTTAGTGAGAAAATACCATTTTCAAAATGATCTTCTCCGAAAAGGAGAAGTGGGTAGGGACTTCAATAGACAGAAGTTTGTGAAAAGAGCCGTCTTGTGTTGAGAACCTACGAATATGGATGAGGCAAATGGGTATGTCAGAATCAATGACGCGTGTTAGTAGGTGACTAAGTAGGAACTTAAACTATTCTCTATTCTTTATAAATAGGTATACATTTTTAAACACTTTCCAAATTTTCAGAGATGGTTCAGACCATCAAACTGGACAACTTTTTATTATGGGACTAACTCTGAAATCGCAAAAAGCAAAATCAGCAGCTTCATACATTTGAATCGAGTACCTAAGCATTGCCATTGCAGTTAGGCAGGTATCCAAAGTGTTTAAAAAATCATATTATTAGCCGTGGTATTAGTATCAAAAGTTAGGTACCGCTTACTCATTTCAATGTACCTGCTCAATCAATTTGCACGAACATGACTGATCGCTACAAGAACATGCACATTGACAGCTTCAAACTATCAGGTTCTGTCTGCAATCTTACCTCGTCGTGGGTGTCGGCGTCCCCAGACCCTACCATTAACAAATCGTCAAGACTTTTATAACTCTCATTTGTTTCGCCTCAAGGTATGAAATTAGAAAGTATTGGCCCCACTAGAGGCTTTTTTTCTCAATAAAGATTTATGTGTAAGCTTATAGAGGTCCCTTCACGTCTCTTTAGTTGGATCCAGCAATTATTTTAGATTGGGGATACGAAGGAATGATGTTTGGGTTATGTAACATAAATGAAATAAAAGAGAAAGTTTAGTGAGGGTAATTTAAGATACTTGTCTAGGAATTTTTATGCTATTTGTCAGAGATTATCTTAGCTAACGTGATTAGTAATGCTCAATAGAGTTAAGAGATTTCTAGTAAAGCTAAAACGGATCTTACTTAGCTTTCCAGTTTTATCTCTATTACCCTCTCTCTCTCTTGTTTGCTCTCTGTATAAGTACTATGGTTTTTTGGTATAAAATAAAGTATAACTGATTGATTGATTATTGCATTAATCTGGTAATTGTCTCACTCTAGGCCCCATAGGCTTCACAGGTGGAATGTTGAATGTTCTGGCTCATTTTGAAGCTTTTTAATCATTATCTTACCGTCCTAACTAATTAAAAATTCATTTGCTTCATAATAATCCCGGTCCCGTTTCATAGACACCTTCGACGATATCATCACATTTATTTCGTAAGCTTACAGAATATTAAGAAATTTCTAATAGATGTAAAAAGTCAAAGTATTTTTTATCGAATAGGGGTTCCTGAGTGCCCCGGAAGACAAAAGGAAATTGCTTCTGTCAACCCAGTCTTGTCTTCTTAGAGGACTTGATTAAATCGTGTCAGTAATAAGACTAGGTACATTCATTAAATTGGTTTTGTGTTTATTGTGACGCTAGAATAGTAGTAGTAACAACTATGTAGAATAGAGGTTGTATTTGTTTATGTTTTCTATATTCCTTCTTAAGTTATGTAGTGACCCATTCAGATATAAGCTTTGTAACGGTTTTAAGCAGGTATGTGCAGACACTTTTCACTAGATTTAATTAATCTCAGTTAGGATAAGTGCGTATTAAATGAATAATCACTATCTTCAATATATTTGGATACCAAAACAATGATTACAAAAATCCGGATATCTAAACCCGGATCTAAAATCGACAGCCCTAACAAGCGATATCCGCGATGCACAGAGGTGCGCCCGCGCAGTGTGTCAAAGCGCGGTCGTTGATCTTAGCGGACTAATTTTACTTTCATTATATTACTTGACGTACGGAGACTTAGTAAACAAGTCTAGTGGTACAGGTGAAGAAAAAACTGGTGTTTGTTGGATGTGGGGAACTTTCTGAATGGTTGAAAGAATAGGTATATAAAGAAGATAGGCAGATTTGGACCCAGCCATTTTTACGAAAACTAAAAGCCATTCAGGACGGCGGTCATAATTATTATAAACAGAAAATATTAAGGCATCTTTTAAAAAAAACTTCCTCATCTCCAGAAGTCCGGATTCAAAAGTAGAAATTACTAATAAAACAGACAAATCATCCAAAAATCTGTAGCAAAACGAAACCACGACAGCTATTTTCATCTAATATTATCACTGAGGTATGTTTTGGTCGTTACTGGAACATATTTGGCTTCGATGAACTGATAGTGTGTGTGATTTCGTTTTCTTCCATTATCATAATATTGTACGGTTATCGTGAATCTTCATTAAAATAAACACACTGAATGCGTAGAAGATTAAGTGGACTAGGTATCTAATAAGAAAGATTATGAGTTTCACACACTTGATACAAAAGGTATCATAAGGAGAAATACCTTTCCCCCAACTTTTACAGGTTACAACCAATTAACTTTTTTGTTAGTTTTGTTTCACTCTACACGTATCACTAAGTTTCATTCATGTATGGGACCTCTAAGTCTGGGTCTCACATTACATGGCCGTCCGCCAAATTTCTTTGGTGTTAGAAATCATTAGACTTAAATGTACCTTCTTCTTCTATTCGTGTGGGCATAGCCCTGGTGTCTGAGTTTTTTATACATAAATGTACCGATTAGAGAACCAGAGATAGTAGTACCACACAACACCAACCAACCACAAAATAATTTTTCTTTTCAGACAATCAGGTGATTCGGCCTGCAATGTCCTAACCAACTGGGGAAAAACGCACAGAGTGACATATCACTAGGTGTCCCCCGTGGGAATCGAACCCACGACCTCCGTGTCGAGAGCCCAATACTCTTAACCATTAGACCACGGAGGCAGTTATTGTACCTAATATAATTTTACCTATTAATGTACCTAATGATGATGATTAATTAATTGCAGAACAAGACAATGAAATACCTACTTATGTGTAATTGTTACCTATTAACACACGGCCGTCAGTTAGTAGCATAGTTTAAGGGGGTTCGAGAGCTGCGACAGTGGCGCCAGCAGTATTAAAATTAATTGTGTCTGAAATACAATCATTTTCATGAATATTTTACGTTTCGCGACAATCGCAACTGATTCTCCATTTTATAATCCATTATACAGGGTGTACATTAAAATGGGACAGCTACTTAAAGGGGTGCTTCAGACCATCAAACTGAACAACTTTCTCTATGGGATCAATATCGAAATCGCGAAAAAAAAATCTGCTGTCCCATACATTTCAGTCGAGTTATGTTTGCAGTTTTGTATGGGAGAGCGGATTTTTTTTTTCGCGATTTCGATATTGGTCTCATAGAGAAAGTTGTTCAGTTTGATGGTCTGAAGCACCCCTTTGAGTAGCTGTCCCATTTTATTGTACACCCTGTATAATAATTCACACTAAGCCTAAAAGCTATGTATTGCAAATGTGCTAAAAGTTCTCCAATGTGGCCACTTTTAGCACATTTGCAATACATAGCTTTTATGCTTAGTGTGAATTATTATATAATGGATTATAAAATGGACCCTTAGTTGCGATTGTCGCGAAACGTAAAATATTCATGAAAATGTTTGTATTTCATGCACAATTAATTTAAAACTGATGGCGCTACGGTCGCAGCTCTCCGACCACCTTAATGCTCACGACCTCGTCGTTCGACGGGGTGGTCAGAGCTGCTGACATGAACACGGAGAGAAAATGTCTAGTCACTTTTACTAAAAATTTATAATATTATACC
Organism: Agonopterix subpropinquella; assembly: GCA_922987775.1. Taxonomy (NCBI): domain Eukaryota; kingdom Metazoa; phylum Arthropoda; class Insecta; order Lepidoptera; family Depressariidae; genus Agonopterix; species Agonopterix subpropinquella. The sequence goes on along the minus strand of OV277704.1, from coordinate 6,772,075 downwards.
TACATGACAACTAAGTACTTATTAAGTAACCTTGCTCTATCAGAGTTCGACCTAAGTAACTTTTCTTACAGTACCATTTTTGTTATTTGTGATCCAATTTCCAATTTTTTTTCAGTATCGTTAGTTTCGAGGCGTGTATTGTACCCACTGTCCATTATTAGTGGAGACTGGTTCACGCCCCGTGACTCTGGCGTGCGATTTTTGAATCTCATTCGCTGCGTTCAGCAGTTGAAAATGTCAAAATTACTGTGGAGATACGTATCTTTATACTGCTGATTTGACTTTCAAAAATCGCACTCCTGGAGTATGATTTTTTAATGTCAAATCAGCAGTAGAAAGATGCACGTCTCCATAGTAATTTTGACATTTTCCACTGCTGAACAAAGCGAATGAGTTTCAAAAATCGCACTCCTGGATAGAGTTTTGGTACTGTATTAGTAAAACGTTGGATATTCTGAGTTTTTAGAATATCTCTGACTCGGTGAAAATTGTCGTGAGAATATGCCATGTCATATCCATTTTTTGCCTCATGTATTTTTCTTTTTTTCAAAACTGACAATAACGGCATAGCCCAGGGAGCGATATTGCTTAATACTGCGGACTATGAGGCGACCACACCAGTGAGGCCCTGGTCAACCGGAGCAGTAAAAGAACCCCCTGAGGGTTACGGACCTCGGTATTGGGCGTTGCTGGAAGTAAGCGGCGGATTAGGTACGTAGTGGGGATATAGGCCGTGATATATACTGAAAAAAATGTTTTGTTAATATACCCAAACTTTAGTTGCTATAGTAGGCCAGTCATTTTACGGAGTTTTGTTAGGCGGGGTAGGGAGTAATTATTAATTGGACTTTTAAACTGCAACCGGCACCATTTAGTGACAAAAATACTATCCTAAACCATATTAAAAAAAAATTGCTACGCAATATAGAAATCAGAATTGTGTGTCCCAGAAGGCTTTTAAATGAATAATATTAATACCGGTGCACTCATTTGAATAAGATTTAACAATATATATTATTTTTTAGCAATAAAATAGGCATTAAAATTTAAAAAATGAGGTATTTATCAGAAAATACGAATGTATTTTTCAAAACCTTCTAAGTTGAAAAAAATATTTACACCATGTGTGAAGTATGTATAATGGTAAAGTCTTCAAAATGTGCAAAAAAAAATACAGCACGGCCTTGATAATCCGTACCCCAGCTCGTCCGAACGCCTCTATAATCCGAACGACCCCCCTTACCCCTGCGCAACCGCCATTTCTCACAGTTTCTGTCCCGCAGTGCGATCCGAACGCTTCGTGCATCCAAACAGGGTAAAAATTTACGGTGTTCGGATCATGAAGGCCCTGCTGTATGTATCATCAAGTTTTTTAGAACGAGATAATATCTAAATTTTAAAATTGGAACTGTTGCTGACGTGTTCTTTTTTTTAATTTTCGTACATTCCTAAGCTCAAATTGGCTCTTCAGTATTATAGAGAAAAAAAAATGCAATTAGTGATTAGTCCCGGCCCAAACCGTAAAATGACTGGGCTATAGTGACTACCGAACTGTTTTGTAGCACATAACCAACCATTGGTTATAAATAGCCAATTGTTTAGCTATTTATAACAAATGTTTGGTATTGTGCTACAAAACAGTTCGGTAGTCACTATAGCAACTATAGTTTGGGTATAATTTTTTTCAGTGTAGGTGAGAACCGGCCAGCGATGTGCCGGTAGCGTCTGTAGATGTCAGAAGAAAAAGAAGTGGGCAGAGATCGCGACTGTCCCCTCGGCAACAATTGATAACCACCTTTTTTGAAGTCGATTAAATATCTTTTTACTCAGTTATGGTTTTTTGGAGAAACTGTTTTCAAATTATAACTACGATATTATCATGGATTTTACGTGATAATAAACTTTAAAACAACTTTTTAACGCATTTGTTAATCTAACATCTAATCTGATTACGTAAAAAAGACAACTCATCTCAAAAAATGATGGGTAAACAAACCAGTTGTAGGACAAACAAAGCCGAGCAGGATTTCAAGTTCGATGTGTGCCGTCGCTGTAGGTCGCAATGTGACCGACCGGGCGGGAAAGCCGGCTTTACTCTTTCCACGACACTTGTCTATTGTCATAAATCGGCATTGGCTGCTAACAGTTGTCGATGGCTTGTTTTCCACTTGTCGGACGGGTCCACAATTGGGACGTGCATCCTACTGTCGTAACTAACATGTTTATTATGATGTTACTTTCTTTTCTATGTTTTTATGAGTTGATAAGTGTTCCGTTTGTTTGGAATATTAACCGACTTCAAGGAAGAGGATTCTCTCTATTTAAGATGGGTGTTTAATTTGCAGAACGTTAGTTCTGAACGCGTGGTGGTCTAGGAGCGAGTAACCATGCCTGCCGTTCAGGGGGGCGATGGTTCTATTACCGACCAGGCAGACTCGTACCAAAGATTTTTTCGGAATTGTAAGATATCCAATACCACTGGCTTTCCAGTGATGGAAAACATCGTGAGGAAACCTGGGTCTCTACCCGCACATTCGAACTTCGCAATCGCGTGAACATTTTCGTTCCAATGTCAACTCTATTAAAATAAAGTGCGGACCGAAACAGTGGCGATATAGCGAACATTGAAAGTGCGGGTACAGGGCCGGGCCTCAATTTCGAGGCATGTATTTAATTGTATACACCCACTGACCATTATAAGTGGCGACGGACACACTAAACATCACACTGGGCAGAGTTTCGGTACTATACTTGATTGATGTTCAGGGCCTCTACCCGGACATTCGAACTTCGCAATTGCGTGAACGTTTCCGTTCTAATATCAACTCTATTACAATGAAGTTCGGACCGATATGGTCTCGATATATCGAAGATCGAAAGTCCGGGTAGAGGCCCTGAGTTTTCGTAATATCTCTGACTACCTCCTCGGGGAATATAGTAATGAGCCTATGACATCATAGTTCTAAAAATAAAACACCCATATAAAATTGCAATAGAAATTAAGCATAGCATGCATGCATATGCTCACGACTATATTCACCGAGGGGAAAAAAAAATAAAACAAAAAAAAAATGAATGAATGAATGAATGAATGTTTTAAATTGAAATTAGGTATATGTGAATATTTATAAATCATAGCAAATTTTCACCGCAATTTCGGCAGAAAGTGATTCTCCTGTTATGTGAGACCTATCATCGCTTCAATGATGTTCATTGAGACATATACTTCTGTCAACTAGATATTCAGAACCGAATTGTTACAGTAATGGAAAAATAGGATTCCCATTTGATAAAAATAATTGACCGACGATGGCCTCTACCCGCACATTCGAACTTCGCAATTGCGTGAAAGTTTTCGTTCCAATGTCAACTCAATTACAATGAATTGCGGACCGAAACAGTGGCGATATATCGAACATCGAAAGTCCGGGTACAGGGCCTGGTGAAGGCGGCGGGACGGGAACCCGATGATGGATGAGGGCAGTGCAGGACCGCTCAGTAGGTAGATTAAAATAAACTGAGCTATCGGGGTTGTAAAAACCTAACCAATCATTACAAGTTGGTCAGTAAATGTAGAAATATTTATTTTATTGTTCGTTACAAAAGTATAACAAACCAGACACAACATATCTACAAATACAAAGTATGTTTACATACACGGGTTCAGTAGCCTTCTTACTTTCCACAGTAGGGTAAACAGGTAAATAGTGGACGTAGACGGAACTCGCCACGTCCGTCAGCCGGCGCAGTGGGTCGACATTGCCCATATTTGGGGTGGCCACCCGATGGCCGTATTAGATTTTATCTAGCTCCATTTCCCCATACTGACACGCCCTTAGGTTGTGTGTTTGTGGGTATAACGAGTCTACTTCAAGTTCTATACAGGGGTGAAAACATAATTGAGTTACATTATTTAGTAGGGTCCTTCAGATCATCCAACTGAACAACTTTTACAATGGGACCAAATCTGTATACGCTTTTATAATAAGATACCAGAGGATATTCTAAACTTACCAGACAAAAAGTTTAAGTCTCATGTTAAACAAGTCCTCTGTAAAAAAGGTTACTATAAACTCGATGATTATTTGAATGACCAAAATGTCTGGTCTTGACAATTTTACACTATGTAATGCGATATTGTATTTTAATTGTACTTTGTACATTTTGTTTTGTTTAAAAGTTGTGTGTTGTAGAGTTTCTGGCCGCATCTTCTCTCAACGGAACACCTTCCGACGCGGTGCGGTGGTAGAGTCAAAAAATGACGTCAAAAAGCTATCTAAGTATATGATATTATTTTGAATAAAAATTTTGAATTTTGAATCTAAAATCCCAAAAAATCCCCCATCCATTATAATTATAACCATATTGCCAAATTTTTGTATTGATAAGTAGATTAAGTAGCTCTACCGTTTTTGATTTACTGACCGAACTTGTAACTCTTGAATTACTAATGAGTTTCATAATAATAGAACTGTCAAAATACATATCGATATCATAATCGGTCGATGATCGTCGAGATGCAGTCCCGATCGTTGTCGTGTCATATCACAAACTCGACGCACTTGCAGAAAGGACATATGTATGGCTATTGTGTAAGTTTCCAATTATATTGATAAAATAATAAAATGTTTCTTCTCTCCGATCATCATATTCACAAGAGATATCACTTAAGTCAATACTAATTAATATAATTGCCAAGAACTGTCAAAACCACCGTGCCAATTTGATACCGATCGGGTAGTTACCTAGTTATACAAAAAATAAAACCCATGATTGGCGAATAACCCACCGTCAAACCACAAAGGCTAGCGTTGTTTGATCTATAATGCCACGAATAGATCTGCAAAGCTATTCTAATCCCACCACAAATAGGTACCGGAAGTACCTACCTATCATAACAGCTGCTCCTGCACAATCCTAATTATACCTAAACTATACCTACAAAACGTAGTTGAGGCGGATCATGCACTGCTCACAAATCCGGTGTTTTTTTAATATTAACGTTGACCGTACGGATTTCAGTTTGTGCTATAGTACTCTGTGGTTTGTGTTAATAAAAAAAAACCGCACACCGGAGCAGATTGAGGAGCGGTGTGTGATCCCACTTAGCGAGAAAATCATAATAGGTACACAACTATGTTTAATCACTAGTAAAAAAAACTATCTGCAATCGAAAAACGGGATGAATTATTGGGCCTTCCGTATGGAATGAGTTTTTGAGTCGGCACTTTTCTATAAAAGTGCGGATCAGCCGATCGATTTTCTATGGGAGGTTAAAAATGTTTCTCTTTTTTAGACCCATGTTCTTTAGGGAAAGATAATATAAAATAAATATTCTAGAGGAAAAGAAAGACGGAAAGATGTTTAATTATCTGAATACATCTACTCCTTTCCAAAAAGGCTATTTTGCATTATAGAAACAGAGATTTGAAACACTTACTCTCACTAATTATTAAAACAGCTTTTGTACCGTCCAAGATATGTAGGATAGTATATCTTTCTAATAAAAATATTACATTTGATAATCAGAATTGGCCAGAAAGCTAAATAGGAATCTGAAAATCTTGTCGCCGTTATTTGGAATGATGTATAGTAATTAAGAAATAGGAGTGTGTATCGGAAAAATATTTACAATAAAATACGATTTATGACATTTCCCTCATGATGATCATTTTCACGGTGAGCATCGGTCAACCCAATAAAGTCGAGTATTTAATACATGGACAAGAAAAGCGAAGTTAAAAACTAATCACTCAGCACTGATAGGTAGAAAATGGACAAGCGCGACCAATAAAATTGATCTTAATGGTTATATGTAGTAATTTTGTGAAAACATCCATGCGAGACAAATGACACGGTGATTTCTTGGCGGCTTGCCAGTGATGTGCCATAAACGGCAAGATTGTGTCGATTAAAAATCATTAACTTTCATACGCGAGAGACGGTCTACTTCGTTCGATACGGTTTGCGTATTATTTGGTTTAAACTTTTTCGGTTTAATTATAACGTCGGTAGGTAATATCTTTGAGGAGAATTATGGGTGATTTGACAACTTAATTTTTGTAACAAGATTACGATAAAAAAGTAAGACAGCGTTTTTAATTTGTAATTTTAATGTTTATTGCGTGATTCTTATTGGTAATTTCGAAAAGTTACTGTATACTGTTATAAAAGTAATTTTGTTATATAATTTTATTTTTAAAAATAAACATTACTTTATGTCAAAGACAGTTGTGTTGACATTTTACATTTAATTAGCATTAAGATAAGACTATAATAAAATTATTATTCATTCCGATGTTACTTATGTACACACGGCGACACATCAAGTTACCCAAAACCAAAATAAGCTGGCCGCGCGTCGGCATAGTAATGTATAACGTCGCGCGGCCAGCTTATGTTGGTTTTGTATAGCTTGCTTAGCGCGACACATCGCCGTGCGTTTTTTTTTTTAAGTCCTGTCAAAAGCCTTTAATAACTGTTTAAAAAAATGCCTGTGACAGACGGACGGACAGACACCGAGCTGATTCTATAAGTGTTCCTTTTTGCCAATTTTGGTACGGAACACTAAAAATTAAATATACTTAAAACATAATCACCATTCTCTTGCCCTTACAACATAAAAACATAATAGGTATTATAATTGATTGAAAATAATATATTTTATTTGTCGTAAAAAACTTAATAAAAATATTGATAATACTAATGACATTATTTATCTACAAAAATTAAACTTTGATTTTGGACTTTGGTTGCTGTCATTTTTCAGAAAATACAATACAAGATATGCGAAGGAATCTCTTGACTACTTAGTTTTTTGGCAGGCGTTCGTATTGATCGGGTAAGGGCTCTTACAGACGAACGACAATTTGCTGTCGCGGTGGGTCGCAGAGCGTTGCGCTTATACATTTTACGGACCCTCCGCGACACCCGGCGACAGCAAAGTGTCGCTCGTCTGTAAGAGCGCTAAAACACCCGATCAATCAGGTTTACCACTAAAAGCTACACGTTTTTGTACTAGCTGAAATGTACTCCCAGAAACCATTGGTAGGTATCGAATGAAATGCGGTGATAGACATGCAAAGGGCCATAAACCTATAAAAAAAAACAAAGATTTTTGAAAATATTTGTATTCGTATTGTTCTCCTAAAAGATAAGTGGTAAGACTTTCCACCGCAAAAAAACTCCCTTAGAAGCCTCTGACGACACCCACAGTGAAAAAACCGGGTGATTTATCTAATCTGGAAACCACAACAGTGGACCGCACGTTAAATAACCTTCTTAGTCAGACCCAGAACAAAAAGTAAAGCTATTTTTCCACTCGGAGTAAAACGAAAAATATCGTCACTGAAAAAATCTGGCCGCTCGTGGAATAACAATGCTAAGCCGAGTAGCAACGAGGTATGATCTCGATTTATCACTTACGTCTATTTGAGCCATACCAAGCCTAACGGGAACAACAAAAAACATGTAACATAACATAAGCAATTCACTAGAGATGTTACGAGATGATTTTATTCTGAATCGCGCAGTCGGGTAATTTCATAAATGCATCGATCCTCGATTTTTGAGTACTCAAGTAGGAATTAAACATTGACCGAGTATTATATGGAATTTCAATGAGGTGAACAATTTGAAGGAGGAATATTATAGAGTTGAAGATCAAGCGGTAATTAGGCTTTTTGACAGTGGTCACCAAAATTTCTGCCATCTTAAATTTAATATAAAGAAACTTTCTAAACTATCAAAAATAAACTGAAAAATAAAATATTCAATTTGCTGTCACCGAAGAAGTATAGGGTAAAAAAATCGCTAATCGCATCTAAATTCATTTGAAATACGTAATTACATACTTTATAGATACTAATGACCACTATCCCTTTTAGGCTGCTCAGAAACTTTTCTTTTATAGCCAATAGTTGCAAATTTTTGTAAACGTTGTAGCTCATATTTAGCTTAGCATATTGGAGGTTTCAAGAATGAGTATGTACGTTACAATACGCGTAAATCGTTTTTCGACTAGACTTCACTCGGTTCTTTCACAGTTTTCGAGAAGCACTCAATTACTTATGTTAATCAATAATCGTTCGTCCTCTAGTTAGCTTTTCGCATCGTGTCATTAATTCATGGATCTTCTTCCATCAAGCTAGGTTTCAAGCAACGTCTGTTTAGATACTGACGTTCGTGGCTATTAAAAGCCGATTCGTGAGCAACAATTGCTGTATTTCCGGTACCTACTTGCGCTTTGTCGATTATTGTTTCGCATCACTAGTACATAAATCAGATGGTCATAGTTTTTCCTCTCGATCTTGATACATGCATTCAGTACGCTCGGTTGATTTTAAAACTTTTAATAAGCGTCTCTTTATGGTCTGTTAATTTATGCTTGATCATCGATAACGTACAAAAGTTATGTTCTCTAATCAATGTTCACAATCGTGGTAGAGGATGTGTTTAATGTTTATGAATCTGACAGTTGTCTTGACCTGGAAATCAGTTATGTTTAGATGAAAATTGGGGTTTCACCCCCCCATTTCTCTATAGTTTTCACCATAGCATACGCTGCTGGCCATTATTTTAATTTATCGTTGACAGATCCCTAAAAATGTGCTATTTATTGTGAACCATAATATGCTCCTTCTGAACTAAAAAACAATGAAACGATACTGTATATATTTATTATACAAAATAATATTATACATGGTTATGTATTGCAGCATATACCTGCGCAAAACAAAAGTGGCAAGATCTAAGATGTTGCGCAAGATGCGGGAAATGGACGATTTGACATTACGATTCCACACGAAAAAAGGACAGTATATAACTACATAATAATGTAGAATCGATTAATGAATAACAGTAGATATTGTCTCCCTTTAAACTTCGCAAAAGCCATACAATGTCTTTCATCCAGAAAATTATCAATCAATCAATTTAATATTTATTTTACACCAAAATATAAACAGTAAAATACAGAGAAATAATACAAGGGGCACAAAATAAGGCGGTCTTTTGGCTAATAAATGATTTATATTGAATTTTATGGAATAAAAAGTTATTTGTACAATGTTTTCCACATAAATGTACCTATTATTTTTATCGTAGGTAAGTAATATGTAAGTAAAGGATAGGAAAGAAATTACAAACAAGAAAGATGCATTTTTTTTGTTAGTAAAAGATACTTGCCGGTAACTATTTAAGGCTGCACCGAGCCTTTTGGGCTGCTCCCAATCGTATTTTTTTTATTTCTTATGGGCTGCTCCCAATCGTATTTTTTTATTTCTTAACAATTAAACAATCGTATTTTTTTATTTCTTAACAATTAAACAATATTAAGGCACGGATGGCAGTTCATAATGGAGTGTTAGTCCCGACATTGATGTATGGAAGTGAATCTTGGGTATGGCAGAAGACGCATGAAAGTAGGATTAACGCAGTGGAAATGCGCTCATTGAGAAGTATGTGTGGTGTAAATGTGATGGATAAATTGAAAAATAGTTTTATTAGAGAACGCTGTGGTCTGAAAGAGGATGTAGTGACAAAAATAGAGAAAGGTATGTTGCGATGGTTTGGTCATGTGGAAAGAATGGATGAGAGCAGATTGACGAGGGCAATTTATAAGGCAAGCGTAAGTGGAAATGTTGGAAGGGGACGGCCTAGACGTACATATACGGACCAAATTGGCGACGTGCTTAAGAAGGGCCAGGTCAGATCTACCCGAAACCGACGAGCATGCATGAAAGGTCTTATGAATGTGGAGGAAGCTAGAGAGGTATGTCAGGATCGTAGCAGGTGGCGTTCCGTTGTCTCTGCCTACCCCAGTGGGAGACAGGCGTGAGAATATGTATGTATGTATGTAAACAATATTTTCAAAAAACGAGAATGTCACATTGTAGTCATTGCTGATTTTCAATTTATCGAGTCACTGCGGATTTGTTTTAATAATGTTTGTAGTTGTTATCTTTAAAACGATAATAGCTACAAGCAAAAAAACATAATAATCCGCAATGTTTCGATAAATTGAAAGCCAATCAGGACTACAATGTGACATTCTTGTTTTTTGGAAATGTTGTTTAATTGTTTAGAAATAAAAAAATACGATTGAGGGCAGCACAATAGGCTTGGTAGGCTCTTAAACAAGGTTACAATCAAATACCAATAAAATCCGGATATGAATGAAACGGATTCGACAAGTGGGCTATCGTAACCGCAGCTTTAAAAACAAAGTTCATAAGTCCTCTAATATAACTCCTAATACTTACTCTATAAATATCAAAATAGCTTGATAAGTAGGACTTTGTAGATCGTATCGATCGTAACGTAACAAGCCAAGCGCGAAATGTAATTTAAATGAGATCGGATTACATTTCACGCTTCATCGGTAAATTATTGGGCTAGTTTACATCCTTACGATTTCATATTGAAAGTAGATGAGACTTAAATATGTTTATGGGATGCTGAGAAATTATAGGATTTGTCTTACGTTTCCTAAAAACAATTTTATTATGTTTACTGAACTTTTACGCAATAGGTGCTCCATGACGCAAGTTGGGGATAGGACAGATCCTAGATTTTTTTTTTTTTAATAAGAATGTTATATTCACCCTGAAGAAAGTCGTCGATAAGCGCTTGCGTACGAAATAGAAACTAAACCTAGCTAATCGTGTGCAAACGAAAACATCTAGTAAAATCTAAACATGTTGTCAACTCAGGGCTCTTACAGACGAGCGACACTGCTGTCGCCGTGGGTCGCAGAGCGTCGCGCTTTACACTTTACGGCCGCGCGACCCTCCGCGACACCTGGCGACCGCATAGTGTCGCTCGTCTGTGAGAGCGCTCATAGGTAGTAAGAATGATGTCCTTGTTCCGCCTAAGCAAAATTCATATGCCAGCGTGAAGTCAGAAGTATAAGTAATTATAGTAGTACCTACCTATAATTTAGACAACTTTCTACACCTTAAAAAGCTCGTAGTTAGATACATAGTCTCACCATGTGTAATATGAGGAGTACGCCTATAGTCAATCCCCGTCTCAGCCGCATCCTCTGCGAACAAAACAGATAAAAACATGAGTTAGATAGTTTTACCATCCAGCTCGGGTTACGTGTAGGGTTACCATGATGCGTAATGAGTAATGCATGGTGGGTTCGTTATAACTATTAAATACTCACTATTAGAAAAATGTATCTAGTTTAGTTTAAAAATACATAACTTAACACTAAAATTTTGTAAAACAAATGAACGACAAACATTTTTTAAAGAAATAAGTATTCAAATATTTTCAAAATTCTTGAAATAAGTTTGCTTAGAAGCCACTGTCATACAAATTATGTCAAAAACATCCTCCACTCGGGTGAGGAAAAGTCAAGAAAACAACTAAGAAGTTATACAGTTAGTTACGAAATCAAAAGGTATACAGTAGGCCTATCATGAGTTTACACTGTGAGTTACATGAGTAAACTACAGTAAAACTACTGTTGTGAACTACAGATTTGTATTGAACTTTGTACAGCGCTTCTAGTGGTTACGTTGAGAACTAATTCTGTCATACTAAATTGGCATCGCAACTACAGTGGTAACGTACAGTGAAAACTCACGGTAGGCCTACTGGGTGTAAACTTAAATACGTTACATACCTTATGGGGTGCTTCAGACCATCAAAATGAACAATTTTAGGACGGATCACGTAAAAGAATAAGTAAGTTATGTAAATTCTGAACTATCCTAAAAAATCTCAAGCATTTCTGGTAACCCTAGCGAGGAAAGTTCAAATGTTTGACTTGTAAACTGATGCCACTCAGGAGGGAAAGTATACTGTCGATGTCATCTTAGTTAAGTTGAGTTTAAATTAATATTTATTATTTTATTTATTTTCTGTTTGTAAATATGCGTGTGGCGAAAGTGGGAGGTTAGGTAAATACCAAATGTGTTAACATCGCTATTGATATTGTTTGAATACACCATTTAGATCACAAACAGAGTTAAATCACACTATTTCTTCATTACACGGAGAGAAAAATCTAGTAAAATTATTAATGTGATTGTGTGGCCACTTCATTTTGGTAGATTAAGAAAATTCGTTGCAGAAAGTAATTTTCATTTGTTGCTGAATTAATTCTGGTACATAATCTATGAAACTAAAATAATTATGTTTTCTTACGACAGGACATCATAGAAAATACAGAGTGTAAACAGGGCGTTAAATATTAAGAAGATTATAGTACGGTTTTTTCCATACAAACGTATTCCTCTGTTCCTAACGCTCTTGTCGATGGAGTATTCGTTCCTTCTGTTTTTGATACGACATCACATCAACCTTTTCCTTTCATCCGTGTTAGATACTTGACTCTATCTATTTAGGTCTTTCTCTGCATATCTTTCCCTGAAGCCTTAATTATGCTATTTAACCTTGCAACTAATGTAGCACGCTTTATTTTTATTTTATTTTATTTATTAAGCTAAATCAACAGCAACAATATTTATTATAAAAATTATGATATTAGCATGCGGTATTTTTATCTAAGCGCTCTTACAGATGAGCGACACTTTGCGGTCGCCGTGTGTCGCGGAGGGTCGCGCGACCGTAAAGTGTAGCAAACTAGCAAAGTGTCGCTCGTCTGTAAGAACCCTAAGGATGCGTCCACATCTGGCGAATGCGCAGCGGTCGCGAGCTATGCAGTAATAATGCAGTATGCAGAAGCATAAAATGCACCCGCGCAGATCGCGAACTGCGCGCGACGTGAGCTGCGCATTCGCCGCACCGTATAACAAAGGTACGAACCAACCCAGAAGGGATAACGCTCGTTTATGTGTGAACTAGCGTTTAAGAATTCGTTCAAAATAATATTTAATAACCAACCTACAAACAAATGTGAAATTCATAACAACTGCGCATCATCTCATTACAATAGTAAAATTAAATTAATGGGCGACATTGTACTCTGAAACCTACTTAATAAGTCCCAGTTTCACATAACATCTGGGCCAGATTCCGGGACAGCATTGTAGCTTTGTACCCACGAGTGTTATTTGCATTCCTAATGACATTCCGTTTATATCGAAGCTTAGAGCGTGTCTATTTAGTGTTTTATTGCGCTACGCTTGTCTGAATAAAATTTTTGCAACCGCATACTTAGGCCTTAGCGCTCTTATAGACGAGCGACACTTTGCGGTCGCCGGGTGTCGCGGATCGCACGATCGTCGTCGCGTCGCGCTACCGTAAAATGTATGAGCGCGACGCTCTGCGAACCCACCGTGACAGTAAAGTGTCGCTCGTCTGTAAGATCCCTTATCCAGCACGACAAAGCGTTTAAACGAGAAAACCGTCATGCGTGCTCTTTTTGGTATACGTAAAATAATAAAGATGGAGGCACATCTCTATTTTTACTGTTTTCCTTTTTTTAGGAACGCCTACAGGGAGACGCGGTGCGTCGAGTTACGCGACGCATCGAGCGGAGCGTCGAGCGGAGCATCGAGCGGAGCATCGATCGACCAAAAAACAACGAAAACAAGACGCGTGTGATAACGCTTCTGCAGAAACGCTCTCATAAATATCAGCAAGGTATGTTTGATTTGGCCGCCCACCACGCCGCCGCGTCTCCCTGGACAAGGCGTTAGCGTGGAGTGAGAAATACGCTTCTGGCATTTTCTATAAAGACAAGAAGGCCTATCGCCATGTCCCACCAGTATGGTGAGTGAGTACGAGTGAGAGGGGAATAGAGTACTGCTTACTATTGTCCAGGCCACCTCTCGTACCACTGAGAGGGGGTGAGGTCAAACTAATGGGCGTCAGGGAGCTACCTACTCAACTCAATTCAAAATGTTTTATTCAAAATAATACAACATGGATAACGTTCTGACGTATTTTTGAATCTACCACCACGTCAGAAGGTGTTCCGTTGCAGAGAATTATGTGGCCAGTATTGGGCCAGTACATATAAAGGTGCTTCCACATCTGGCGAACGCGCCGAGAATGCGCAGCTCGCGATCCGCTCGCGCGCTGTTCGCGAGCTGCGCATTCGCGGCACGTTCGTCAGATGTGGACGCACCCTTATACATTAGATATTATAGTTTTCTTTCTTATACGATGGCTAATGATAATGAGGGTTCCACTTAGAAAAGACCCACTCCATTTCTTGCAAAGAATTTCATAACGGTGGCGGTGCAATGTTTCAACTTTGGCGTTCGTTACACATTGAAATTCTTTTTTTTTTAAGCTTTAACATTGCTTCAAATAGGTACATTTCTAATAAATAGTAAGAATCAGCAATGTTTCTCTAGGCTCCGAATTTACTAACATTTCACTTTAAAGGTGCCAAGGGCGAGTCTTGCCAGCTACAACTCCAAGAAGTTGGTAGTTTTTTTTTATTTATCATTAATGGACTCTTGCTTGTGCGTTAGCACTGCATTTCCGCCAGTGTCAAGTAGTTTATGGGAGAATCTATCCCAATCACAGGGATTGTTTTTGGTAGTTGTAACAATATTTCTGACCACCCCGAATAGTCGTGAGTTTATCTACGTGTCTATTTTGTTTAAAATCAAAACCTCTTCCATTGGTTAATGGATCTTCTTTTTTTGAATTGTTTTTTTAATTTTCTACATCTACAATAACACGAGTAGAATACTTGTAGGTAGTCTGTTGGAATTAAATAAATTTTGTTCCTAAAAAAAGGAAAACACGCTTCCTTTTTACAAAAATTCCTTTGTTTAAAATACAATTAAAGATACTGCCAGTACGAGAAAGTCATTAGTCGCCTTCGTCATGGTGCGTTTACTTAGAAACGAGGGTGAACGAGATTAATACAATTTCACGGTTTGAATAATCCACATACTATTTCTTAAAATAACATAAAGTTAATTATAGTACCTACATACTTAGTTAAATATGTTTCTTATTGTATAAAAAATAAGACCTAGGTACAAGTGTTAGCTTAGGAGCTATCATTTGAATTTGATTTAGCGCTCTCACAGATGAGCGTCACTTTGGTCGCGGAGGGTCCGATGGAGGGACCATAAAATGTATGAGCGCGACGCGCTGCGTCCCACCGCGAAAGCAAAGTGTCGCTCGTCTGTAAGACTCTATTCATATCTATACGGTCCACATGTTAATCTCTTAGGGAGCGTTTAAACAGAAGTGACGTGGCGCGGAAATTTATGATGACTTTGATGACGTATACTTACTAGCTAGTCTGTAGTTTCATCCTCGAATTTACTGTGTAACATAAAATTACCTACCTATTCTGTCGTTATTTTCTTTATTTAAACTAAAAATTAATAAAATTAGATCGGTTATAGATGTGATATGAAAGCATAAAAAAACTTTTTCACCTCACAAGCTCGGAAAGATTGTGTTTATCATTCGAAATCTGAGTGCAAAAGTCTATTTTATCCGCTAGCGTGGAAAGAGTTTTTAAAATTCGAATCTTTCTATTCAATAAAGAAAAACAGCCTAAACAAGTTTGTTTTCATGCTTTTATCGTGCTGGCGATTATTCTAAAAATGAGGTTGGCGCATTGAAATTTTCCTCGCTGTAGTGAGGTGAAAAGTTGTGTGTTGCGCTCGGCAGCAAAGTTATTCTGCGTCTCGTACCTTTGAAACCCTCGCGACGCTCAGGATTCAATATATATATATATATATATATATATATTCAATATTCAATACTCGCGCCAAAAAGCAACTTTGCAGCCTTGCATAACAAATAACTATTTCACCTCACAAGCTCGGAAAGATTCTGTTTAGCATTCGAAATCTGAGTGCAAAAGTGAATTTTATCCGCTAGCGTGGAAAGAGTTTTTAAAATTCGAATCTTTTCATTCAATGAAGAAAAACAGCCTACACAACTTTTTTTTCATTCGGTTTATGTGCTGGCCAGTGCGATTATTCTAAAAATTAGGTTGGCGCATTGAAATTTTCCTCGCTGTAGTGAGGTGAAAAGTTATGTGTTTCGCTCGGCAGAAAAGTTATTCTGCGTCTCGTACTTTTGAAACCTTCGCTTGCTCAGGTTTCAATACAAGTACTCGCGCCAAAAAGCAACTTTGCAGCCTTGTATTACAAATAACTGTTTCTTATTTTATATTGCCTTGAATGTCACTATTAGAGGCAAAAACCTCTTTTCTCCGTGTACTATACTAGAACCACATTATTTAAATCAGTAGAGCTATTATGTAAGTTTGAGATTATATCGTTTAAAAGATCGATAACGTATAATGAGTCCAGAAGGCAATTTAGAAGTAGGTAATATTTTGTTTCTGTGATCGTATTAACTGTCTGAAATTAATTAACTGCTATGCTGCCAAAAACACCATGTTGATTTGACACCTATCTACTCAATCGGGGTACCTAGTTACTACGATGAGATCCACTTAACTGAACAGCGACCTTTCTGTGTAGGTACTACCAAAGATGTTATTTGGTCTTCTAAATAATCTTTGTGTACTATCGTCATCATCATCATCATCACTACAATTTGAATGAAACCGCAACAAAAAAATTATGGTCCGTAAAGATGGCCCGGTAGCACAGTCGTTAGTGAACCTGCCTGCTGTGCTGAGGGTCGCGGGTTCGAATCCCGTAAGGGACAAATATTTGTATGATGAATATGAATATTTGTACCCGAGTCATGGATGTTTGTATCTATATATGTATCCTATATCGTTGTCTAGTCATCATAATACAAGTCCAGGCTAGATTCTGGTACTTTAAATGTGGCTAGATAATTTGTGTGACATTGTCCAAGATATTTATTTATCTTATTTCAGCGCTCTCACAGACGAGCGATACTTTGCGGTCGCCGGGTGTCGCGAAAGGGTCGCGCGACCGTAAAATTTATGAGCGCCAGCAAAGTGTCGCTCATCTGTGAGAACCGGTGTCGGTGGAGTTCTTGATACGACACGACATTAACCTTTTCCTTCACTTAGGCACTTGTATGTAGGTATTGAAAACAAACAAACAAGTTATATGAACGAAGCGTGGTTACCTCCTCCGGAACTCATTTTGAAACACGACAAAACAATTATCAAAGCGTCTCAGGCTTTTCACATTTTGGTTTACTTGCCTATCAAAATATGAATGATATGAAACGAATCATACTTATTTGCATTATATTATCTCAATCTGTCAGTATATAAAGCCTACTTTCAATTGCCTTCAAGATGCCTACAAAATGTAAATACGACTTATAAATAATGAAGCTCCTTACATTAGAAATTAAAGGTCAGAGGCTACTAGGTCGAGTCTGAGATAAACCCTTAAAGTTGTCGAGAGAAAGGAAAAGTCTTTGTTGAGACCTGTTTCTGACTTCACTCATCGCAGAGTGGAATTCGTAATTTTTAGAATTGTTTGTTCTTGAAGTATGCAAGATAAGTTTTGCTAACAATCTTCAAAGAGCTTTGTTTTCTAAAGATTAAAGTTTATCGTTAAATCATTCGGAACTTAAAATCATTAAGAAGGGATTGGAAGGGAAATCCAAAATCTTAAAAGTCAATTAATATATGAACCACAATCATTCCATATTTCTCTAAAATTTTAAGTAGGTATGTCACAGGTTTTAAAGGATACAGTTCCAGTACCTACTTACCTATATTGTGCAAGTAATATCAATTTAAAGAAATCTATTCCCTTCATAATTTTCATATCCAATGATACCTAGGTACCTACCGATTTTGGTGCATCTCTCATGTCATAGTTTAATGCTATTATTGAACTTTGGCTGTAAATGTTTTTTTTAGGTACCTAGTTACTTAACCAATTTTACACTTGTAATTTTAGATTTCAGTTCTAAATGTTAATTGTTAGAGTTATTTCTTAAAATGGTTTCATACATGATTCAGACGTCGAAACGTAATTATAAAATAATGTGCAAAATTGAAACAAGAAAAAGTAAGGTAAATTCAAAGGTAATAATTTTTTGTTGGTATTGTTACGAGTAAAGACAGAAATTAAGCGAAACGAGAGTGAAAGAGATCGTAAACCTTTAAATAGATTGGCTTAATTAACGCTTCCGAACCACAGTTTGAGTACAATTAACGTCCAAACTGACTGAATAAAGCAAAAAATCAGAATCAGCAACCACTCCATTGAGTCCAAACCAGCTTAATTGGCAAGCGAAAGTAAAGCCGTAGGTACACCGAACGACTTTAATCACCAAAAATATTTTGGGCGTTCCCGCAGATCAAGTCGGGGCTACATAAGGGCGTATATAGCAAGTATGCCGTGGGACCACCGGGAGAAAGTAACGGTATGTACTTATGCACCTACCGGAAAGTGCCGGAACTCTTTGTGGATGCCACTTTAGCGTTTTTGCGGCTCATTTTGCAGGTAAAATATGCGGTCGATGTTGCTGTTTATTGTATAATTATAGGGTGCGGTGTACCCTACACTTTGTTGCATTCCATAAAAAAATGTTTCAATGCAACGCAAGATGAGAATGAAGATTGCACTGTGCCGGATACAAATGCGTTGTGAAATATGAGTCTATCTAAATTGTGACTTTTATCGTGTTAATATAAAATGTTTTTTTTTATCACCATAAACCTAATTTACTAGCTACGAATACATTATCCAGGTATGAAAAATAAAGTAGGTACCTTACCTACAAAAAGTAGAACTAGGTATAGGCGTATATAGGTGTACCAGAATCTGATGGAAAATAAGTAGGTACATCAAATTTTAGACTAAGCAACACTATGGTAATTTGGTTAGGACCCTTTACACACTGCGACTTTTTCCAGAGCGCTTCTGCATCGATTCAGTCGCAAAGCACCATCGATGCAAACGCTAAAAAGCATCGATGCAAACGTGATACAGTAATATTTGATCAATTTATTCGTCGACAGCCTTTGCCACAATGCACACGCGCGTGTGCATCGGTACAAACATGTGTTATGCATCGCTGCAATCATGCGTCAGGGCTCTTACAGACGAGCGACACTTTGCTGTCGCGGTGGGTCGCAGAGCGCCGCGCTCTTACACATTTTGACCCTCCGCGATACCCGGCGACCGTAAAGTGTCGCTCGTCTGTGAGAATGCTTTGAATCGATAAACTAACATTAACACCTCGTCGAAGATAAACCTAGGTTTAGCCGGCTAATCTTAAGTTTATGTTCGCACCTACCTTTAGCCGTAACAGATACAAACGCCTGTTAGTGTGGCGATTCAGTCACGCGATTGGCATTATCGCTGCAAAACGTCGCAGTCTGTACAGGGCCTACTTTGACTAGACAGATGACAGTTTGACACTACCATGGTGAAAATCCATCCAATTTTTTTGTGGCATGAAATTCTGGTAAACCTATTACCTATTCAGTGTCATAAATTAAGCATGTAGCTCAATCTAATTTGAAATTCCTAGAGCATCGTCATCATAACTAATGCATCGAATTTAGCATTTAATACAGGGTGTAACAAAACACCCTAGTAATAATTAAGGGGGTGCTTCAGACCATCAAACTGAACAACTTTCACAATGGAGCCAACATCGAGAAAAAATAAAAAAAATCTGCTGTCCCATACAAAACTGCTGTACAGATTCGACAAAATGTATGGGACAGCTGTTTTTTTTTTCGCGATTTCGAAGTTGGCTCCATAGTTAAAGTTGTTCAATTTGATGGTCTGAAGCACCCCCTAAAGTATTACTAGGGTGTTTTGTTACACCCTGTATATCTGAGTGTCATCTACAAATACTGCCTTTTCATGCTCATTCGATCCCGCTTCATAAATCCTAATTCAAAGCACAATGATTTTCAACTTTTTTGTTAAAACTTTCATATTCAAAAATGATAAAAGTTCATTAACAACTCAAATTGATCATAAAGATAAATTAAACGATATTTCTGATTAAAATACTATAAAGTTTTATCAGTTGATCGGCTTAACTTTATAAGTCCAATAACCTGCACCGAAAACATCAAATAAAAAGAAAATTACCCTAAATTTCTAATCTCTACCATTAACATAAAATACGATCTTGTAAAGTTCTATGAACAGGTTATAGTGTAATTACTACTGTCGAACTATAAAACAGGTTAATAAATATATTCTCTTTATTTCATTTCTGTACGCAAACGTCTACTTTCATTTAATTAATGTAATTAGAGAACATGTTGTATATTTCGTTTATTTTATTGAACTTTTTTTTAACCCTGGTCATGTCATGATACTCGTGATCATGAACTTGAACGTAATTACATGATAACAAAGAATAAACGTGTTATCGGTTTCGATTGATTTCGGTTTACGGTTTGTTGTTGAGTAAATAATGTTACTTACATTAGATTGCATCATTTTGTTATCATGTTTTATTGAATCAATTAAAGTAATGAAACAAAGCCGATGTATAAAACAATTTTATCCGGTTTAGAAAAACTGAAACTAAAATTGAAAAAAAAAAAATCCAAAATAAATCAAAAGATCAAATCTTGATCAATTTGAAATCATACGTATCACATTTACTCTGCCAGGGTTCTACAAACTTTTAATAATTAATTGTATACCAATAACATTGATAGAGGATAACTTAACTTAGAGGATCATCTAAGCGCTCTCACAGACGAGCGACACTTTGCGGTCGAGGGTCACGCGACCGTCGCGCGACCGTAAAATTTATGAGCGCGACGCTCTGCAACCCACCGCGACAGCAAAGTGTCGCTCGTCTGTAAGAGCCCCAATAATTACTAAAAAATATATCTGTAGGGCTGAGCTATGCTTGCAAATAAAGTCTTGGCTTTGATTTGAGTTAAATATTGTATAGTGTTATTGGTAATAGTGTTATTAATACAAACCAGAACACATTTTAGTTATCATCCAAGCATATATTATTTTATTATATTTGACGACCCGGTTGGTGTACTGATTACCATGCTAGACTGGCAATCCAGGGTCCTGGGTTCGAATCCCGTTTTGATCATGGATATTACATGTTTGTGCCAATGTTGTATGGTTTCCATAACAAAAAGTTTACGTTTAAGATTATGACAATGTTTGTGCCTGTGCGCTATTGATATTGAGGATAATCCATTAAAACAAAAAATTGTTGAAAGATACTGGATGGATGTCTTTTGATACTTTGAGTTAATCGACTTTTTGTATAGATAATGTTAATTTTACGAACAACAAACTAACATTTCCGGTGCTAAATATTGTGCATATTTATTGATAGTGCACAAATTATCAAATGGAAACACTACCTGTCAGACTTTCTCGATTTACTAGTCTTGGAAAATGCCTTATTGTTATATTTTCTTATATCTTTCCTGGAATGAATAGATGAAATAGTAGTCATAACGCATTTATCGTCTAGCTTGATAAATATAACTTGTATTTTGAAATCTCTAGACTAGACCGTCATTCTACATTCTATACATGAGGCGACTAATTTATAATTCACCTATTTGCCTAGCATTGGGACTCGGTCAATGACTCATTCAACTTGGCCGGCTATACAGAAGTGCCGACGACGATCTCACGATCTGCGTCGGCGCACGCTCACTTTCACTGACTCGACCTAATTAAAAACCCTTGAAAACAAATTTTGTTTACTTCGAGATATTTTGATTCATTTCCGTATTGAATAATAGCTTATTAAAGTTTCTATAATAAGTTTAATCTCATCAATAAGTTTAAGTGAATCGTTGGTAATTTTTATGCCAATTAAAGTGAATGAGTTTTGTTTTATTAAATTTAACGTCAATAAAATATTGGCTTTATGATACTGGATTGGAGCGATGAAATTAATAACAGAGTACCGATTTGCCCCCGGGTTAATAAAAACAAACTCCCACGGTCGAAATATTCACATAAATTACCTATTAAAGTTAGTCTTGTTTTTCGGTAGTACCTAAACAATTATATTTTCCTGGAAAAAAATTCGGAAAACGGTAAGTTATGTAAACACGGTTCATTAGCAAACGCTGGAACGGGCAATATTTTGCCGATTTTGTAAGTAAATTAAATAAAATATAAATTAATGAAAAATTCAATTCATTTATTGCAAATATATCAATGATCTTCAACATCTCGGCTTTATTTGCTATATGAAGTATATTTCCTTTGATGAGATGTCAAGATGTACCGTTGGAGCTACGACGCGCTGAAAAAAATTGCAATAGAGTGCTATTTATGGACATCACACATTCAAATCAGTAGTAGAAAGTGTCAAAATTACTATGGAGATTTTGTCATTTTCTACTGCTCTGTTATCAACATGTGATTTTCAAAATCGCACTCCAGGTCTGTATGTACATCTACTTTATAATTATGTTGCAGTCACTTTTACTTCCGACACCCACGTGTGTGTGTGTGTGTGTGTGTGTGTATGTTATGATCTAAAAATTAAACTAAAAAAAAATTAAGAACAATATTTAATGAATTAAGTTATATAATTTTAGAATTTGGAGCGATTTCCTATAATTTTCGAATTAGATTTCCTATGATTAAAAGGCACCACAGTGACATAATGAAATGAGGGACAAGCCAGCCAAAAATAGGTAGGTATAGGTACCTACTAAAATGACGTAGTTTAGTAGAGGTGAGTAGGCTGCTCTGAAAGGGTCAAGGTTGTTCTGTGGGGGATACGTCTTAGCGCTCTCACAGACGAGCGACAATATGCGGCGGACCGTAAAATGTATGAGCGGGGCGCTCTGCGACCCACCGCGACAGCAAAGTGTTGCTGCTCTGTAAGGGCTCTTAAGTAGAGATTTTCAGGAGAAAATGTAATTTTGGCAAGTGATACTTAATTGAAAGTGGTCTATAGATAAAACATCCCCTGAAAGGAAACGAATTTATTAGGTATTGTATGGCATCAACATAATTATGGAGATTAAACTTAAGGAAAAAAACACAAATACTTAAATTCTCCACAAAAATTTTATCTTTCTGTTAGATGACAATACGATAGCAGTTTCCGGCTCTCCCCTCAATATCAAATTATTCCTTATAGAGGGTTATTTAATTCGTCTACACGCAGAATGTTCATAACGTAAAACGTTAAAACCGCAAAATGTTTGATTTTCTTTAATTTACGAAATCTCAATTTGAAAGCCTTTTTATTTCCTTACATTTCATTAAATTCAATTACTTACTTAAAAATTGTACATGTCAAGATAAATTCTTAAGTATGACGGTTTTATTAGGTATGTGAGAATAAAAGCGCTTTCGTGTTGAGATAACAAGACGATTTAAATTTACGAGTACATTATAAAAATTATATTAACATGTTGAATCGATAACTCAATTGCCTCATAAACTTAGTACACAAACAAAAAAATAAAACAAAACTTTGTAAAAAAGACACTAAAAGATTTTAGTGAGATTGTATCGACTAAAATGTGGATGAAGCAAGTCTTCAAAACTACATTCGTGTTATTGCAATAACCGAAAGCCTTAACTTTAACAGACTATCGACGGAGTAGTCCAAAGAAACCAAAGAGTTCAATCCAGACAAGACATCAAACTAAGCAAACAATATCAATGACTAACACTCGCATAGATCTGCGCACTAGATCTCAGCGAGTGCGTTGCCCCACGTCTGCGCAGAAATCGAGAGTAATCGCGACAATGCCATACCCAACTAGATTATGATCAGTTATTTATGTGTGAATGTTCCGGATTTACAGGGCATTGGCACACAGAGTATCGTCTTCGTTCCCACCAACAACTCCTTTGAGGCCAAGGCAGGATACGTTAATATTATTAGTATCATCTTCATTATTATTTTAACCAGCATCATAATTATCTTCACCAGTAACATTTATTGCCTGCATCAAAATCATTATCTTCCTTATCAGTATCTTCATCATCGTTGTCGGATATACCGACTGCAAATGATGGCGTAAAAGAATGATTATCGATTTTTTTACGTAGCCTGTTCAGTGTCCCACTGCTGGGCAAATGCCTCCCCTTTTATTCTCCAATCCTCTCTATTGTGTGCAACTTCTGGCCAACTCTCCAAGAAGGCATCCTAGTTGTCTCTCCACCTTTTTCTGGGTCTTCCTCGACGCCGGCGACCATCCTGGGGAACCCAAACCCAGTCTGTCAAAGTCAAAGAATGATTATCGATATAAAATAATAATGTTGATTGTTGGAGAGAATAGGTGTTATAAAACACAAGGTATAACTATAAAGAGGTGTGAAACCATAGAGCGTGATTGCACTCTTAAATGACAATATCGCTGATACAGTAGAATTTTACCGTCCCAACTTCCTAAGAACTATCAGTGAAGCAACCAATAAAGCAAAAGATAGATATATGAGAAGAATCTGTCACCAATGCCAAGATAGTGAGTAGAGTACTATCAAAGTAGTAGTAGTAGAGTAGAGTAAATCATAATTGATACAACTAAAAATACTTTTGATTCACATCCTTCCCACTTTCTTTTCCAAAAGGATCTTACGCAAACCGTTCTAGTAAAATAAATAGTGCTCTAAAACAAATGCAAACATACAACTAATAGCAACACAAACAAAACAAAAGAAAGTGTACCTTTGTTTACACTTTCTCTCTGACATTTTGAGGACCTCTACTTTAAACAAGTGTCTCCTCACGTCATGACTAGAAGACACTAATGTGACGCTAATCAGAAGAGAGGGGACATATCAAGATACGTAATTTACTTGTCACGGAAAGAGATGGCGTAAGTCACGATGCAGGAGCTATTTTGACGGTCAACTTTTAGGCACGGATCGTGACCGCCGACGGTCATCGACATTTGGATTTTGTACTTTTGCTTTCGCTGAAACTTTAACCGAAATACACTCACTAAGCAGTAGCGATAATACAATACCCTTTCTTATTATGCCCAAGCATCAGCATCATGGCAAATATACAACACGCGTACTACAAAACATTTAAGTAAGGGGGTTTGAATGTCTCTTTACCAGATGATTCCAACGGCATTTGTAATGAATGGATTATCATACCTGATTTCTACTACTATGACCGCTGTATTAGAAATGCAGTCAGATACGCAGGATATTTTGAAAGTGCATAAGTGTGTTCACTCATACAACAACACATAATTATAATTAATAGATGGATGGTTTGGTATTGTGATTATGAATTAGAATCACCTAAAACTAAGCGAGAAATCGAAGAAGTGAGCTAGGAAAAAATCCACTTATAGGAATCTCCATTTTCTATATGAAGCCTATTGTTGGATTTTTGCTTAGGTCACATCTTCATTTCCATTCTCAATCAAGAGTGCACGGCATTATTTGAGTGGGATTGCTGTCAACGACCGTAGTTTATTTGGATAACACAGATTTAACGCCACTACTGATTGATTAATGTATTGGGCTTTTTATTGAAGAATTTTTTGTAGCGTGCTGTGGACTGTAAGAACGATTTGTAAGGAGTACTTGTACATTACAAAATAGACGGAATTCTTATACAAACTTTCATATTAGGTAGTACTGTTTTTATTTGGTAGCCCGAGTAACAAATATTCTAGCGTATCCCTCATCGTACTAGTGAAATTAATAAAAGAATTACCTGGTTTAGTCGACATAAAAAAAAACATTCTAAGTAAGTAAATGTTTGTATAACCAATATTAACGAAACAGGAGTGCGATTTTTGAATCTCATACGTTGAACTCAGCAGTTGAAAATGTATGGAGATACGCATCTTTCTACTGCTGATTTGACTTTCAAAAATCGCACTCCTGAAGTGCGATTTTTGAAAATCATACAAGCGACTTGGCAGTAGAAAATGTCAAAATTACTATGGAGATTATGGCATCTTTCTACTGCCAAGTCGCTCGTATGATTTTCAAAAATCGCACTTCTGAAGTATGATTTTTGAAAGTCAAATCAGCAGTAGAAAGATGCGTAATCTCCATAGTAATTTAGACATTTTCTGCTGCTGATTACAACGTGTGATGTTCAAATATCGCAGTCCTGGGCCTCAATTGCGCAATTTTATACGGTTTTGGTTTGGTTTTGGTTTTGGTTTAGTTTTGGTTTAGATTTGGTTTAGCTGAAGTAAAAAAGGTATCGCGATATTTTTTTCTGAACGGTTAAATCGCACAATACCGAAAATTCGATCGAACGGACATCAAACGTTACGCCAACGTATCTTCCGAAATAAAGGTAAATCGTTACCGTTAATACTAGTCATTCACTTCGAGTTGGCCGCTACCTCCCTTCCCGCTTCCCCGCACCGCACCCCTAAGAGACCCTAATAAACGCAATTTTATAACCTTTAGCAACGCAACCACGTACGGCACATCCGTCCCGGTCACTAATATCGCTTTTAATTTTAAATTTTTATTTGCCTTTTATATTATTTTTTGTCGACGGGATCAATTAATGTGCCTGTGAGGAAATTTTGTAACGGTCATCGACGGCCAACTGGTCGTGAACGGGTAGTATAATTTGCGCGATACGAATTGTGCATAACGTAACGTTTTTGGTTGTGGTTTTGTTTTGGTAGTATCGTTCAAACTTAGGGCGATTGAGGCCCTGGACGCCATTTAAAAATAAACGCTTTGCAATTATATTTTTATCCACAATACTTACTGTCTGTAAAAATTTGGACTTGCCATACTAAATTCAATCAGTTGATCTAACGTTTGTGTCACCATCATCTCAGCCGATGGACGTCCACTGCTGGACATAGGCTGTTTGTATGAAAGTTCTATTTTTTCTTGGGAAAGTTGTTCAGTATATCATGAGAACAATCACGCTTTAAAGTAATGCAATTAATCACAGTTACACCCTGTACAATTGGTACTTAACAAATGTAGAGTCATCACAAATCCAAGAATCAATTGACTTTTGTCTGGAAACTGTATATCTTATTTTTTAAATAAAAATTGAGAGGGGTTAGAAGCGCAAAGTAGGCGTGGAACGTGTCGCCCCAGGTTATGCGATGATTTGCATAACACCATAAGGCGCGCGGCGTGGTGCGAGCGAGAGGGCATGAGTAACTGTAGCAGCGTGAGCGGGAAGACAAGTGGCGACAGCCGTCTCCGAAGCAAAAGCGCTACTTTGCATTTCTAACCCCTCTTAAAATGTTCTGTGTAAAAAACGTTGACTTGTTAGTGTTATTTCATTCGCTTCTTTGCTCTTATAAAAGTCTCACAATCGATCACAGCATCCGCAAAGAAAAATTACAATAACAACGAACCGGGACACGAAACGTAACCCGAGAAATGAACATATCATTCACATGGTGTTCACTGTTCATTCCTAGGAAACGCGAACAGTTGTGTTAATTGTGACAGACAATGAGACGGCATCGGCACCCACCGCTGGGAACCCGTCTAGTACGTCGTAAACCCACATACCTAGACCCGGTGGCACACTTACTAGAAACCTGATGCGAGATGTTTACAAAAATTCTCGTTAAAGATAAGATTCTAGCCATTTGAGATAAGGTGTTTAATTCAATTGGTTTGCTGTTGAGTGGTCGGTCGAATATACAGTTTTGCTGCTAGCTAAGATATATCTACGATTGAGATATAATTTACATCTTAATTTAAACAATAGGCACACTTTTGGAAACATGGCGACAAAAAAATCCGGTCAAGGAGTCGGACTCACGCACCGAGGGTTCCGTACTAAATTTACCAAAAATATGTTTTTTCTCCGGAATCTTTAGCGTGACGATACACACTTGGCAGATTTTTATTATTTGATGTTTTACTGTAGAGTATGCATTATATGGGCTGACATAACCTCAGGGTTAAAAGCTCAAATTAAAAGAAAAAAACAGAATTTAAAAAAATATATTATAATTCACCCCAAGTTTGACTCTTGTTTGTATTACAGTTTTTATGATAGAGCAAAAGCATAAAAACTTTAAAGAAAAAACATTTTTTGTACGGGGTTCCCTTTAAATATTTACTTTTTTTGTACGTTACGCAGTTTAGGGAAGACCTTGGCCATACCCAATAGTGGGACGAAGCAGGTTAAAAAAATATTTATTAGCAAATCCAAAATAATAAAACACAGAATAGGTTCTGTGAAAATTTCAACTCTTCTATTACGGTTCAAAAGTTATAGCCATTTAGAGTTAGGACGGACCCGTTGGCATCCTTTGGGAACGGAACCCTAAAACGAGAGTGCTATGGAACCTTATTGGCTTTTTTGTAATAATATTCTTCTTATCGTGTGGGCAGAGCCCTGGTGTCAGAGTTTTAAATAAGAGTTAGAGTGAGTGTTAGAGTTTGTAATAATGCGATAGTAATTTTGTTAGTAGCTTTGTACAGAGTATTTACGGACCTTTTCACCTGTGTTGTGGTTTACGCCACACAATAGGTACTTTACTTAACTAGGAAAACCAGCACACGTAAACTAGTTAGAAATAAACTAACAACAAGTCAATAGAGTGCGCAAAAGCAATGTTAAGATCTATTTAGACAGAGAGAAAATTATGGGAGGAATATGTGAAAGATTGTTTAGAAGAAATAGAATTTTGGCGATAAGACCGCCTTATTTGTGGTCATTATTTATTTATTATTCAAATGTTTTTTTTTTTTTGGTAAGCAATAAAAAATTATTGCATTGCAATGTAGGAATTATTCCTATTACGAATTTATACAGGGTGAAATTGATATCATTGGCATCCTTTTAAACTAAGAGTCTACCCATCAAACTGAACAACTTTTACTATGGGAGCAAACCGATCGGAGCAACTAAAAAATCAGCTGTCCCATACTAAATGTCTGTGCCTACTGGACCCAAATGTATGCAACAGCTGATTTTTTTTTTTGCTCCGATGTGTTTGCTCCCATAGTAAAAGTTGTTTAGTTTGATTGGAGACTCTTAGTTTAAAAGGATGCCAATGATATTAATTTCACCCTGTATAAAGTCTAACAAAATTAGCTAAAAATCGCGAAAATAAAAACTGCAAACATAAATCAACTCATTTTTCTCGAGATTTCGATATTGGTTCCATAGAGAAAGTTGTTCAGTTTGATGGTCTGATCATAACTTTAAAATAGTTTCAACTAATTTTGTGAGATTTTTTTATTGTTTTTAAAATATAAAAGTAAATGTATACTGAAATCCTTTCGAAGAAAATTATTGAATGTCCTCCTTTAAAGATAAAGTAAGCAAGTAAGACTTTGATAAACTTCGCAGCAGTTTTCCTTCAGTCCACGTTGATAAATTATTCTACGTAAAGAGGAGCAAGAAATTCAAACGAGCAGAAAAAGCTGAGCTTTGAGCAAACTCAAAAGCGCCGCAGGCTATTTTATCTATCTAGTATCTAGGTAAGACATAAGTTATTCGTAATTTATGGCCTTTAGATTCTTAATGCAAGGCAAAGGATTCCTCTCAACATGTGAGAAGGACTGAGCCTCATGGACCGTTTATACGATGACAATTTCTAGGCGCCAATTCTGCGGCGCCTAAAATTAGTACCGTGTAAACACTTTAAGGCACGAAAATTTTAAGGCACGGCGTAAAATTGTCGTACCAAAAGTGTTTATACGGTGCTAATTTTAGGCGCCGCAGAATTGGCGGCGCAAAATTGTCATCGTATAAACCATCCATTATTCCATCACACTAGCCCAGGAAGTAAGATATGGACTAATGCCTAGCATAATACAACCTTCTTGAGGGCCTGTGCCCTGCAGTGGAACTTATACAAGGTGTTACAAAAATACAAATAAACATTTAAGGGGTGGTAAAGACCATCAAACTGAACAACTTTCTCTACGGGACCAATATCGAAATCGCGAAAATAAAAACTGATCTTCCATCATCATCATCATCATCATCATATCAGCCGATAGACGTCCACTGCTGGACATAAGCCTCCCCCAAAATGGGGAGATTTGCCATAATCGCCATGATTCGATGCGTTTGCGATGTTCCATACTAAATAACAGATCTGCTCGAGCTAAATGTATGCGACAAAAGATATTTTTCTTTCGCGATTTCGATGTTGGTCCCATTGTAAAAGTTGTTGTTCAGTTTGATGGTCTCAACAACCCCCTTAACAGTTTGAAATGCTCATTTTTACTTTTGTAACACCCTAGGCTCATCAGCCTAGGGTGTTACAGAAGTAAAAATGAACATGATAATGATAATGATGACGGTATCTATGTTTGACTACGGAACCCTAAAAAGTAGGTAGGTACTTTACACAAATTAAACTTAATAATTTTCTCCAGACACACTATTTTCGAACATCCTTCATTTGAACACAAGACCTTAAAACAACCAACCGTGTTGGTTGTATTTTCATGTCCCTACATTGAAAAAAAAAATATTTCGTTGAAATATGTATAATTAACCTTTAGCGGCTTGCAATCTACATAATATTTTGTATAACATAATGAATGAATTGGTTGTGAATAGCATAACAATTTGCTATTTATAACCAAAATTTTTATTATCATGATTATACATTATGCTCTACAAAATAGTTTGCAAGTCACTAAGGATTGAGTATTAAAAAAATAGATAGATATTTAAAAAAATCCGAGTACACATCTTAAGTTTAGTCACAATCAGAAAACTTGTAAAGTTTAATATACTCTCAGTAAAACGGAACCAAACGAATAACATAATACTCTTGATTCGTAATTTGCCGCTACACAACGACTTTTTATGGTCTTCGCTGCGTCAAAAAAAATCTTTGCCGCTACATAAGTTGAATGCATCGACAATTTTAAATTCGCCGAGCCGATTCAGTCTTTAAAACCAAAACGAACAACATTTCAGTGCATGCAAAGCTCTTGATTCGTAGCCTACGCCACTAGCTACATACTGGGTGATTTTTTAAACACTTTTTTCATTTTCAGGAGCAGAACAACCTACTGAAAATTGGGGAAATGATTAGAAAATCACCTAGTATAAATTTTATGCATCTACAGTTTTTAAAATATGGGACTAACATCAAAATCGGCCCAAAAAATTCAGCTGTTCCATACAAACCTGCCCGACCCAAATGTTTTTTTTTTTCGTGCAGATTTTTTTTTCGCGATTTCGATTTTGGTCCCATATATAAAGTTGTTCAGTTTAATGGTCTTATCATTCCCTTAAAATAGTTTCAGCTAATTTTGTCAGACCTTATACTGTACCTGTTACTGTAGTATTGATATAATTTATATAGTGCTAGGCAACAATTTGAAACTGACAGACTTTCTTAACATTCTAGACACCTAAAAGGAATGACCATCTTAAAAATGTGGTCAAGTCAAGATCAAAAGTCACTAAATAATATGCAAATATCGACCGATGTAACGTACAAAATAAATCATGTTCAATCTACTAGTGAACGGTAAGAGTAGTCAAAAACGAAAGTAGAATCGATCTAAAATCAGCACTGCCGAAATATCGAGGATCGGATTGTGGTCAGTCGGTCGTTTACTTTCACCGGGCGACTAATTAGCGATCGAATATCGATGTTTACACGACCACCACGTGTTTATCGATATCGATACTTTAAAAAAAGTTTTGATCACATTAATTTGGTGGGTAAATAATGTTTATGTACCCACATTAGATACTAAATAGAGTTGAAATCATAAACGTGCACAAGTTCACGATATATCGATAAACCAGCAAATTTATTAAATCTGTTACCATCGTATAAACAGCTTTAACACTCATTTCTTGCGTTGTAAAATATAACGAGTCAGTTAATTTTAACTCGTCTGTTAGAACTATAAAATAGAAAACATGCTAATCATGGTAATGGTAACTGCAAAATGTTGTACGTGAGTTTTGTATGTTTACTTCATTAAATTGGATAACTCCTTAAGCGCCTTTTTAGGGTTCCGTACCCAAAGGGTGAAAACGGGACAATATTTATAAGCCTACGCTGTCCATCCGTACGTCCGCTCGTCCTCGCTTCAAAGGGCTATATCTTCTGAACCGTAATATGTAGTCAGTTGACATTTTCATAGAATATGTGTGTATTGTATTGGATATTATGACAAATAATAAAAACAACAAAAGTAAAAAAAATTGGGGAGACTAGTATTTATCAAGGTTATTATTGTTCTCGCTCTATCATATAAACGGTTATACGTACGTATAAGCGTCAAACTTGGAATGAATATAGTGCAACCTCTACAGCATAGCGTAAAGAACGGTGAAGCTCAACGATCGCGGCAGGCTATCGTGCGGGGTGTGCGGGGGCCGCGAGCAGTGCGTCCTGGCCCACGCTGCCTGCGCGCGTACCCGAACACCGAATTGAGTTAGGGTACACCCGTCCCCCGCCGTACCCCCCACGCCGCGCGGGCATAGACCCGCTGCGACCGCAGAGCTTCATCACTTATTTTATTTACACTATGTCTATAGTAAAACAACAAATAATAAAAACCGGTCAAATGTGTGTCGGGGTTGTGCTATAGATCCCGGAGAAAACTCTAGTTTCTGGTAGTATGGTATGGTGGTACGGAACCCTCCGTATGCGAGTCCGACTCGCACTTGGCCGGTTTTTTTAATTTATCACTAATTTAATAACAAAATATTATAATTTATGTATAATATAAAAGATATTTAAAAAATTAAGTACAAAGAAAATGATTACTAATAAAGTCAACGGTTTCTCTGAATAGTTAAGATTTTTATACATATTTATAATTTTATACTATTACTATTAAGTAAATTACTATAATTATTAAGAAACTTTGTTATTTAATGGCTTATGATTTGACTTAAAATCTGGTATAATAATTTGAGCGGACAAAGTCGCGGGTAAACTCTAGTTTATTATGTTATTGAACTAATAAATTGAGGCTGGACTAACACGAACGTTAAAAAAAGAATCCGTGTGGACTAATTAACAATCTAAAAATTATGTAAAAAAATACCATCGATATTTATCAAAATGAATTTAAAAAGTCACAACACTATCAAAAGCTCGCCGCCTCTGAACGCTCGATCGATCGGCGCGAGCGCAGTTTCCCTCAATAGGTACTCGTACGTACCTAACCGATTGGGCGGGCGCGCCTAGTTTATAACTTTGGCGTGCATCAACTTCATTTGCAATTACGTGAGTGCAATCAACCACGCTAGCCTACGTTACTGCCTACGTAAAGTTAGCGTGTGTTAGATAAATGATAAAACGATAATAATATAAAATCCGGTGAATGAATTGTTATGCGGATGGATATAATCATTGGAGGCGATCAATTGTTATTATTGTTTTACAGCAAAGTAATTAAATTATTAGTCATCGAATGAGATGAGTGGGCATTACTATGATGAGGGTATAAGGGATAGCCCTCTACAGACTGAAAAGGTAAACTCAGACTATCAAACTGAACAACTTTCACTATGGTATGAAGCCTACCTCTGGAAAGGCGACAAAAAAATCTGGTGTTTTGTATGAAACAACTGATGTTTTTCGCGTTTCCTGAGGTAGGCTCCATAGTGAAAGTTGTTCAGTTTGATGGTCTGAGTTTACCGTTTCAGTCTGCAGGGGCCTGTCCATAACACTCTGTAGACTGAAAAATTTGTCTCGGACGGGACTTGAAACCGCAACCTGCCAAACCGTTGAGGCCGATGGCACCAATTTCAGTAAAGACAAAAGTAATCTTTAATTTAATTTGAAATAGCACATAGCTGTAACATTCCTAATCAAATCAATGATAGGTAATTATTTGAAATTTCTATATTGACCTGGTACAAAAAGTCACATAATTATTCAAGTCACATTACGTGTTACGAACGTATGTTGTCACAGAATAGTAACGTTGTGACATAAAACGCAACCAAGAATATCAATGTCATTTTTGACAGTTCCATTTTTGGAATCATATTTCAGTTCATTCTTCTCATCACCGATCTTCAACAGCATGACCGCGCCGACAAAGAAAACGTCGTTACCCAGGTACTTCAAGAGAGTTTAATGACGACCTATTGGACAAGTGCACATCAATTCAATCAAACTGACGATGACGGCATTCCAACCCTGGTGCCACAGGTAACAATATTCGTAGTGCAACTAATCTTGGTGGACATTATTGTGTGTTATTGTTATCGATTTTAACTATAGGATTAACATAAGTAACAGATCTGACTGTACGTCGAGATATCTTATGTATAATAGTCCTTCTTAATATGCTGACGGTTTTTTTATGATCAGACCATCAAACTGAACAATTTTATGTAGGTATGCTTATGCTACCTATATGTCTTTCTGCAATATGTTTCAAAAACCTCAATATTATACTCGGCCCAAATGTAGGTATTGTTGATTTTTTGTTCGCAATTTCGATTTTGGTCCCATAGAGAAAGTTGTTCAGTTTAATGGTCTGATCATACGCTTAAAAAAACTGTCAGAATATTAAGTTGGATCCTGCATAAATTATTCAGCAACAACAATATTCTAAGACCTCAGCATCTCACAAAACAAAATAACGATGAAGAAGTAGACAAGACAAGATGAGCAAAATAAAATGAAAATGTTAATCTCAAGCAATAAAAACATTCATAAAACATATGGAGATAAAAATTACAATGAACTATTGGGATTTTTCGAATTAAGAAAACGTGTGAAATAAATATACACTTGGTAACGTTGGTAACACGCCACAGATCAAACAAAAGATCGTTTGTAAACGTCAATTAGAGCCTCCATGAATAGTTTGAACACGACTCGCTTTCCCTTTGCCTATGCTAGCTGTGGTAGTAAAAAGAAATATTTGGATTTCAGCTTCTTTTTGTGGAACAGAAATAATGAATGACATCGCTGTGTAGCAGGAATTTAAAATGCCTCAACATATTGTAAACAATAAATATAATTATTAAATCATTAATGATTCATTCTTGCAACTAAATCACACGCTCAAATACCCACAACACAATACAAAAACAACAATAAAAAAAAAACGGTAAAAGAATTAATTTAACGTTACGCTAATAAAGTTGCAAAAATACAATGAATGAAGTTTACTGAAGCATGGTACATGAAACGTGATATTATAGGTATGCGAGGTTACGCCTAAATGAATAAAACCCAAACTTCACACTTCGAAATTAAAACGATAAAAATTCAAATAAAGAATCCCACCGAAATGGCGGTGCTCGCAAATTAAAACACTTTCGCCGTTACGCCTGCCCATTCAATGTCAAACCTGCTCCCAAATAACAGTTGCAGTAATATCTTGTTATTTATTACTTTACTCTAATAATTTCATGAATGGGTTTACTGTTTCAATAATGTCTACCAAAAAAAAAAAAAAAAAAAAAAAAGGTCACCAATAAAAAAATTTTAATTTGGGTTAACGTTCATCATTAATAATTTGAATAAAAGTGATTGACAACAAAACTGTTACTATTGATGAAGTATTGATGGTGACCGCGTGACAGGTTCTTTTATGCCATCTTTTTTATTGGCCAGTATTTTTAAATATTCAAATCGCCGCAGGGGACGCGAGCGCCAGATAAAAAATAAGGTGCAAAGAGAGCGCATTCGAATAAAAAATCTCTTTCAATGGAAGGAAGAACTCATTTTGATCTTTATCGATTTTTTGTGGTCACTTCACTATTTTCGAGTGAGTAGCGTGCGAAATATTTTG
Organism: Agonopterix subpropinquella; assembly: GCA_922987775.1. NCBI lineage: Eukaryota > Metazoa > Arthropoda > Insecta > Lepidoptera > Depressariidae > Agonopterix > Agonopterix subpropinquella. The sequence goes on along the minus strand of OV277704.1, from coordinate 6,736,598 downwards.
ATTCGACGAGCAGTGAACGCATTTGCGTTCACTGTCGACGAGGTTTACTTTTTTACTAGTATTAGTTGTTATGTGTACCTATTCCCCAACGATAGTTTTATAATATTTGTACTATCAGTTTAAAATAACAATGTGCATGACCTCGCTCGCAATTATGACGTCACTCAATCACACAAACTTCACTCGAGTCATTCAAGTGATTGCTTCCTTTGCATAGAGTCCACGTTCCTTTGTCAACCGAGTGAAGTTATCCAATGGCCCTTCAAGGTCATGCACATTGTTATTTTAAACTGATAGTATTTATGACTATCAGGCTAGAGGTGTGCCGCCACACTACCAATCGATCGATTATGAGATGAAGATGAGTCACCGTCCATCGACAGATCTACATCAATCGATGTACCTTGTAGAAACTACAGGAACAGAAACGATGACAGAACATGTTCAACAACGATGACATCGATTGACAATCGATCGATTGGTGTTATAACCCCCGAAGTAAGCGTAAAGGTGCAAACAAACTGGGCCCACGTAAGTACGTGATGCCACGTGCATCAGAAGACATCAGTTTTTTTGGGGGTGTGGCGAGATAGCAAAAGACCCCTCCTATCCACCAATTCAATTTGGCCAACGATGCACCAAACACCCTGTATATGTATATTATATACAGGGTCCTTCATAATATGCTGACACTTTTTTAAGGGGATGCTCAGACTGTCAAACTGAACAACTTTCTCTATGGCACCAACATTGAAATCACGAAAAAAAATCAGCTGTCCCATACATTTGGCTCGAGTAGGTGTGCACTTTTGTATGGAAGAGCTGATTTTTTTTTCGCGATTTCGATGTTGGTGCAATAGAGAAAGTTGTTCAGTTTGACAGTCTGATCATCCCCTTAAAAAAATGTAAGGCGCTGTCCTATTGCTATCGCTCGCGCGATCATGCGTTCGTCCGACGAAAATCATTATGCCACTGTGCGTTTAAACATACTTATATCTGAATAGAAATAGAACAATTCGATCGCATCACATGATCGCACGACCTTCTGTAGGAAATTTCGCAGATATTAGTATGTTTAAACGCACAGTAGCACAATCATTTTCGTCGGACGCGCGCATGATCGCGCGAGCGATGGCAATAGGACATCGCCTTAGCATATAAAGAAGGACCCTATATGTATACACGCTAATGCGTATCGTCATAATTACTTCATGATTCAAAACTATTGCCTGTTTTTATATGCAAATTGGTAGTTCCACACTATGATCGAAAGTGTGTAAATTTTTTTCGAATTAGATTCGATAGAGATAATACTTAGTAGTCAAACTCCCACATACATGACTGAATTTTACTTCCCCTTCATTTCTTCGTGGACTTCAACTTCGTAGTGGTTAGGATGTAATAGATTTTCAGCTATAATAAACTATTCATCCAAACTATTCTTTTTTAGGAGAATTTCCACACTTCAATTTCTAAAGTAACATTATTACCTACTTCAGAATATGAAGCTAAGCAAATTATTCTTTCTTTACATACATATATAAACTCACGACCATAATCCCTTTCGGGGTGGTCAGAATGTTTGCTACAACAACCGAAATTTTTTTTAAGCATTCTATGCATTGATTTGTAGCAAGGCTCACTTTAAAAGGTATCAAGATAGAATGACGATCAGGTGGTGAAAGGGAGCAAGCCTTTCACCCACAAAAACACTGCACAAGAAACGCTATCTCTTAGTTGCCTCGTACGACACCCACGGGAAGAAATGGGGTGGCCCATGCTTAGCCGGAACCACACTGCAATCGAATAATAATCTTTCTATATCTGTAACAAACTTCTTTTTTATTATTCTCCGTCGATTTTAAGAGCAACACCTTATCAAATATGCGAATAATCTGCTACTTACGCGAAAAACACGATTTCACGCAAAATTTTTACACTTTAACCAAAATTGATTTTCGCGCAATAGAATAAACCGTTGGCCTTAAAATTATCATTTCACGTAGAATTTTAAGCATGGTCAGTCAGTCAGTCACCTATAAACATAATCTCGTAACACGAATATTTAACTACGGCTGTGCTATGCCGTCTTTACTACAGTCATCTGCCTGACCCAACATATGAACTTTCTCTACTGGTTCTGTTGCTGGCCATTTTAAGGTTAAATTCGTGATAAATCTGTTATTCGTAAATTATTATTCAGATGTAGGAATAGAATTTAAATTAAAGATTAGTCGATTATCAATACGTATAGTATATAGTTAGGTATTCCGTTCTAAAAATGTGCTAAAAGTGAACCATGCCAAAGAAGGATGTCCACTTTTTACCTGTCAAATAATTAAACAACTATAATTAACGTGTATAACTTTTATTCCTCATCATCAAAACAAAATAAATTACTACTGATGTAAATGGAATCAACCTATAGTTTTACTATATCAATATTACTGTATACTTTGAGTACCTTTGAGTATATAGGGTCCTTCTTAATATGCTGACACTTTTTGAAGGGGATGATCAGACCGTCAAACTGAACAAATTTCTCTATGGCACCAACATCGAAATCGCGAAAAAAAAGATCTCGCCCATACAAAACTGCAAACCTACTCGTGTCAAATGTATGGGACAGATGATTTTTTTTCGCGATTTCGATGTTGGTCCCATAGAGAAAGTTGTTAAGTCTGATCATCGCCTTAAAAAAGTGTCAGCATATTAAGAAGGACCCTGTATAAGACTTCAACCACGGAATGTACAGGGTGTAACAAAACACCCTAGTAATACTTAAGGGGGTGCTTAATAACTTTCACAATGGGGCCAACATCGAGAAAAAATCAAAAAAATCTGCTGTCCCATACAAAACTGCAGTACCGACTCGAATAAATGTTAGGGATGGCAGATATTTTTTATTTTTTTCTTGATGTTGGCCGCATAGTGAAAGTTTTTCAGTTTGATGGTCTGAAGAAGTAATTATTAAATAATATAGTTTGACAGGTAAACGAATGTATGGGAAGTGTTCGTTCTTCTTTGGTTGGCTAAGTTGTAGCAACCAAGGGATTACGTTCCTATTATGTATAAGCAAAGTATATTATATATACACTATGGTATTAGTATTTATCATTATCAGTTATGATAAAGTATGGGTATATTTAGCGAGAGAAATATTTTGCTAAATCTACTCTTTAATATTGAAAGCTGATAGTTATTGTGATTTCTAAGAACTTTATGAGAAAATGTGTACTCATTTAAAAAGTAACTGGAAAATAATTATATACTTTGATATTTTTTTTTATTTTTTTATTTAAATCTTTATTGGATATCAAACAGCAAATTACTTAATTTCTAATACAACAACATTTAAATTATACAGCGCCAATTACATGATAACACGTTTTAAAAACTGTTTAAGGTACAGGGGACAAAACTAAAAAAAAGAAAGTTTGGAGAAATAAAAAGATAACCTAACATTTAAACTAACTGCTTCTACAGGATGCATTATCCCGTTTTAAAAACTGTTTGAGGTATAAAAAAACAAAACGTACCAAATATGAAAATTTGGACAAATAAAAAGACTAAGTTACATACCTACTACCTTACATTTAATCTATATGTTCCTACGGGATAAATTACCATAGGTTGCTCAATAAACAATTCGGCTATACAGTCAAACATTAGATAAAGGTACATAATTAGTTAATTACATATAGGCACCTACCTACGACTCCGATGATTCAGAACCAAAATCTATAGGCCATATATAACCAAAATTAAGGAACTGTACAATGCTTTTACTAATAATAAATATCTGACTTATTTGTACATGACATGTTTACTTCATCACGGTAAAAAAGGTAGATAGATTTTTATGATACTTGGCATACTTAGCTACTTCGTAAAGCAGAACAACATAATATGAAATATAATGTATAATTATTTTATTTTATTTTATTTTTATTTTTCAATTTTGGACACAAACAGTCTTAATAAAAACAATATATCAAAAACTAGTAAACAGATACCAGACTCGGAGGTCCCAAAAACTATTTTTTACAATTTCTATGAAAAAATACTTCGGTGTTTGGCATAACATAAATTTGAGTTACGAATTTACAGTTAGTTATAGCTAATCAATTTTGGAAAGTGAAAATGTTGTTGTTTTATAATTATATTATAATGTTACATGTACCTAAATTAAATCGGAAAAAGGTGGGCCGTAGCGTAGAGGTTAAATGGGTTAAATCCAATGTAAAATTTTGGTGGCGGGCAAACCAGAACCCGCGTCTTGTCTATCTGGGGGCGTGCTTACCCAATACCAATAAATAACAGGATTTGGGATTTGACTTAGTCCCGCCCTCTACAAAACATTTTCGGGCTGACATAACCTTTGGGTTAAAAGCTCTAATAAAAAAAAAAAACAGAATAAAAAGATCATTTTCAATATTCGGGCTAACTACCTGTCACACTGGACAAATGTAGCTATTTTATGTTAGATATACAGGGTGTAAGTGACAGCCTAGCAAATACTGAAACGGAGAACTCAGACCATCAAACTGAACTACTTTCACTATTGAGCTTACCTCAGGAAACGCGAAAAAAATCAGCTGTCCCATACAAAACTGCTGTACCTACCCGAATCAAATGTATGTATCGCCTGTATGTAAAATAATGTATTATTATAAATCTATTACTACTTCTACGGGGAACATAACCGTGAGCATATGCTATTACAATGCAATTAGGTATAAGCAGAAAAATATGACTATGAGGCGGTGTCCTATTGCCATCGCACGCGCGATGGTGCGATGCGATGTGATCGTACTGATGGGTAATTCTCCGAAATTTTTCAAATTTTCAAATTTTTCTATGGAAAAATTTCAACGATTTCTAAAATTTCGGAGAATTATCCATCAGTACGATCACATCGCATCGCACCATCGCGCGTGCGATGGCAATAGGACACCGCCTTACAAGTAATAGTAAATAATATAAATTATGTTTTTTCATAAAAGTGCACTCTCTTATGGGAACTTTTTGTTTTTTGTAAGTTTTACACCTTACGTGAACTTAAACCCTACTTATAAGATAATAGGCAGTTATTCTACTTTCCATTTTATAACCACACACTTGCATACTAAACAAAGAAGTATTGTTAATTAGATCTAAGTATTTTCTCACGAGAAGCAAAAATTCGTGGCATCTCCTTCTATCCGTCATAAACTAGTGATTATAAACTTTCACTATCTCGATTAATATTAGCTGTAAGTACATTGGTAAGTAAGGTGGGGAACAAATTAATAAAGCTACATCATTTGATTCTTCTTATCGTGTGGGCAGAGCCTTGGTGTTAGAGTTTTTTCAGACCGCCTTACGGCCTCTGACGTGGTTTTTATGTAACGACTACTACCATCAGAGATAGTAGCCGGAACCAACGGCTTAACGTGCCATCCGAAGCACGAAATCATTTTTCTTTTCAGACAATCAGGTGATTCAGCCTGCAATGTCCTAACCAACTGGGGAAAAACGCACAAAGTGACATATCACTAGGTTTCCCCCGTGGGAATCGAACCCACGACCTCCGTGTCGAGAGCCAATGCTCTTAACTATTAGACCACGGAGGCATCATTTGATTAAAATATGGTTATGTAGGGTGTTAGGGTGAACAGTTGCACTACTTTCCCACCACACTTTCCCACCACCACACTTTCCCACCGCTGTAACTCCTGTAAACCAGGATCAATATCATGCATCATACTGAATAACTTTCCCTAAGAAACCTATGGGAAATTCGTAAAAAAAAAATTGTACTTCCCATACCTACTAAATATAATCAACTGATTGAACTTATGTATGAAAAGTCGATTTCTTTTTCCTATAATTATGTTTCTTTGTGAACACCCCTTAAGTATCATCACCCCTTAAAGTAATGCAACTGTATCTAGAGTGTTAGCTTAAATGTGTTATATACTTAACCGTCTAGAGTAGACAGATATACAGCGTGTAACAGAAAACCCTAGTAATATTCAAAGGAGTGGGTTAGTTTAGAGCCATCAAACTAAACAACGTTCATTATACAGGGTGAAATTGATATCATTGGCATCCTTTTAAACTAAGAGTCTACCCATCAAACTGAACAACTTTTACTATGGGAGCAAACCAATCGGAGCAACTAAAAAATCAGCTATCCCATACTAAACTGCAATGCCTACTCGACTCAAATGTATGCAACAGCTGTTTTTTTTTTTGCTCCGATCGGTATGCTCCCATAGTAAAATTTGTTCAGTTTGATGGGTAGACTCTTAGTTTAAACGGATGCCAATGATATCAATTTCACCTTGTAGTATGGAGAAAAAATAAAAAATCTGCCGTCCGACATTTAACTAGAGTCGACTGAGGTCTAAGGTACTGCACTTTTGTATGAAACAGCCGATATGTGAAGAATTGGTTAAGGTTAGGTATTAAACAAGTAATGAGTTAATCTAATAAGACCAATAGAATTTATCTCACGTACGTTTATTAAATAAAGCAATAAACCCAACGATATAGAGATACAGTCAATCGTAAAAACGCTAGACAATAATTGATGTCATTAATCGTTCCCTAACAAGAGAAAGTACAAAAACAGATGGTGCAGTCCTTGATATTGAGTTAACCGGAGATGAGTTTCACCGATTAACGTAACGATTAACCGTTTAAACCGTGATTAACCGAATGCCTTGGTACGCACGTTTCCTGTTTACAGTCGGTTGTTTGAAGGCGAAGATCGTGCGAGTAGCATACAAGTATAGGGTACTACTATAATAATACAGAATGACCAGTTGTAAATTGCGAAAAAGAACACTGAAAAAAAAATTTGTTTACTTCAACCAACATCATGACTCCATATGAGCCTGTCAACATCATGACTTCTCCGACTAAGAGAACTTTGTTAAACGAATTCGGCTTGTTGTTACAACTCACCATCTTTTGTTTTTAGTAAACAATCATAACGTCATTTCAATTATTTGCACGCATTTTTTTCAGTGAAGGCTTTAAATAATTAAAAATTCGAGAAATGTTGGGATTTATTTTTAAATTTTTTATGCGTGAGGTCCAATGGCAATGTCGTTTATGCACTTTACGACTGGGCACCCTGTTTAATCTAGACAGAACTATAATAAATATTACCTTCTGATAGTTGAAACTGGAAAATCGTACAAATTAATTATTGAAGTCGTTGTAAGTATAACATAGATGTTCACATTCAGAAGAACATAAAGAACTTAAAAGTTGCAAACTTTAATCTGAATCAAGACGAAAAGTTGGAAATAAAAGATATAGTGAATTAGTGAAATAGGTCCTTTGTAAACTATAATTTTAAAAGAATAATATAATTAAATATAATAACAATCATAATTTTGTTAATAATAGCGATAAAATTCATGATTCGGGTAACAATATTCGTGATCATAACAAAAAATATTACCCGCTTACCTTACTTTTATAAGCAAGTAGATTGTGAATTTAAGACACCAAAAATTGTATCCAACCCAAAATCTTGATCATGTCATAAAGAAAATGATGAAATTTTAAACACTGTGACGTCACTTCTGTTAATTTAACGAGGAAAGTGTAAGTTTGATTAGATTTCACAATCTCGTTAATTAATGCTGTAGAGTGTAGACAAACTTCCCCGCAAATGTTAGCTTTGTTAAACCAAAGTTTCCTTTCAAAGCACTTGGAACTAATTTGAAAAGATTTGATTACTTTGTATGTGGATGAACCTTTATAAAATTCTGTCTCATTTCCTAAATAATTAAAAATGTTTTCTAACATAATATGATCACCGTCAGAATATTGAAGGAATTAAAAAAATCTGATTGATATTACAATTATATTGATTACGAACTTGTGTTGAGTATGAACTTGTGTTTAAGAACTTGTGAACAAACACAAAAGACAAAAAAAATACACTAAAAAATAAAATGAAAAACAAAAAAAAATACATTTGAAACACGTGTGAAAAACATTTTCCGATAATCGGTCAATCACATCTTTTGAATCTAGCCAATAGCAATTTTATTTAACCTATGTCTATATCCGAATTTTTGTTTGTTTGTTGAATCTTCGGGTTTTTTACTACAGATCAGTAATTTTTTTGTATTATTTTATTTAATATACTGGTTTATACTCACCTTACAACTACGATCCCAGGGGTAGTATCTTCTGTTATTCTTTAAATAATTTATAAATACATTTTAAATTGAAATCTTTTATCTTGTTGCTCATGCTCACGTTTCTTTCGCCACAATCTCTTTTAAAAACTTTTCCGACAGTGACGTTACTGGCACGAAATCAGACAAAACTTTCTCCTCACAATAAAAAAAAAACCTTTTAATCAAACTCTTAACTTCACATAATTGCCTTAATATAATTGTTAATACCTAGTAATTGGCTTACAATTGTTATTTAATATTAATAGTCGAAAACGTAGTCAGTAGAGTAGAAAATGCGGAACGACCAGCCGGCAATTTATTGGCTGTAAAATTGGCCGTGTAATTCAATAGAACCGAGTTGAAAGGTTCTTCATTTTGTTACAATTATTACGTGGTTTGACCGCAGCTTGGCATAACAATTGCAGGCCTTTTTTGAAATGTGGAGCAAAGGTTATGCATTCGGACGTAATAATGTGTATGGTACAGAATATTATTATGGAGTGGTATTGTACTGGAATATTAATGTATTCGATTACGATGTGACAGTCAATATACAATATTAATCTATGGAGACAGTATTGAGTAGGTTTGTGTTTGGGATATTGCTTGTTATTTGCGGTACCTTGGTATTTTTGAGGGCCAAATCAAGGGGATTCGACGCCAGCAGCATGATTTTTCAGCAATGTTTTGGTTAGTGAGAGTTTATACGTCAGTACAGGTAAAACTTTGATCAAAAATAAAGCAACTCGATAAAAAATCAACTTTCCAAAAATGACAAATTCAATATTGAAGTCATATTAATATCTGTAACTTATTATCTCTTGTTTTGTCTTAGTATTTCGCTATTAGTAAACATTTCAATTTAGTCTAAAATTCGATTTTACATGGAAATTTACATCTAGTTCTTATATCGAAGAAGTACAATAACAGTTTCATATACTTTTATGAATTCTTAAATTCTGATACGCATTTGATACGTCGCGTTGTAGTAAAAAAACAAGATCTTAAATGCTTGGTTTGAATTCGTCTGGCATCTTTAAATTTTTTAACAATCTCTAACAAATAAATATGCTAAAATAGAAAGTATCTTTCTTTAGAAATTTTTATAAACATTTTGAGAACTACCTACTTCTTAACATCGTTTTCTGACTCTGTTTACATATTAGATAATTGCCGTTTCGATTGTATGATATCAATTTCACCCTGTAGATATTGTTATCTACAGGGTGAAATTGATATCATTAGCATCCTTTTAAACTAAGAGTCTACCCATCAAACTGAACAACTTTTACTATGGGAGCAAACCGATCGGAGCAAAAAAAAATTTTCTGCTGTTGCATACATTTGAGTCGAGTAGGCATTGCAGTTTAGTATGGGACAGCTGATTTTTTAGTTGCTCCAATCGTTTTGCTCCCATAGTGAAAGTTGTTCAGTTTGATGGGTAGACTCTTAGTTTAAAAGGATGCTAATGATATCAATTTCACCTAGACGCAATATAGTAGATAGCCACTATAGAACGCCAGAAGTGGAGATAGGCAGGCCACGTAGCACGTATGGATACTGAGCGTTGGACCAGAAGAATACTGGAGTTGAGACCCAGAGAAACCACGCAGGGCAGAAGCAGCCTACCAGAAAGATGGGTCAGTGACATTAGGAGACACGCGGGTCCCAATTGGATGCAAAGGTCGGGGGACAGAACGTCATAGAGAAATATGGATAGAGGAGGCCTATGTCCGAAAACGGACTGATCAAGGGCTGTGATGGATGGATGAATGCATTCGAAAATTGTAAGCTCAGTTTTACCTAAAACTGTAAAAATTATGGGAGAGCTCTCACTATTCCTATTACCTATTTAGATGTCTTAAACATACATCGAAAATCGGATGTTTCTTTCTTATTAAGGCCACCAATGTCAAGGTGAATGCATTCAGAGTCAACGTCCTGCGTTTGTTTACGCAACGGAAGAGCGGAAAGCTGCGCGCGCATCGCGGTTTGCAAACATATTTAGTGTTCTATTTACATAGTGTTAAAGACCGTGTTTGCTTGTCTTAAACGGCTGTTTGAGAGTGAAATTTTAGGTGAGCTTTTTGTGGTGTTTTCTTTCTTTGTCTAGTCTAGTTTCTCTAGTGTATTGATGTATTATAAAGAATTTTTATTTTACAATCTAAGAAAGACAGAAGATTTGTAGCAGAAACAATTTAAAATGAAAATTGACTTTCCTTTCTTTACGAAGTATGCATTGTGCAGTTTGTATGGAAACTTTTTAAATGACATTATTACATTCAAATTTATTAGCATCTTCAAGATTTAGATCGATACATTTTGCCCTACTTTTGTCGAGTGCAAGTAAATTAATAGCTAAATTAAAGCACTCTCTAATCTACTTGACTTGAATCTTGGTGTTCAAATTCGTTTTTCTGCGAACCAGGCTTAAAAGTTTGATGAATAATTTCAATATTATCAATTTTTATCCTGTATAAAATTATATGAAAGTTACTAAGTTAAAGTCTGTAGGATCCTAGTGCAGGGCAATGGTACAAAATAGATAGGACCTTCTGCTCCTATGTACTTAATACCAAAGGCCTCCTCACACGAATAGTGGTGAGAAGAAGTGGGTCATACTCCACCACGCGGGCCCGACGCGGCATGGTGGAGGCAATTTACTACTAGTCAATTTGCTGTCAGAGAATAAAATATTAAAACATCCTTAATTCATCTTAATAAAACCTTAATTTAAACAGCTACAAGACGCGATGACAATATAATTACAAAAATCGAAAGCTTTCTTCAAAGGCGGTCAAGTTTTCCCGCGCGAGGGCGGGCGGTGCGTCTACGCATGCACTGACCTACTAGCTAATTCCTACATAAGAAGTCCCCTGCGTCAACTCTGTAGCATGTGAAATAAGTGTGAAAATCGCTTGATTTATGAGACTTCGTGTGAGGAACGAACTGTGGTAGCGATACGCTCTGAATGCTCACAAACGATTCCTGACACAGTTGTGTGTACATTATTGCTATTTTGCATAAAAATTACAAATTAGCTGCAATTAGTATGTTAAATACTATAATGAGGAATTTTGGATAGGTATCGGGTGTAATGTAAAGTTAAAGAAACGTTTAATTAATTGGTTAACTAAATTGAATTTTAAAGAAACTTTTTTCTTTTTATTTTAGACTCTATAGGTATATAATAAGTGGACTGTATTTATTATACAAAAAAAATACAAAATCCGGTAAATTAATTTTCTCAATTTTCTTAATTATTTAAGTAGTAAGTAAACTAATAAAAAATCTTACCGTATCAAATTCTTCCAACAAAAACAAAGGCACACCAACAGTTACAACACAAGCTCACAGTTCGCACACAAAAAAACCTGTCCACAGAGTTTTCTTTTTAAAAACTAAGAGAAAAAAATCGTAACCACGTGCGCGGCGCGTTTGAAAATCGAACGCGACGGCGCGCGCGCAGACGTAGAGTGACAAGTGGATACTGCGCAGGTGCGAGCCTCCCTCTAACAAGGCCGACGCCCCCTCTCTCACATTTCACCCGGAGAAAGTCTGCCTACATACATACGAAATTTCCGAACTTATTGAGCTGGTTGTATCGAAGGCTACGTACGAAATGATGAATGAAACTTGAGAACCTACCTCTGAGTTGTAACTTTGACCGTCACTTCAGACGACGACATACTCAATTGATAAGTTCCGTGATAGTACCTACGATTTGTACCATACCATGTATGAGTAAGTAACTCATACATAAACTCATCATTTAACATCTCAGCCGATGGACGTCCACTGCTCAGCTGGACATAGGCGATGTGTCCCGCCAACGTTTAGAAATTCTTTGGGCTTTGTCATGTCAACTACTAAACTCAGGACCATAAAACCCCTTTCTGGGGTGGTCAGACACATTGTAACAACTACCAGCTTCCTTACCTGCAATTGTAACACGACCATCTTTTAGCATTTTAACGTTTTAAGATAAAATTATGGTGGCTTGCCACAAAACAAAATACACTGCATACAAAACCCTTATCTCTTACCTATTTAGGTAAATTAAAACTAAATTCTCTATCAATTAAGTTTGGACAAATTATATCTACTCTTATATATTGCCAGACACTCGAATTTGAAGAAAAGTTTCGATGTAGATACTTTTTCGTAAGATTGAGTATGGATGGAGTCCCATCATCTATTTTGAAAATGATTCAAGCCTTTATTTTGTAACATTTATTAATTATCGAACATATAAGTTGAAATAAAGTAGGCATTGCTCTGAAACAATGCAAGCTGAACTAATAACCGATGTAGAGTCCAAGTTCTCGAATGGAGACCACGAACTGTCTGAAATAGTGTGGGACGTTCTTTTCGCCCGGGCCCGTTGAAACGACGACATCAGATAGGTAGGTGACTGAAGACCTGATGAGGAAGGTACTGTGGTCAGAGTTTTGTGGCGCGGGAGAGTCCAAGGTTCATGATGGGCTGACTGATGAAGATTACGAACTATCAAACTTTTTCTAAAAAAAATGATTGCAACTTTACCTACAAGAGCAATACAGGCAATCATAAAACACCCTAGTAATAAGGGGTATAAGGTTAAGGGGGTGTTTCAGATCATCAAACTGAACAACTCTTTGTATGAAACTGTAGAAGTTTATCTCGCGTTTTCGAAGTCAGCTCCATAGTAAAAGTTGTTCCGTTTGATGGTGTGAAGCAGCCCCTTAAGTATTACTAGGGTGTTTCGTTACACCTTTTTTATTTTATTTTTTTAATTTATTTAACTTTTACAAAAAAAATTATAATCTAGAATAAACAATTTCTCTCCAAAACTCCTTAAAGAGTTTAGCGGGAGATCCACAGTTGCTGCGTGACGTTAACTAATTCAAAAGTACAGTTACAAGTCTGATTTTAATTTTTGACTACAAAACAATTTTAATTTAGAACAAAACAACATTTTTTTAAAAGAAATTAGTTTAAGTCTTTATCGATAACAATAACAACAATGAGGGCATGCACAGAATAAATTTAACCTTCTGATATTAATTTAACCTCCTGCCTAGCCCTTCGACGGAGTCTTGGGTTCGGATTACACAGGGGGTTATACTGGACCACTAGGCAGGAGAATTCAAATATGGCATAACAATGCATACACATATACATACATACGCATACATAAGTACATATGCATGCACTGCAATACAGGGCAACACCACAGTGCTGTTACAGTATGCATAGGTTTAGTAATCCAATATATATCTTTTTATTTTAGCTTTTATAGTTTCTGTAGTCCCTTTTATACATTTTAAATCAGATGGTAGGTTATTAAATATTGTAGGAACTATGTATTCTTTTGTCCTTTTTCCGTATACATTTTTGATTTTGCACACCCTAAGGCTACCCTGCGCTGCTTTTCTGGTGGGATAATTATATTTAATAGGTATTTTATATTCACTGCGTGTGTACTCTTGCAGCGCATGATAAAGTATGAATTTTTTTTCTATCGGGATTACATTGCATAATTTAAAAAGAGGTTCATAACTATTACATTGTTTACATTTTTTGCGTTCTTTGGGATGCACAATAAGTTTAGCTACCTTACCTAGTATAAATATTTGCTGTTCCACACTTTCAGATAGGTAAATTATCTTCGTAGTTGGTGAAGTAGTAGAGCTTCGGGGTTCGAAATGATCTGTAAAGTTAAACAATGTCAGATCCGGTTATCTTTGGATGGGTACCCGTTTTAGTGGTATAATTAATCTTGACCTTCGAAAGGCACGGTAACTTGGTCCCAGTTAAGTTCAGATGGCAATTTAACTAACTACTCGTAAAGTCAATGGCCTGTTAAGGCGGCTTGAAAATTCTCTGTCAGAAAGTTTACCACTAACTTGCCTCCATCAATCTGCAGTGGGCTTGCATGGTGGAGTATGACCCGCCCACCCCTTCTCACCCGTGATATTATTCGTGAGAGGATTCCTTTTCCCTGCAGTGGGATCTTAAACATCATAGACAACATGCATACAACAATAGAGATTAGTTTCTAGATTGTGTCTGAAAAAATTATTGACTTTAATTAGTTATGTACACCACTAGTTTTTAATTACTAACATAACCATGAATCTAAAGAAATTTCCCTAAGGAACATCGGTCGAAAAACGAGAAAATTGTTTAGTCCTGCCATAGAAAATCTATCGGCCAATTCGTACTTTTGTATGGTAGGTCCAAAAAAAAAACAAATTTTTCGACCCATGTTCCTTAGGACCTTAGGGAAAGTTGTTTAGATTCATGGTCTGAATACACCCTTAACGTTATGTTAGTAGGTAATTAAAAACTAGTGGTGTATAGGTAACCAGACTTCGTTTGTATGGAGCGCGCTCCTTTTAAAACAATCCATCATTTTTGATAATGGTTTAGTTAAACGTTGTTAAGATTATGCAAAGATATCAAGATAAAACGTTATAACATCCGAGCTTTCAATTTCATCAACAATCGTCTACGTCTTCACAAGCCACGACTCATAAAAGCTAATCCAATTCTTGTCAGTTCCAAACGATTACCCACAAGACTAAACATCCATCCGTCTCTATTTAGTGCCATAGGTCAAGAGAGATGAAAGATAACTTTTTAAGAGTACCTAAGATAGGTACATTTGATGTTGAAACAAAGTAATATATTTGGGTGGCAAGAAAGTAACTATTATTAATGGTAGTCAACCGAAATTGGACATTGGTATCGATCAAGTGCATTCAAGTAATTCGTTCTTTTGTTGTAGGCTTGGTGGTTTAGAAGAAAAATCGACCTTTCTTATATTAAAAACAACGTTGTCAAAATATTATTATTATCACTCCCACGTGATACAACCTGTTTTGTTTCGAAAAAGAAAACTAAAATCAGGTCAATTTAATATTGGTAATTTAGTTCTATGAGGATTTTATACAAAAATATTGGGTACAAAACATAAATGAATAAATAATAAATGTTTTTTTTTAACTCTTGCTTAAAACTATTGCAATAAACGGTAAACCAAAAACGAGACAAGCCTGGTACGCCTAGGTCTACGAGTACAATATAAAATGACATGGCATCGACTTGACCGAAGAAGATTTTAAAACAAGAATGTTATTAATTTCGATTTACAATTGAAATGAAAAGGATATCTGATTAATTACATTCACTACAAGACTTTTCTTTTGACGTTTTGACAGGCTTAGTTAAAACTTTTGTAGTTATTTGCAATATCATGCTCATTCTGTTGTGCTTAACTTACTTTGACAACCGTTGATGTCTTTTGTATGGGGGCCGCAAAGGCAGCGGGCCCGTTTCTGCATCATTGAGTTTATTGATCTTTTGGATTCAATTTATCATCTGTTACTAATTTCAGAGGTAGGTTAAACTATGGAACTGAATTTAGTAAACTGTTTAGTTATGTTATAGGGATCCCACTGTAGAGCAAATTAATTGAAATATAAGCGTACACCTAATGTAATGTAATACAACTTTAATCTATTGTATCTAGTAGTAGTAGAGATTAAAGTTGTATTACACTACATTATATGTACGCCATGTTCAATTAATTAGCTGCATCTAAAAGACTGACGTCTAATTAACATGACATAGGAATCGAAATGATCTTGTCATACATAACTTTCTTAAGGCTACTCCTCCCATCTGCAAGGCTCTCTTTCTTACAAGCAAACTTTTGCAATTAGCCATCCCGCTTCAATTGCGCGGCTCCGGGCAGAATTTTCCGTTTTCTTTGAAAACCTGTATGATTTTTTATGAATTTTCAAAAAATAAGAAAACCACATCATTTTATATTGTATTGTGAAGAATATTGTAAATTTTCATATTCTTCTGATCAACAATGTAAGAGTAAAACGGTTACAATTGGAAAAAAAGAGGTGACTTCGGAGTCGTTTTTCTTCAGTTTTATTAATTAAAATAGATTTCGAGAAAAACCACATCACTTCTCATATCCTGTAGATTGTTCAGTTTTGTTTTCTGCTTAAAAAGTGCCATAGTTAATGTATAAAATGGTTACAAAGTTACTCAAAACAGGGCGGACGCCCCTTAAATGAATTTAATCTGTATTTTTATCAATCGGACATTAATAAGCTTCATGTTTGCTGGATAAAAACGTCTTAATTTTTATTCATAATAATTATTATTGAGTGCTTTATTAGATTATGTACTATTAGTACCTAATCTAATAAAACATCCAACCCCTTTAAGTAAGTGTGCCATTTAATTTTACACCCTGTATTAATATACATCAAACTGAACAACTTTTACTATGGGACCAACACTGAAATCGCGAAAAAGAAAATCTGCCGTCCCATACAAAACTACAAACATAACTCGACTGCAATGTATGGGACAGCATTTTTTTTTAATATTACATTTTAAATTGGAAATGTTTCCGTTTTTTTGTACGTAAATAGCTATAAAGACCAGCAGAACTCTTCTCAATCATTAATTCATCAATTAATTCATTTCTGTTTCTATAAACTTTTGCAGTCATCTCGATTCATCATCATTATCTCAGCCGATGGACGTCCACTGCTGGACATAGGCCTTCCACAATTAAGGGGCGTCCGCCCGGTTTTGGGTAACTTTGTAACCATTTTATACATTAACTATGGCACTTTTTAAGCAGAAAACAAAACTGAACAATCTACAGGATATGAGAAGTGATGTGGTTTTTCTCGAAATCTATTTTAATGAATAAAACTGAAGAAAAACGACTCCAAAGTCACCTCTTTTTTCTAGTTGTAACCGTTTTACTCTTACATTGTTGATCAGAAGAATATGAAAATTTACAATATTCTTCACAATACAATATAAAATGATGTGGTTTTCTTATTTTTTGAAAATTCATATAAAATCATACAGGTTTTCAAAGAAAACGGAAAATTCTGACCGGAGCCGCGCAATTGAAGCGGGATGGCTAATTGCAAAAGTTTGCTTGTAAGAAAGAGAGCCTTGCAGATGGGAGGAGTAGCCTTAAGGATCACCATAACGACCGGTCCTGCGCTGCCCTCATCCAACGTGTTCCCGCCGCGTTCACCAGATCGTAGGTTCACCGTGTGGGGGCCTACCCACGCTACGCTACGATTTCCGGTACGCGGTCGCCACTCGAGAACTTTTCGGCCCCATCGGCCATCGGTTCTGCGAGCAATGTGCCCCGCCCACTGCCACTTAAGTTAATCAATTCTTTGGGCTATGTCAGCTACTCTGGTTCTTCTGCGGATCTCTTCATTTCTGATTCGATCTCGCAGGGAAACTCCAAGCATAGCCCTCTCCATTGCTCTTTGGGTGACTTTCAGCCTTTTTATGAGGCCTTGAGTGAACGGTCACGTCTCTGTTCCATATCGATTCTGACGAACTTGGATTGTCAGTATATGGAAGACATCGTTATAGCTACATTACGCTTAGGTGCGCTTAGATTTCAAAACTTCATTTCGATTTCTACTAATAAACAATCCAATTATTCTTTAAATCCCTGAATTAACCAGATAAATAATGTATAGATTGTACAATTTCTCAGTAAAGTAAATGGAAGGTTACAAGAGCAAAAGTGTTGTAACCTAATGGTTAGAAAGCCGGTGGGGTAGTGATTTTATATAATGCCTGTCATGACTGAGGATGTGGGAGTATGATCTGTGGCCACCAACGTTTCAAAATTGGTTTTATTATGAGAAACATATTTCAGCCATAAAGGTATTATATGAATTATGAATTATGAATTATTATACTACGGAATAGAGGAACTGAGAGCTGAGAGAGCGAGATGTACGAGCGGCGGCATCACTGTATAATAGAAAGAGATACAGCCCGACCAGAAAGAGTAGAAATTAAAAGAGGGCGCCACTGTCGCTTTACACGGCAACACTATACTACGACCTAAACTATTTTGATACTTGCTGTATTTACTCTGAAAGTTTATGCAAAACGTTATCTATGTTTAGCTAAATTTGGCTCTGACAGCAGCTAAATTTTACACCCAATATACCTACATTTTAAATTTCGGCAACTACATGGCTAGCATGGCAGTGATATAGTGCTATCATACCTTCGCTCTCTTTCTATTTGCGCGGGAACGAACGAAATAAAAGGCATGATATAGCCATATCACGTGTAACATGCAATGTACGCCTCCTGTATTAGAAGAAAATAATGAAAACGCATATTACTTTATATTGTACTTTCAAATTATTTGTTTTTGAATACGATGTTTACTATTTTCGTATTTTCGTAGATCTGATATTTACATTCCTTCTATTTAAGATTTCTATTTCTAGGCATGGCAGTTTTTTTATCGATGCATTCCGGACAGAAAAATTTTGCGATATAAATGTTTTCCTGAAAACGATAAAAAAAAAGTAGGTAATCGATAAAATATTAACAAGTCGCAGTGAAGATAAACTAAACATGCAGGAATGACATGCAAGGATCAAAATTATGCGGACCACGCATACAATAACGTCAGTTTTATCAACAAACGATCATAACCCCAAACGAACCAAACTCGAAAGAAAATGCCCTAAATGATTATTTGTCAGCTGATAACTGACGATAATTGATATAATTACGCTGATAACTATTGTTAAAAAGCAACATGAGAGTAAATAAATACCTACCATATCAGCAAATCGCTTGTAAAAAACATCCAATCTATTCCAATTTTCCCCGCTTGATATACCTCCAAACATAACAGAAAATAACGTAGTAAATTACTAAACTTGCACCACTTTTTGTTACTTTATCCATTAGTAATAATAATTAGGACAAATTCAAATATTTTACGGTAAATTTTTATTTGAAATGCATAAAACTGCATTTGAAATTTTGGTGATTGACAGTTTGACGTTTTCCATAATGTTGTCATGATAATGAAAAAGTTTAGTTCCGATTTATTTAATTTCTAGACTTTACGGTCGTACTGTACGTGTCGCGAGGCTATAGAACCGTTTTTGGGGATTTCGTCTCCTTTAGTCTCCGGGTAAAAATTAGGTTTCTGTGAATAATCGTGAACCTAAAATGAAATCGTAGATAATTTTGTGAAATATACTAACACTATTCATTAAATTATCCACGATTTCACGCTAGATTGAGAATCATACACAGAAATCGAATTTTTACCCTGCCGATAGAGTCCTGAAAACGTCCAAAAACGGTTTCATTTGACAACTCATGTCAGTCCCTCTACTACTGTTAGTTACCTTTATGGTTTCAACTGAAAATTCCTTAAGGTTTTACTTTGCTGTGCTGAAAAACAAATATTCCGATATTCATTTATTCAATATTATTATAATCAGTTCTTCTCAAAAGTAAATTAAAATGTTTTATTTACCAACTACGCACACACGTTTTTATGTAATTGAGTTTATTTCTAGATCACTTATTGTGTATTTTGTATAAGTAATTATTGTATTATGCATTTAGATTATAGGTTGGATAGGATATTGGTAAATAACACTATCATTTAACAATATAAACTACTAAAGAATATATATATATATTTTTAATGAAATGGTCGCTCTAACATTTAAAGAGCTCTAACATTTGAGGTAAATCTTTTATTCGAAAGCAAAAGTGACTATTGAATCTATAACACATTTCCGCTGTATTTCTTCTTATATTAGGATTTGTAGGAAACGAAATTTTTAACAAACAGTATATCCGGTGAAACGAAACGTAACTAAAGGTCCTCGAACTACGAGACGTGGGAAAATTTTACTTTAAATCAATAAACAAAAAACGTGTTCAACTTTAAACTTTCCTTCTTATACCATTCCGTATGTAACTTTTTTTTAAATAAAGTGCAAACGTAATATTGTAATTTTCAATATTTTTAAAACTTTCACCTTATTCATCTTTTCCATCTTTGTGACCTTTTGAAACGAACATGAAGTTTTTGTCGTAAGTAGTGTCGAAATGAATGTAAATAATAGTAGGTACATTAACACAGTTCCACTTTATACATGATTTACAATTATGTAAAGAAAATAAAATATTTTCGGTATTTCTAGGTAAGCATAGTTTTTATACTATTATACAAAATATCCAGCAGTGGACGTCTATCGGCTGAGATGATGATGATGATGATAGAAAATATAAGTGTAGGTAAGTACTACTATACACAAGCAAATTGAATTTAGCTAGGTATATTGAAATTGTATATCCAGCAGTGGACGTCTATCGGCTGAGATGATGATGATGATGATAGAAAATATAAGTGTAGGTAAGTACTACTACTACTATACACAAGCAAATTGAATTTTAGGTATATTGAAATTGTATACATACTAATAAGTCTACCACGGTCAGATGATGAGTTGACCGACCATGAATACCTGGTCTGTGGTTCCAAATCACTGTGAAACAATAACAAAAACTTCATTGATATCATCATCAACCTTTGGTTCAATTGACCTTTCATTTTAATTGACATAATCATATCAGGCCGTTTCTCACTGGCTAAGAATTTTATTTTCTATTATAAGTTTTTTTATTATTTATTTATCTATCAGCCTACTATGCTTACGCATATTCTCAACTCAAATACGGAATAATGCTTTGGGGCAATAGCACAAACATACAAGATTTATTTCTAATGCAAAAGAAATGCGTCAGAATATTAGCTCAAATTAAAAATACAGACTCATGTAAACCTTATTTTATAAAATATAACATATTAACACTTCCGGCAATATATATTTATGACGTATGCATGTTTACTTTTAAAAATTTAAATTCATTCACAAAGGTACAGGACACTCACAACCGTAACACCCGACACACCTACCACAATCTCGGATCAAAATGTTAAACTGTAGCCCCTATTATATGGCCGTAAAAATATTTAATAAGTTACCTCAAAATATAAAAAACGAGCACAATGTTAATACGTTTTCAAAAAATTAAAAAAAATATTTAATTTCTAAATGTTTCTACTCTCTACATGAGTATCTTAACCCATAAGAATAAAAATGTAGACTTTATCACTAAGAATATTATTTAATTACGTATGTTGTATAAGTTAAAGTTAATTTTTTTATTTGAATAGGTACTGTCCTCTTTCTTTAACTCCTTTTGCAATACCTTAAAAGGTGGCTAAGTTGTAAGTGCACTGTAATATTATTTTTAAGAACATATTGTACACTTAGTATGCAAAATAAACTTTTGATTTGATTTGATTTGATTTGATTTGATTTTATAATATAAGGCAACGTGAAGGCAGGGCTAAGCTCCGATAAAGGGGGTGAGGTGCGGGGTCTGAGGGGAGATCGCGAGCAATTCGTTCGAATTTTGAATTTAAATATTAGAGTGTTCAATAATTCTTCAAGATGCCACAGTATACCAACATGTCATATAATTGATACCAGTTGAACAACACCAATAACAAAGTTAAAGTTATTTATAGGTATTATTGTAGGCTATTGGCATAAGTAATTCTTTGATGAAGATCTGATGAATGGCTTTGGAAACAGGTAAATGGAACTCCTCAACAGTTGAAAACAAATCATTGGCAATTGAATAAGTTGTTTGAAATCATCAATTATATGCTATAAGTGAGCCTTGCTAAAACTACACGCTTCAAAAGATGGTTAATAGTTGGGGTTAGGTGACAATTCGCCAGCAAAAAATAGCGAGTTGTCACTCTTTCGAATAGGTAGGGGACATGTCGCCTTCAAGTTCAACACAGGGCGAGTTGTACGTTCAGAAAAAAAGGTAGTGGTAGACTCGCCCGGATTTGTGAAAAGGGCAAATTATGAAGGGGTAGGGGTAGGTAGGTTTGTAAGTATGTATGTAGATATGTATTGTCACGGCCGCTGTCAAACGTCAAACGTAAAGAAGGCATTTGAAAATTCGGCCGGCCCATTAACAATCGCCGTGGTCCTACGGTCTAAGGCTCGGACTTCCATGCCGGGGGGTGACGGATCGAATCCGATCAAAACCAAAAAAATATATATTTCTAGATTTTAATGTTTGTAGAAATGTTCTAGAAGGAAGAGAGAGTGAGAAGGAATATTTGGAAAGAGACAAAAAAAAGGGATTAGGGCGTGTCTAGGAAACTTCCAGAAAGAAAGTGGGCGTGGCTTTCCAGAAGGAAGGTGGGATTAGAGGTATCTGGAAGAAAACAAAGAAATAACGAAATGAACGTCGGATCGGGAATTCCCGAAGGTTCTGCGGGGTATAAAAGGCGGCGAATTTGGACTGGCGGGCAGTTCTTAGTTCAACAGTGAACAGTGCGAAACAAAAGGAAGAAAAATAAAAGTGGAAAAGTACAAGTGAAAAGAAAAGTGCTAAGTGGAACAGTGAGTAGACGAGTGTCAGTGTAGTGCGTGACGTCATAGTGTCAGTGTAGTACGTGACGTCATACAGTCAGTGTAGTGCGTGACGTCATAGTGTCGTGCGTCGTGACGTCATAGCCGTGACGCGTGTCGTGTCGTCACAGTAGTGACGTAGTGGACTGTGAATAGTGACAGTAAGTAGTGCACGTGTGCAATCCCGGAACCCGTAACAGTATGTATGCAGTTGTGGGTATGTAGCTAGCTATGGTTTATATGTATGTATGTACGTATGTATGCATGCAGTTATGGGCATGTACCTTGGTATGTACCTACTATATAGGTAGGTATGTATGTATGTATGCAAGTAGGCATGTAGGTAGCTGTGTGGGCAATAATTGATAATTTTTTTAATCAATTAATTAATTTGATTAGTTTTAATCAGAAGATTAAATTAATTTTGATTGAATTAATCACGATAAAAAAATTTATCGTTAATCTGATTAGTTTTGTAAATTAATTTTATTCGTTAATTTAAGTAGTTAACAATTAAAAAGTTTACCATTAGTCTTAGCGGTACACCAAAAAAACGCTGCAAATTGTATTAAAAGCATGAAAATCGGAACGATTGATTTTTAGGCCATATGAATGAGTTTGACCCGTAGCACTAACAAAAAACAAAAGACAGTGAGGAGTTATGACGTTATCTTTATTTTATATGATAAAAAAAAATGTTCTGAAACCTATTGTGTGGGGTATCAAATGAAAGGGATTTTTGAGCTGGTTCTAAAAATATATCACATCGTAACATTTCATTCACTGATTTGAAATTAAAATAAAAATAATTTTTAAAACATGCCAAGTTTGGGCTCCTCCAGATACGATACCGATGAATCATTTTTTATAAAGTATATCCCACCAAAAAATTATGTAAAAAACTAGCCAAAACATAAAGGGACAGGTCGTATTCCAGTTAACATCTTTATTCATCTACAACTCTCTGATTTAAAAAAATGTAAGACCCTATTACACCTTTATTCGACCGAAAAATAAATAAAATCTGAATTTTTCGGAAGGTATAATACCTGACTTCATCTTTATTCGTCTGAAACATCCAAATTTATAAAAATGTAATCCTTGGTTATCTAAAACTACTAAGTAGTATAATTTATATATTTTCCGCGTTAGACATAACCGTCATAGAAGACGGGCGCCGGTGCACGCGGTAAGAATGATTGACTAAATTAAACATTCTGGCAACGTCGCATTATCAAAGAAAGCGCATCGCGTAGAGGGAGTAAAACTATAGAGCAAGTGACAGTGTAACCGGTTTTCTATCGGTGTCTGATTTGTACATGTGTGTGTGAATGTTACCCGATTGAACTCAATTTTCCCACAAATTTATCAATATCTCCAACTTTTCACAGTAGGCTAGTCTAAGTAATACATTTTGTTAATACTACTTTCCTAACACAAATCGCAGAAATATTCACAAATAACATTAAAATTTAATGTTACGGTGGTTTCAGTTCATACAAAAGTATGACACAGAATACGCGTAAACGGAATTAATAAAAGTAATATTTTATTTTATATATGGAAAAATAGTTTATAAAATCTAGATGCCGCGTTACAAATAACATTTGCAATTTATAATATAATTACGAAAATTTATAAAGCTTTTAAAATGTTGTATGAAAAATTTCAAAGCTTTATATCTTCGTAATTATATTATAAATTGCAAATGTTATTTGTGACGTGGCATCAAGATTTTTTAAACTATTTTTACATATGTAAAAAATAAAATTTATTTATTAAAAGTTACTTATACTTATACCGTCTATGCGTATTGTGCGTCAGTAAAATTGATTTTGTATAAAACTGACCCCTCTGCAACCACCTTTATGTAATAAAATTAGCCAGAATTTGAGCCTTGAAAAACTGTGTAGTTATTTGTCAAGCAATGAGGTCAAAGAGGTTATTTTTATCGAATTTGATCAATTTATTTATTTGACTGAAGCATGATGAAGGGTAATGGTAAATAAATAACAATTTGGAAAATAAATTTTAATGTTTCTTATTCTAACCAAATGGCTTTGATCAGGAATAGTGTTGTAAAAAAACAGTTTTTTTTCTACCGTTAAAAAAAACGTGGAAAAAAAATTGAATTTAAAACATCTGAAATCATAGCTTTAACTTTTAATTCCATAATTATATTGAGTAACTCAGCATTCTTCTTCATTAATCGTCTTTGCGCTAAACGAGCAGCACGCAACTTCTTTAGGCGCTTTTCAGCTAACTCACTCTTCAATTGAATTCCAAGACTTTTCTTCCTCAGTGTTTCTGTAATTTTTTCTATTATGACAGGTTGTCTGGTAGCTGAATCCTGAAAATGAACAAAAAAGTGATGAAACCTAACCATTACTAGGTACCTATGTATTTTCCAAGTCAGTTTTCCCGTATTTACGGGTGTTTCAAAGGCCATAAGCTGGTAACACTGAATGACTGGTGATTTAGAGGTTATGGAATCAATGTTGACCTATAACTTGGTTTTATGATTTAATTTGTATTGTAATATCATTTTTACGTGTACAATAGACATTAATCTAATCACAAACAAAGTATTTGTAGCATTTAATTGCAGTGAAACGTACCTGTGAAACGAAACATTCCCAGCAGCACTTTTCGATCTGTTTTTGCATCCTAGGACACTGCAGACCACCATTTTCACTTCGATAATGATTATAAATTATTATATTATCGGAACACCTCACACAGCAGGTAATTCAGGCTGTTACAATTCCGTAATTAATAACTTTTGATAAGCCTAACAACAATACTAGTCAATTTAGACCGCAATACGTCAAAATGACAAGTTGCGGTCACCAAAAAAGTGGTTACACGGCGTTCATTATAGTCTTTCTCACTCTTTCTACAGACTAGTGTATAGGTTCGCCTCTATCGAACATTAAAGATGTGTGCGTATCATTTACTCCAGGGTTTACTCCCTCTACGGCGCATCGGGTGGACTATTGCCAGTTGCATGCATGTTTGCTTAGTTTTCATTTTTTGAAACTTAAAGAATTGAAAGAAATAAAATACAAAACACCATTTAAACCAATATTTTAGATTTAAATTCTTACGTATTTGCTTATTAAGTATGATCAATTTTAAGCCAACTGACAAATTTTGAGCGAACATAGTACTAATGGGCTAATACTAACAAATGCATGCTTAAAAAATTGAAGAATAAAGGTGTATCCTATTATTACACGGACACTAAGGAAGAAATATTTGACTGTAAACCTCAAGTATCCTGATGTTACCTACCAAGACTGTAAAAAATTTCGAACGAATAAAGGTGCATCTTTTGTTATATAAAAAAAACAATAAACTTTCATCAGAACAAAAGTGTTACATGCATTTCTAGATTTTAACAAATACTCACTCATTATACCTCTACGATAGTTATATCATAAAGAAAGTATTTTTTTTCTCTTCCCAACGATAGAAAAAGTATTAAAATATCTACAGTAGTTTTAATGCTATGCCGATTATTCGGTTTTTTTGCTCTCCTGTAAAGTTGACTTTTCAAAGTTACACCTTTATTCGTTCGGGGGTGCGATAATTGCTAGTAAGTGTGTGAAAAGTATTGTTTTAGTACTGGGCCTAGAGAAATTCACAAAACAATATTTTTAGGTGCTAGCCGTACAAATTGAAAAAAGAAAATTATATTTTAGTGATACTAAATTAACAAAAAAAAAAACTAGGATAGGTCACTCTGTTGTCGGACCTGGGTAAATTTTGTATGGGCCGGCCCGTGACCCTTCTTTTTTCTCGCTAAAATGAGGGAATCAAGAAACACCTTTTATTTTATTTACACCTAAACTCTTTAGATCTGACAGGAAAATTTTTGAAATCATAACGCTAAAAATTGTATTTTTATTTAATAAAATAACCTCATTCAATATTTCTTTTTATGGCTATGCGTATGCGGTCGAACGTTTCAAACCATTGACGGAGAATATTTTTTTAAACGTATATGTGCCTATGTACATTTTTTTAATGTCAATCATTAGATGACGGCCGCCGCGCAAGCATTGTTCGACCGCAGCAAACCTGTGTTTTGGCTAGCGAGCCGTTTTTAGTGCACAATTTTATTGTAGCGCGACAGCCGCGCGCGGCAGCCGATCCTTCAACGAGTGTTCATTTTATGCGCGGCACCCATAAACGTTTTCTGCACTGATGACATTCCATGCATCTTTACTAAAATGATTTGTTGTGATAATTACTACATTTACTGTTCCATAGAAATTGTTTAGTGCTATAGTGTAATCTAATTAAAGTACGACACTTATCGTAATCCATGTTTTTTCCGCGCGCATCAACTAAAATACGTCCCAATTGCGCGAACACAACGCACTGACACTCCTTTGCCGCGCCGTCAAAAACCCAGATGAACTGGTTTGTCGCGCGGCACGTTCGAGCGCGCCAATGTTCGAGTTGGCTCGCACCTCGGCACAGTACCCATAGTGCGCGGCTGCCGCGCGAGCCAATGCTCGATGGTTTGCCGCGCGAAGTCGGTACGCACCTGTAAATCAACAATCTTGATGTTTTTGCCATTTGTGGCACCGCCCAAAATTGTTCGCTTTTTTAACCAACGAAAACAAAACAAAAAACGGTGGAGGTTTTCAAGTCGACGCGTATACAGGGCGTAACAAAACACCCTAGTAATACTTAAGGGGGTGCTTCAGACCATCAAACTGAACAACTTTCACTATGGAGCCAACATAAAGAAAAAAAAAAAATCTGCTGTCCCATACATTTTAGTCGAGTCGGTACTGCACTTTTGTATGGGATAACAGATTTTTTTATTTTTTTCTCGATGTTGCCTCCATAGTGAAAGTTGTTCAGTTTGATGGTCTGAAGCACCTCTTTAAGTAGCTGTCCTATTTTATTGTACACCCTGTATAAATATTTTTTTTATGTATGTACGCATAACTTTTTACAGAGTAGTCCGATTTTGATATTTTTTTTGTTTAGTAGGTCATACTCCAGAGGTGGTTCCATTTTAATTTGGTGAAGATCTGGTAAAGGGTTTCGGAGATAGACAATAGAACTCCTCAAAGATCTATCATCGACGATTGAAATAAATGATTCGTGTTCATGTTTTCTTTTAGGGCATACTTCAAAAGTGGTCCCATTTTAATTTGATGAAGATTTGGTAAAGGGCTTCGGAGATAGACAATAGACTCCTCAAAGATCTATAGCATATCATCGACGATTGAAATAAAAGATTCGTGTTCATGTTCCCTTTACATGTCCAACGGATATGTTAACCCAATATAACACCAACGCTGAAAATATGTAAATAATATTTTTTTTTAACAAAGTATGAATACCGACTTCAAAACTCAAAAAGTAAAAAATAATAAATATTACAGCCGATGAATTTTACGTTAGCATCTATTAAGAATATCATTTTGTTTTATTGTAGTCGGTGTCAAGCCTAGCCAAAAAATTACTGCAAGCTCAGTCTCGAATCGTACAGGCTTGACAGCGACTTCGATAAAACAAAATGATATTCTGATAGATGCTAACGTAAAATTCATCGGCTGTAATATTTATTATTTTTAGGTACTTTTTGAAATTTGAAGTCGGTTTTCATTTTTTGTAAAAAGTTTTATTCAGTACAAAGTCTGTTGGTATATTTTAAACAAAATAGTCTAAATTGTAAATATTAAAGCAATTTTTATTACAGTATTTTTTTTTATTGTAGTGTACTTTCTTTGTACAGTGGGAAATAAAAGTATAAAATGAGAAAATACCTAAGCTAAACTCGCAAGACGATCCCTTTTCAGAAAATGTAAGTATCCGCTCTTGGATTCAAGGAACCCTACTGTTTTCCACGAAACCCTAAGATACACTTTGGGAACCGCTTACCTCTTAGGATGCCTCGCTATGCGCTACAAAAACAACTTTACCTACATCAGTTTAGCAATTCGTAGCACCAGATGTCATTTTGGTGTTGTCCTACTGAAAGCTATATTCGTGAACTGTGGCACTATGATGGAACTGTCATTTTGCCTACATAATTTACAATTCAAAAAAATATTTACAAATTAGTTATATCTGCAATAATCACAGCTATTATTTACAATTTGAGCAATATTAGAAATATTTATATAGATATTAATACAGAAAAAAGCCGGAAATGTTGTAAAATAAGACGTGAAATTTGAAGAAAAGTTTGACATAGGTCTTACCTCTACAAGCGCTGACGCGCATCTAAAATGGCGTATCGCATCGGCAAAATGGCGAGACGCTCGAAATTTCATAGATATTTTGGAATTGTGTTGAAGTATATAAAGTAAAGTAAACGAAATATACCTAGCTGCCAAGCTTATGTTATGGCCAAGATAATAGTATATTTTATTTGCGTAAATACAGTTTCTTCTAGATATAAAATGATATTAAAAGTAAGAAAGAGGGGTAACTTCGGGATGTTTTTCTATCTAGCCAAATTGATCCAATCGTGTACTGAATAACCTTCCTGCCTAGGAAATATCCCCAACTATAATATATATTTCATTCAAATCAAAATTATTACATTTTGAATGGAAAAAATGTAATCAAAAAAGCTATTTTTTAAGAGTCCCTAAACTTATCACGCCTTAAATACTCTACTTTTTGCCCGCGACATTGCGTGGAGGTTGGAAAACCCCTTTAAGAGTCGGTTATGGACAAAATTTGCAGCATCTGCTGGAAATGGACTCAAAATCAATAATCATTGTGAGAACTGCGCCTCCTCTGTCGAACGCTATTAGTTTCTATTATTAATCGCAATATGCTGAGAAGTTGTAGCGCTCGGAGTGGAACGTACTTTCGTCACCGTCCCTTTTCACAAAGCGAGAGGGTAAGATGCGGAATTTGATTCCAAATCAAAATTTTTAAAACCAACTAAACTTTAGCGAGCTAGCCAAGAGGAAGTGAAAACAGTCAGGGCGCATGTGTGTCGGCAAGGTCGCCAGTAGGATGCGCGCGCAAGTGGGCTGTTGTCACTCGCTAGTCACTGCGCAGTCGGTACTCGCACTCGATTGGTACTCACACGCAGTAGAGGCCGATCCGTTGACGAGAGTGCGCGTTTTGAATTTGATTTGTTTCAGCTCCTCCCGCACTCGACCAATTATCGAACTGACTCAGTTTATTCCCTTCTGAAATACAAAGTCAGTCCGACAATCGGACCTAGGTACAAATCGGTCGTGTGTCAACGTTCAATCTAAACTATTATAAAACTGTAACAGAAGTGTGTCTGTACATTGAAGATATTTACAAAAAAAAAATACGACATGGTTTTTAAGTGTCCCTGATTCCAAATCACTAATTTTTGGATTTTTTGTCTGTCTGTTTGTTTGTTTGTTTGTTTGTTTGTATGTTTGTTTGTTTGTTTGTTTGTTTGTTTGTTTGGGTGTTTGTTTGTTCGAGTATCACGCAAAAACTACTGAACCGATTTTGATGAAACTTTTTTTGTTTGATAGCTTATCATCTGACTTAAAATCTGGTATATAATTTATGCGGACGAAGTCGCGGGTAAAAGCTCGTTTTTTAATAAAATCGCTAACTGGGCACAAGCTACGAATAAATTGCGTTCACTGGGCACAAGTTGATAGGCATGTGCGAAATAGCAAAATGCTTGCGACTGTTAAAAACATTTGCAAATCGACGGCTGACGTGGCCATTTAAATACTTTGCAACTTTTAATAAAAAGGAGTCGCGCTGCAAGTCTGGACGGAGGAAGGCGGACGCGTGCGTATTGGCATCTGTTAGGCTTGCACGTAGCTCCGCCATTTTGTGAAGCTCTTTTGTGTTTTAACTATAAAACAATAACTTGAGATTATAAACTACTTGACATTGGCAAAATTGCCGCGCTAGACCGCAAGCAATCGGCCATTAATTAAGAAGAATAGAATAGAGCTTTAAAAAAATATGTCCTTAGACAATCAACAAAATTAAAAAAGAAGGTGCTAAGTCAGGTTAGGTTAGCGTGGTCAACGCCATGCTGGGAGGCGAGGAGGCATGGGCGGCGGTCGCCTCCTTCTGTGAACTCGTCATATCACAGAAGGAGGAAGCGGAGCGCGCGCGGGAGGACGACCCTCTCGCGGCACCACTCCGCCAGCGGAGAAGGGGCAGGAGAAGGCGGTTGCGTAACCGTCTTCAGCCTCCCGGTGGTGAATAGCGGGCGGCAGGCGCGGGGGTGCCTCCGCCCGCATTGCACTACTCACCACCCTAGCGGAAAGGGGAATGGCTGGGCACTCACGGTCATTCCCAGGCTCCTCCCGTGCGGAGGAGCGTGGTAGGGCCCGCCGAAAGGCGGGCGATCGCCGGCGGGGGACAGGACGTAAAGGCTCTGCTGGTCTCCCAGTCCCCTGCCATCCGGGCGAAGCGGGAGTGCCGCTGGGTTATTTTAGTGGGTATACCGGTGACACGCACCGGGGAGTCCCACATACCCCTCCCGTCCCCCAACGGGAGGGGATGCGTAATGCATTTTTTCCCAGCGTCAAAAAAAAAAAAAAAAGATTAGGTTAAAATATCACTTTGTTTTATCATTCATCGTCATATCTATGAAATTGCCAATGTCTAGTAAAAAATAGCACATGTGCTTGACGTTATTCGGTAATTGATAAATTCTTTCCCCACTGTGTTCTCTGCTACTCAGAGAGACACGTGGAAATCGGCCACCCGCCCGTGTTCGGTTTTGTGTCGTAAGCCAGTGAGATCCAACGAGGAGGAGACATCACCGCACATCTGTCTCCTCTGGTACCTACGTAGTTACTGCTCGATGTGGTGATCACATTTTATGATTTAAACATTTTATCAAACCACGCACTACATTTGTGTGCGTGCGCATCAAAAGGAACGTGCAGACGCGTGTCGCGTGCCCGCCGCCCCGGATGCAACACATACGTTTCTAGGAGATTCCACTATTTATCCTAACTTGTTGCCTTTCTGTCTGGGATGCCTCTCCTTAATGAGATATAGGTTTCTCTTTACAAATAATAAGTACAGGATTCTTCTTAATATTCTGCCACTTTTTAAGGGGAAAATCAGACCATCAAACTGAACAACTTTCTCTATGGGACCGACATCGAAATCGCGAAAAAAATATCAGCTCTCCCATACATTTGGCTCGAGTAGGTTTGCAGTTTTGTATGGGACAGCTTACATTTTAATCGCGATTTCGATGTTGGTGTCATAGAGAAAATTGATCAGTTTGACGGTCTGATTATCCCCTTAAAAACCGTCAGCATGTCACCTAAGTTCACCTCACACGAATCGTGTGAGGTGAGGTCCCCCAAGGATCGCCACAACGACCGGTCCTGCGCCGTCCTCATCCAACGTTTTCCCGCCGCCTTCACCAGGTCGTCGGTCCACCGTGTGAGGGGCCTACCCACGCTGCACTTTCCAGTACGCGGTCGCCACTTGATAACTTTTCGGCCCCACCCACTGCCACTTAAGTTTAGCAATTCTTTGGGCTATGTCAGTTACAGGTGGTTAGAGCAGTCGCGACCGCCGAGTATCACAACTAAACTATACCTATACATAAACAATGATGTCAGTGTGATCAGACTCGATTGGTATGGAGTATGGCAACCAGTATGGTAGCCTGATATCAACCCTAAGAGCCTGTCCAGATGAGGCGTTTTACGCGCGTAACCACTCGCGCGTAGGCATACGCGCGTAGGCGAGATACTAGAGGCTCATACATTGCGTCCACATGCAGTCGCGCGTTTTGGTGCTCGCGCGTAAATCGCGTGCAACCTCGAATCGCGCGAGTGACCCGCGTTCTACGCGCGAGTCGAGATACTAGGGACGCCATAGTTGCGTCCAGTGCACGCACGTATTGCAGCGAGTGGACGTACTTAGAATATTTAAAAAAATTGAGCGTGATAACTTCCGAGGTCGGCAATATGTTTGTTTATTATGCATTTACGTGCCATCTGGACGCAATACAAAATGCAGACGCGCGAGTGGTTACGCGCGTAAAACGCCTCATCTGGACAGGCTCTAAGAATGATATAGTAAAGAAAGTAAATAGATAATATAATTCAGCACTTTCCGGCCTCTTCTGAACCCAGATCCCACCATCAAAGCGTTTGATATTAATAAGTAAGAATTAAGTGGAAATGTTAAGGCAGATTGGCTTAGATAAACGGAGGCATGTTCAATTTGTTGTTGATCAGGTAAAGAGGTTAGTAACATTCAGGGTGGTAGGGCTGGTCGGTCGGGGAACTAATTAAAGAAAGTGAGTGTGGAGTGGAGCTAATACTGACCAGGAGTGCGATTTTTGAATCTCATTCGCTGAGTTCAGCAGTTGAAAATTTCAAAATTACTGTGGAGATATATATCTTTCTACTGCTGATTTGACTTTCAAAAATCATACTTCAGGAGTGCGATTTTTGAAAGTCAAATCAGCAGAAGAAAGATGCGTATCTCCATAGTAATTTTGACATTTTCAACTGCTGAACTCAGCGAATGAGATTCAAAAATCGCACCCCTGTTTACTTTAGGAGCAAAAAGTTCACTAAACATAAAATAAATTGAATTTCATTCTTTGGGTTTTTATTTTATGTACGTCAATTTTAAGTCGTATTTTCCTCATTTTGTGAAATTGGATCCTGAAATTCTAAAAATTCGTTGCGAGTTTCAAGAGAGATTAGAGTAATCCCCCAGGCTTTCTGGACTTCATTGTCTAGAGTGTTGTGAATAATTGGATATCGGTTCTTGATCCTGGTTATAGAAATACAGCAATGAGAAATGAATACTAGGTCAATAGCGAAAATGTCAAAGCCTAACTTACCTAGATGCTATTGCTAACTATTAAATAATCTGTGCTATTGCTAAGAGTTATTTTTATAATAAGATTTTATGTTTTTTCAACGCATCAGTAGCAATTACCGATGTATTTGAGACATTTTTTCAAAAATGAACTAACTAAATCTTTCATCACAAGTACTGAAAAAAGTAAAATTTTCTGTAGATTAATGAACACAATTATCAGTCAATAATTTTCATTTAACCTCTAGTCTATCCCTATAATGAATCACACCTAATGCGCGCGCGCCGGGGCGTGTCCAGCGAATTAATTGCACGAGCGAGACGGTGACAAATCGTGATGAATTACTGGAGACTTGTGAGGGTTACTTACGATTATTTATTTTGTAGAGTGTGCTATTAGTCATGGTTAACCACAGTAGTATATAGAGTTAACTATAGTATCAACTGTAAGTACTGAGCTGCGTTCCGAACCCACACAGTGCACATAGGGTTACACCCTATGTGCACCCAGAGTGCACCCCGAGCGCAACTTTTCGAACTAAACGCCGTTCAGAGCCTCGGTGTTAGTTGAAAAAACAACCGCACAAAAAGGTTCAGAACGCAGCTCTGTAACAAGCCTGTTCCATCTGCTATTTTCTTCGCAAAAAATTTCTTCTTTAAGACTAACATCGAAATCGCGAAAGAAAAATCTGCTGTTCCATACTCAACTGCAAACCAACATAACCAAAATGTACACACGGCGACACATCAAGCTATACAAAACCAAAATAAGCTGGCCGCGCGTAGGTCGAGTACCGTATAACGTCGCGCGGCCAGCTTATTTTGGTTTTGGGTAACTTGATGTGTCGCCGTGTATACTTATGATTAAATAGCTGTTTTCTATTCGCGATTTCGATGTTGGTCTTTATAGAGAAAGTTGTTCAGTTTGATGGTCTGAACATCCCTTTAAGGAACCGTATATTGAACTACCAAATTGTCGTCCCACAAAAAGAGGCCCTACATAACATAGGCATACAAACACGCAGATAAAGTTGTATGGAAAATAATCTTATTTTCCCAACGCTCTGTAATTCACATTTCCAGTTTTCTCTAATATACCTAAGTTCAACGCATAATTAGATCCGTAACTTAGAGTTAGCGGGATCAACTATGTATTTTAATGAACTTAAATAGTAGAGAAAATAGTAGTTATAGTATTTGTTTCACTACGATTATTCAGATAATTTACTATAATTTACACAATTAGGAACAAGCAACGATAAGGCTTTATGCTTAGTCATTTAAATGCGATCGAGTCAGTTAGTTTCATGATTTCGAGATATCTGCGTATCTACTCAAGTATTTCATATCCAGGTTACTAACTAGCAACTGATAATAATAACCGTGTTGCCAGCTAAGAATAGACCACATTTCTTCCTGTGAGCACAACCCTGCATTAACGCTTCGCCACAGTATAAAAAAGAGTATCTATTACTAGATACAATACGGACACTCCCTTCCTCCCACCAACTTTTTACCTCACCCCCTCTATCGCCCTCTTTTTCAGTTACTTCGCACTGGTTTCTTGTTACCTAAGAAGAAGACATAAGATTCAATTTCTTGGTTTCGCATGTGCTGACGTCATCTTGTCAAATTCAATTTTTTGTATGCAGTGTCCGGGCTGTGGCTTCGCTGTCACATCATACAAATTCTGGCATGGGGAATTCAGGGGAGCGTGTGCGATACTGAGTGAAAACAAGAGAGAGAGAAATACACCATTGCCTACTTCTACCCACACAGCACAGAATATCTACTAGATATCTATTAGATATTTTGTAGACACTTAGATATTTTGTAGATATCTATTAGACATCTTGTAGACATTTGTGCTGTTGGGGTAATACAAGGTGTCAGGGTCAGCAGCCCTCCGCAGACTAAAACGATGAATTCTGACCATCAAACTGAACAACTTTCACTATGGAGCCAGGGAGCCTACCTCGGGAATAGAATAGAAATCATTTATTTGCATGAATACAGTTTTCTTACAATAGATCTTGTCATCGATATTATTTAGTACAAGTGTATCCAGCCTGCTCGCAGGCGTGCAAAATATTAAGCATGTAAAATTAAATTAAATTAAATTTACAAATTATTAGATTTAAATGTCAAAACGCGAAAAACATCAGCAGTTTCTGTGATAGGTAGGTATAGGTAAAATTAGGATCGGATAAATCTTATCTAAACTATTATAAAACTGGAACAGAAGTGTGTCTGTACATTAGACATATACAAGAAAAAGGTTACGATATGGTTTTTAGGTATCCCTGACTCCAAATCAACCGTTTTTTTTAGAATTTTTGTCAGTCTTTTTGTTTGTTTGTTTGCTCGATTGAGCATCACGCATAAACTAGGTACTGAACCTTTTTTGATAAAACGTTTTTTGTTTGATAGCTTATGATTTGAATATACATACAAGTATGTGTGCGGACGAAGTCGCGGGTCAACTCTATGTCTCATAACATAAAATACCGATCAGATGCTATAGAGTGACTGCCATGAGTTGTCAAATTATTTGTGAATTTATCGGCACCCTAAAACTTCGAGTTTAATTTAAAAAAAAAAGATTTTTTAGTTTCGAGATAATTGTGAATCTAACGTGAAATCGTAGTCAATTTATTGAAACAGTGTATAGTGTATACTTTCTATATATTTCACTAAATAATCTACGATTTCACTTTAGATTCACTAATTATTCACAGAGCACGAATATTTACCCTGTCGATTGTACCGACAAGTTCCCAAAAACGGTTCTATTGCCTCGCGTCACGTATCTCTTTCTATTATACAGTGATGCCGCTAGATACATCTCGCTCTCTCAGCTGTCAATGCCTCTCTTCCGTAGTATAATACCTTTATGGATGCTGTTGAATAATTTATTTGAGGGATGAACAGTCTAAGTGAAAATGATAGGCCGATGCCCGCGCCGGCGCCGCTGACATGTTAATTGTTCTATAGAAACTCCTCCAAAGAAACTTCGTTGATGGATATCCTTCACTAAACAATGGTTAATAAATCAGATAAGCTTGGAGCAAGCTAATCTAAACAATGTTTGAACGTTGGTAATTGTTCTATGAGAATTTCTTCACTTACTAAGTCATCAAGTTTTATGACTCTTTGTTAATTCAATACTTTTTTCTGGACTGCATCTATGTTTTAATTTTATGATACATCTATAAACACTTTTATTAATTAATGATATCACATAGACAGCTTTCTGACGTTATTTTTTTTATCGTACCTCCGCTTCGGAAGTGTTCCGTTGTAGAAAAGGTGCAGCCAGAAACTGTGTTACACACATATAGGGTCCTTCTTAATATGCTGACACTATTTTAAGGGGATGATCAGACCATTAAACTAAACAACTTTCTCTATGGGACCAATATCGAATTCGGGAAAAAAATATCGTCTGTCCCATACATTTGGCTCGAATAGGTTTGCAGTTTTGTATGGACGAGCTACTTTTTTTGCCGCGATTTCGATATAGGTGCCATAGAGACAGTTGTTCAGTTTGATGGTGCTGACACTTTTGTAAGGGGATGATCAGACCATCAAATTAAACAACTTTCTCTATGGCACCAACATCAAAATCGCAAAAAAAAATCCGCTTTTCCGTACAAAACTGCAAACCTACTCGAGCCAAATGTAGGGACAGCTGATTTTTTTTCATGATTTTGTTCTTGGTCCCATAGAGAAAGTTATTCAGTTTGATGGTCTGATCAACCACTTAAAAAAGTGTCGGCATATTAAGAAGTACCCTGTATTTTAAACAAATTAAAGATTTCAAAGTAGAAAATTAGGCAAAAATAGGCTCTGTATAGGTATTGTAATCATCATTATCTAGTATTATCATTTTATAAATTTTTTACCGAGAGTCCAGTTTCGAGAAGCACCAACCCGTATCGTAAAAGGAGACTAATTTCTTCAGGCGTCTTCCAAAAATTGTGGCCTAGATACTGCATCTGACTCCATCTCTGATCGTATCGGTCTCTCGTTCCATCAGACATAGGAGGGTAAGGACGAGAGCGTTCATCTGTGTTCAACGCATACACTTATACAACGTCTTAATTAATTAAATTAACTTAATTAGGGTCCTTCTTAATATGCTGACACTTTTATAAGGGGATTCAAATTAAACTATTTAGTTCAGTAAATCTGTTTGGAAAATGATACCCTACCTTACAAAAGATCGGGTATCCGGGATTTTTGGATATGTTATACAGGTAGAGGTCCTGAATAAAAATACAAGTTTTCGACCTTGGGGTCCTGCCGCGGGCTCTGGTGTGACCATAAAACAACGAAAATTTTGAGACTTTTTCAGTAAAACTTAAACGTTGGGTTTAAGAGCAAACTTGTTTACTAAAGCTTTAAAGAAGACTAAACCCGCTACAATTTGATAGTTGAATCATCTTTATATACTGAATAGTTCCCAAGATACAACACCTCAAAGTATGGAGATGGAGAGGTATGACTAATTCCTTAAAATTTCGTTTTTTTTTTTTTAAATTAAATATGTTATTAACTTTAGGTTTCACTGTGAAGGTGTTCAGAAGAAGTATAAATAATGCGCTACAATATGTTTTTTGAACCATAAGATGCGACACTTGTAAATTTTCAGCAAATGTCAATTGGTAAACAAATACTTAGATATCGAACAGAATTTTTTTTTTTACAATATAAAATGTAGCCTATGGTAATCAGGGATAGTGTAGCTTTCTACCAGTGAAAGAATTTTACGAATCGGTTTGGTACTTCCAGAGATTACCTACATACAAAAAACCCGCTTGAGCCCAGCTTTTCTGCACCCACAGGCATAGGGCAGTTAGGAATTAGCCCTAACTGCCCTTATTTTGAAGTGCTGTATCTCGGTAACTATACAGTATAAAAAGATGATTCAAAAACCAAACTGTAGCGCAATTAGTGCTCTTAATTCCTCTAAAACATAATTTGACTCTAAAACCTAAGCTTTAGATTTTAAATAATGAAAACTGAAAAATCTTCGAAATTTTCGTTCGTTTATGGACATGGCAGAGCCCGCGGCAGCACCTCAAGGTCGAAAACTTGGATTTTTAATAAGGACCTATACCCGTATTACATATAAAAAAATCGTGGATACCGGACCTTTTGCAAGGTAAAATGTTTACATTTACTAGGCTAACTTTCTCTATGGCACCAATATCGAAATCGCGAAAAAAAACAGCTCGTCCATACAAAACTACAAACTTACT
This sequence comes from Agonopterix subpropinquella, assembly GCA_922987775.1. Taxonomy (NCBI): domain Eukaryota; kingdom Metazoa; phylum Arthropoda; class Insecta; order Lepidoptera; family Depressariidae; genus Agonopterix; species Agonopterix subpropinquella. The sequence goes on along the minus strand of OV277704.1, from coordinate 6,698,015 downwards.
CGAGCCCAAATGTAGGGACAGCAGATATTTTTTTCGCGATTTCGATGTTGGTCCCATAGAGAAAGTTGTTCAGTTTGACGGTCTGATCATCCCCTTAAAATAGTGTCAGCATATTAAGAAGGACCCTGTATGCACGTCAAAATATCCTGTATACCTGATAACTTCTCTGTAGAGATAGGCAGTCGCCGTTGACGAAACTAGGAATCCATCATCATATCTTCACACTGCTTATTTATTCTATTCGTCCAGCTTTGAGAGCTCGTGTAAACAGTCAGATTTATGATTTTGAAGCGAGTAAGCGTTCACAATAGGATGTCAAACGTGATGAATTGAAAGTCCGACCACCAGCGGCTATACAATATCACTATGAGAACGACGTGCTCACGTGCTCGCTATGTGCGAGGATCTTCTCCAAGAAGTTTATCTATGTTACCCACATGAGAGCTCATCAACGCCAACATCGGAGTTGAAGCAGTCGCCGTGGCCGAAATCGGTCAGGAGCAATCAATATGAAATCACTTATCCTATAGCAAGCGAGAAAAAAATCAAGGAATACCTACTAGCTTTAACCCAAATGTATGCCTGCTTGCTCTTCCCAAATTGTTCATCAACATCTACTATTGTACATTTAGATCTCAGTAAGTTGCGATTGCGAATCTATACATATAATAAAATTCTAAACTTGGCGTGAATGTACATTGAAGATACGTGCAAAAAAAATTGGGGGCGTTAAGGACAATTAATGGAATGCATTGAGACCATTTTTAGAATTTTTGTCTGTTTGTCTGTCTGTCTGTGTGGTTGTCTGTTTGTTTTGCGCGCATCACTTCAAAACGGCCTAACCGATTTGGATGGGGTTTTCACTAAAGCATAGGGCATGGTTAGGATTAACATTTAGGCTCTGTTTCATCGCAATCGAGTAACTCAATCAAAAGATATGAGTATTTAAAGACAGTGGTCGCGGGCGCCGCTAGTATCAAAATAATATCGATACTACAGCCCTGCACTATTATATCGATAGTTTCGCTACGGTCAGCCGAGGCTGTCAATGAATCCTCGTATCTAGTAGAATCCGGTTTCCTAACGAAGCCGCCGTGACCAACTTTTGTTTTAGTTCGAACCTCGTGGCCGATATAAAGCTTTCTGACTGTGCTGTGCTAAAACTGCAAGCTAAATTAAACTTTAAGTTCTCTACATAGAACACTATAATAATGTTTTCTGAGTTGTATTTACAGAAGTAGGGAAGAAGAGTTAGGATTTTATGAATCGTGAGTTCTTCAATTTCGCATGCGATTGGAACTGTTAAAATAGAAAACTTTACTATTAAACGCACACTTTATGCTATTGAAGTACGATTTCAGTGCCAAAGTCATCCAGTCTTCAGGGTTCCGTAACTTTAATTTACTTACCGAATAGTAAATAAGTATAAAAGGTTGACCTTCGACACTTTTCACCAAAATTTTGACTTTCCTTCCACACCAAATGCAATCAAATGTTTGTATGAAAAGTTGAATTTATTGTGCAAAGGTTCCTTGGGGTCAGTAACTCAGTATCATGAATGAATATAATCACCCTTTAAAGGAAAGGAACTTTTTACATATGGGGTATAATTGATATCATTAGCATCCTTTTAAACATTAGTAAGGAATTATAAAGGTTTCAGTAAAATTTGTTCGTTGTTGATCAACTTTTACTATGGGAGCAAATAGACCGGAGCAAAAACAATCAGCTCTTGCATTATATTTGATTCGATAAAAGTTGTTCAGTTTTATGGTTAATACACCCCGTACACAGTGCACCGCGCAGTTTTTACAGTGCAAGTTAGACAATTAACAAAGAGTGAGGCTGTTTTACGTGGATTAGACTATCTTTAGTAATATACTAGCGTTAACCCGCGACTTCGTCCGCACAAATTTTATACCATATTTTAAGTCAGATCATAAAGCTATCAAACAAAAGAAGTTTCATAAAAATCGGTACAGTAGTTTTTGCGTGATGCTCGTTCAAACACACAAAGCAAAAAGAATCTTTTTTTATATTTACAGTTTTATAATAGTTTAGATTTAGATTTTGTTACTACAAACTCTTTGATAATTAGTTTATCAATAGTTATTTTAAATCATTGTGTTCCACTGCATCCGACTCCGCCTCTGAACGTATCGGTTACCATACCTGTACCATCACATTCTGAAGAATATGTTTAAGGTAAGGATTGTATAACTGAGCATAATAGTATATCATTGTATTTTTACGAACGTACCTTCTAATCACTAATCAGTGTAATTTAAAGACACAATTTTATTTGATAAAAAAAACAATAGGGTAGTACTAGGACACCTAGTCAAAACGTGCGCTTTGTATAAAAAATTGTCCTAACAATTGATGTCATCAACATTTAATTTTTATAGTTCATGTAATTAAAAATAGTATTTTCAAGCTAAATAATGACTGAAAATGCGAGTTTAGCGTTTGCTATGATAAAACTAAAATAAAATATATTTAGTCCACTACCTTATTCTTACCACCGTTACTCGGATAAAAAATATCTTTTTTCGACAAACAACCAAAAACAACTTGCTATAAAATTTACTACATTCCAGTTATAAGAGAGCAAGACTTATTCGTGCTACTGAACAGCTAGCCTGAAACGGACAGACGGAAAACTAAGGCTCCATTCGCTCTATCGAACCCTGAAAATAAAACGTGGGTGGGTATGAATTTAGGTACTTAAAAGATACGACTACTAGTAAAATATACTCGGTTTATTATAATTCCCCACATACACAGCTGTATAACCACAGTGTGGTATAACATTTTATAGTTAGGTAAACTAGGTAAAGAAGGCGTGGCGAAAAACCTGGAGGGTGATTTTTGAAACTCATTCAGTGAGCTACGAAGTTGAAAATGTCAAAATTACTATGAAGATATGCATCTTTCTACTGCTGATTTGACTTTCAAAAATCATACTTCAGGAGTGCGATTTTTGAAAGTCAAATCAGCAGAAGATATCTTTTGACATTTTGTACTGCTGAGTTCAACGTATGAGATTCAAAAATCGCACTCCTGGTATATTTTCTATTCAATTTCTTGTCATGGGTCATGAGAACCCATGAGAAGAAATTGAATAGAAAACTTCGTACCAATAGGAGGTAGTCTCCTCTTGAGGTAGGATAAGGTTTGCTTTGGACTTTAGACTAGCCACCACTTTACAGGCCATTTAATGCTTATATTTAAACGAAATAAAAGTTGATAATAATGTTATTTGGATAATTTCGACAGATGTTACAAGCTTAGTGAAAATATGCAATTTCGCTCATCATAACGTGAGAAGGCGTAACCAAAGGCATCATCTCACTTTTCATTACAAAAACATTTACTTCGTGTGTTTTTTCCATCATCCACACCCCGAACCCACCAGTACCCACCACTACTACCCACTGCTGGGTATGCCTGGGTAATTATTTTCCTGGCACGTTAAGCCTTTGGTCCCGGCTACTATCTCTGGTGGTAGTATTCGTTACATAAAAACCACGTCAGAGGCCGTAAAGGCGGTCTGAAAAAACTCTGACACCAGAGCTCTGCCCAAACGATAAGAAGAAGATTATTTTCCTTCAGTAATTTTTTTGTTATTGTAGTAAGTATTATCATAAAACATAACATACCATCTTTGTAAGTGACGCTATACTATATACCATACCCTATACCTAATTCAACATTAACAGAAAGTAAGCATAACAACTGAAAGCAATACAAAGAACAGATGCAAGAAAAAACACCCACACTTCCTTTTACATTAAAAACAAATCATTTCCACAACAACAAAGGTCAGAAACAGCAATAATTGAAAATTCCACTGGAAAACCAGTTACCGGAATGTCATACCCAAACCCAATGAATCTCGATGCATCGAAAGAAGAATTATTTTACCAAGAATGTTACCGACAGATACTCAACCTGAATATGTCCAATAGGTGATAAGGTCCACCTACGTTCTGATGTTACGTGCTACAATATTAACTTTACCATCTTCATCAACCTTGACCTCAAAGACTTAAAGGTCAGAATTGTCTTTTTGGAAAGCAGAAAGATTTTCGGAAGGTATTACTCCGAGCAACTACTTTCCAACGTGTCAATAAGAGCTTTCGCTATCTGTGACCGAGACGTATGTTTGTTTTATTTGTTTGAACACTTTTTTCTGAGCCCCTTTAGATTTGTGACAAAATTACGTAGAAAATGCAGCTGGAATTATGTTAATTTGTTACAACTTTATTGGTTTACAATTGGCAATGTGTTGATATGTTTGTTTTTCTATGCTTTCTTATTTTGATTATAATTATATCGCGAAATGCTGGTACTAAAATATAAAGCAAATGTTGGTTAGGTTTCCTTCACTGAATTTTGGTATAATTCGTCATTTATTTACTGAGCCGAAATTGCACTGTCAATATATGGGAATTGGGATTTTGAACAGCGTTTTATTAGTTTGTAAATAGAACTATAGCTATTTCTAAACAAACAGTGAAATCAAGCTACAATTACAGTCATCTCAGTACCGATACGATGACCAAAATATATAGGAGGTACGATATGTTGATGTAATTGAAATAAACAACATTAAAAAACATGTCGATAAAAACATAAAAATCATTAAGAAAACAAGCCGAAAATATTTAAAAAATCAACACGGCACATTGTTATTTACGCAGGCGGCTATCTTAAATGAAATCAGCGTACGAGACGTAAGCAGATAAAATTTTAAGACATTAATTGACATTTAAAATGGAGAGTCGACTTGAAGTTCAAGTAATGGGTGGGTTTCGAAGAAATAAGAGCGAACTGGAATCTTGGACCTTCAAGACATGAATGCCTGGTAGTACGAGTTCATTGGTGCAGCCTTCTTTTCGATCATGTCAAAACTATTGACTGTTTACATGATTTTGTTCATAAAACAACAAAAAAATCACTGTTTTTTAGATCTAAATTGATGCAACTTATATTCTAGATGTAGTTAGATACGCTAGTGAACTAAATATTACCGCTGGAATCTGGGCCCAACAAGATACTTATTCCTGTGAGTGAATCTCATGAGTATGATTAATGTTGTTGATCTCAGGACAGAAGCAGCTAGGATAATGCACGAGAAAAGGAATTTTTCAAAAAGTCGTAGAGGTTAAGCAATGGCTACTCTAAGAAATAGGGTTGAACCTAAGTTAAACCCTAAGGTTTAACTTTATATATTTCGGACATTTGTTACGCCTGACGTTATCGGACATTTGTTACGCCTGACGTTATCAAGTACCTACTAACAAAAGTCTCAAATTAGATAAAGGACTAATAAGGGTAAGGGTAGGGTAATTTTTGGACTAGTACAACATTAACTAGATGTCGATATACTATACTCGTAGTAGTATAAACTATAAGTAAGTAATAAAGACAAGTTTAGTCCGTAATTTAGCTTTTTAAATGGAAATATTAGTAAAACTTATAAATACAAAAAATAGGACTAATATGGGGACTCCGTTTTAAAATGCCAGGTCAAAGCAGATACTGGCAAGAGCATAATGATGACTACAAATCTAGATAAGGCATAAGACTTCAGGACTGTCCAAAGCTGAGATCCGCAGTCTTTCTCTCCAGGAAAAAGACATGCAGTCTTTGCATGTTCCATACTCTGTGTCAGTAGCATTTTCCTAACTGTGGCAGCCCTAACAAGCCGGACGACGCTCACACTCAACACACTGACACACATTTTTCTACTCGGGCGCAATTTTATTTATTTATCCGTATTTAAACATTCGTACCGCGAGTCTCGATTAGCAGTCAGGTTTGTGATGGATTCGATTCTGTTGGAAACTGGCCCGATTTAGGTTAAGGTTTAGTTTTACTTTAAATTGACTTTTAAGAAGTTCTCCTCAATCATTTGTAGGTAACAGATCGATCGTTAGCGGAAACTATAATTTACGTTAAAAACGAACTTCACTTGTTTTAATTCTTGAATTCGAACTTAGAATGCAAGAATTGAAAAATAAGTTAACTTGAATTGAATTCGAACTTGAATATTTCGAGTATTAGATGAGTTGACTGATGTTTTGGTTGATTTTAAAAAGATTAAGGAATATTGTTTCAAATACCACGGTTTTGACTTAAAATCAGGATTGTTACAATCTCTATCACTAAATAGTATAAACGACGTAGTACGTTTATTTGTACGCTTAATTCAGTAAACTATGCAATAGATTTTAATGCGGTTTGTACCATTTATAATGTAGATAATTTCTTCTCGATGGAAACACATTTATATTAGGAGCCACCCGGGCGAAGCTGAACCGTTTCGATAAAAACGATAAAATGCCTAATAGCAAAGCTCGTGTTTGTTCCAATGTTGTTATTATAAACATTACATCTCATTTTATAAGCCTTACCTCAGACAATTACGTAGCTGACGGTAGCGACTTGATAACGTAGTCTATATCTGTAGATATAGAGTTTTGTGGCGTATCTTCAGTAGTGGACAATGAAGCTCATATTTATGATGGTATTGGTAATTGGTGTTTAACTCTTACCGCCTATAATAACACTGTGAACGAAAGCTTCTGGTGAAGTGTTGTAATTGCTGCATACTGCACATTGCCTGCAAATTAAATTGATGTTAGTAAATTATTTTGATGATACTGCTGACGCTACACTTGAAAACGTGTACTCGAAGTACATACAGATCCGAGTTCTGCCGACACGAACCAATTTCATCAATCGAACGCCGTTAATTGATGACTAGAAAGTAATCTGGCCGCTTTATAGCCTGAAGAAAGGACATGTTAAAAAAAACAAATCGTTTCAACGATAAGTCTCTGTTAAAAGTAAAGGACATTATTAACATTCACTTTCATCAATACCGCTAACACTAGTTCAAGGTAGATGGCTGTCGAAACTTTCTTTTTCAATTCCGTTAGTCTTGTGGAACCATCCAGTTTTATATTGCATGTTTAGATCCGAGACACGCCCATGATTTTCATATTAAAATTCATTTAAAGGTATTAAATGAGGTGATAAGTCAGAGAACTAAAGTGGTTGACAGAGCTCAGAACATTTAGCAAGCTAAAGTGGTAATGGGGTAGTCATATCTGCCAAAGAATTGAAAACCGATGGGGTGTGAGAGTTCTAGAGTAGAGATCACGAATTGGCAAGCGTAGTGTGGGACGCCCTGCTGCCCGTTGGACAGACGACCTAAAAAAGGTAGCGGGAAGCGACTGGATGAGGAAGGCCGAGGACAGTGTTTTGTGGCGCGCCTTGCATCGTCCACTGCTGAACATAATATGCCTCTACAGGCATATTATGTTCAGCAGTGGACGATGATAGGCTGATGATGATGATGAGGTATTATTTTTTCTCTCTCTTTTTGGTCTCAAATGTTTAATGTACTTACTTTATACTGCGACGCCTCAGCCCTTGGTGGACCCTGGCCATAATTGAATGCCATCTGCCTTGATGCCACTTCTCCAGGTGGAAACTTGCGAATGAAGACCAGTCACAACGCTAGACAATGAAATCCAGCTTTAATAATACGGGGATCTGTTATTGAAACCCGCAACGAAGTGGTAAGATTAGGAATAATCTTCAATCCATTGCAAACAGACAGCTGTAGGAAAAGAAAGGCTATAGAGAAGCTTAAAAAAGTTATAGGTAGGCAATACTTAATTTTATTTATTGTATTGTTTATTTTGAAAATACTAAACTTTAAACGTTTTTTGAGTATAGAATCTTTCCCTAATAATAACTTTTAAAATTAGAGAATGAAAAATCGATTTACCAAAGGATATAGAAGGTATAGGAGAGTCAAAACTATGTCAAAAAAATCATCTTTTAACATTATCTATAAAATGTTAAATAGTTGTAGACTATTTGATTAGGAGAAGCTTGTGCAAAATACTGTTTTCAACTATCATCTAAATAGAGTTTCTAGTAACTCCACCCATAAATCATAAACTCTATCGATACTCCACATGTTATTATCTTCTAAACTATATTTTTCACTAGACAATTATTAAGGCTCTTATGTCGAAAGTGTTAAAAGCCTTAATCGATTGAACTGTATAATAATCATCTATGGACGCAAATTATAATGTATAGCGATCAATAAATCGATGAAATGTAGCCTCTATAAAAATTGCAAAGCTATTATATTAGATGAAACCAGTTTATTATATATATTCGCAATAAAATCATTTACTTTCTCTTAGAAAATTTCGCCTAAATTTAGTCCGCATTACTTTGAAATTGGGTGTAAATAGTTATGTAGATATTTTGATAGTAGGTACCTGATAGTATGTACATTTTGATCATAACCGACTGATTGGAGTGAAAACGGTATTAATGAAATCAATTTGTAACATTCGAAATTATCATTACTCAAAATATATTCGAGCTTATTCGAGCTATCGTTGCTTCAGTAATATTTATTAAATTATTTTACATAAATTATGGTATAAGGCCTGATTCGCACGAAGCGGTGTGTCATGCTACCGTGTCGATAGAGGCTGGTAGGTATTTAAAATACCAATTTCATTTGATATGATATTTGACACCAATGAAAAAAGTATTTCTATGTATGACATAAAGATAGCTGTCAAGTTAGAATGAGACTTTTGAGAACTCCTATTGTCATCCGCTTTTATTGTCCCCATTGCAGAGGTATAGGCCTACCATAGGCCTACTCAAGGAACACGCAAGCTAAATATAGCAGCTGCACAGTAGCTGCACAAAGGAAATTTCCTTTATGCAGCTACTGTACAGCTGCTATATAGCTTGCGTGTTTCTTGGGTACTATTGGGTTATAAGGAACACGCAAGCTATATAGCAGCTGTACAGTAGCTGCATAAAGGAAATTTCCTTTATGCATTTCCTTTATGCAGCTACTGTGCAGCTGCTATATAGCTTGCGCGTTCCTTGGGAACTCCTACCTAAGATGCCTACCCTAATGTATGGGGCCGCCACCTAACGTGGCTAATGCGGTTTGGCGGATTTCAAATGCGCATCATGAACCGTGGGCCACACAAAATGCCTACTCATTTTGTGTGGCCCCCGGTTCATGATGCGCATTTGATTGTTATTACATCGTGAGGAAACCTACGCTAAAAAATTCTGATGAAGTCTACCAATCCGCATTGACAACGCGTATAATGGAATCGTCCAGACACTCTTACCATGAGTTCCAGTAGTTGGGAAATTTACGTCTTTGTAAGAATAATAATCCATCCATCCATCCATCACAGCCCTTGATCAGTCCGTCTTCGGACATAGGCCTCCTCCATATTTCTCCATGACGTTCTGTCCCTCGCCCTCTGCATCCAGTTCGGACCCGCGTCTCTCCTAATGTCATTGACCCATCTTTCTGGTGGGCTGCCTCTACCCCGCGTGGTTTCTCTGGGCCTCCACTCCAGTGTTCTTCTGGTCCAATGCCAGTAACCATACGTGCAACGTGGCCTGCCCATAGTCTAAAAAAACAAGGTCTTCTATTCCCAGAGTGACACAAGCCTACGTCACAAAAAAATGGCCGCTAAACATGGTAAAACCTGATGACGTAGGTTTGTTTCAGTCACGTGGTCAGTCACGTGATCGGAAGAGAATACCAGGCGCAGTATATTATTGTACCATGTGGCCTGCCCATCTCCACTTCGGAAGTGATGAATAATAATACATATTCTAATATCCCACCTGACGATGATTATCTTTAGGGGTTATTTTAAACCTCGATTCTGCAGCTTCGAACAGGAATGTGTATAAATAATACGATTTCAGGATGGATTTATAACAGGTAATAACATCAAACCTACTAAAAACTCTAAAACCTATTGAAATAAAGACAGATTTTTTTAAAACGTGTTAGTAAATCCAACTTACGGATGCCAATTAAAATAGTTCCATACAAACACTTTCTACTAACCGCAACGACTACCTGTTTTCTCGCTTGTCTTAATTTCTAACTACATACGGTAATCAAGTGGGTTGCTCTCCCAAAACAATGTTTGCTTACATAACAAATGCATTTACTTACCTGGAGCTTTCCCACAATTAGTTTGTATTTTAAACGTGTCATAAAACATTACAACATGTTCCGACTTAGAATGGGCAACCACTATTCTTAACGTGGGTGTCGTACGAGGCGACTAAAGGATAGGGTTTCTTCTTTTATGCCGAAGGCTAGCCACCTATCAGATATGTCATTTCACAAATCGGGCATTTTTAGAATCGTGCATATTTTTGTCAATTAAACCCGTAGTTCCACCTTGGACATGCTGCCACAAGACCACAAGCCGTGTGGTTGTGGCTTTGAATGCACCACCCCATTTCTTCCCATGGATTGACGAGACGTACGAGGATATCAAGGGGTCGATCGAGAAACCATAAAGTTTCTTATCCAATATATTTTTGATGGTAAAAGGTTAGCCAAACCAATACCACCACTTGTATTTTTGCCTCTAAAATAATTATGTTCTCGATATTTATTCTATCCCACCAAGCACGTATCCAGGGAAATATGGAACAGTAATTACAGTTATAATTATTTTTCAATTAAAATCCCCCCCCCCCCCCCGTTTTCCCCTGAAAATGAATGCTCCCCCCCGAACCCAAAGTCTGGATACGTGTTCGTATCCAACAACAGGTTTCAGTGTATTTGCCAAAGAATACTTCTATTATTCTTATATTATTATATTATATTTATAAGAATTAAAATACGGGAAAGCAAAAGCCGTGGTGGTCCAGTGGCGAGTAACCTTGCCTGCCGTGCAGGAGGCGATGGTTCGATCCCCGTCCAGGCCGACTCGCACCAATGAGTTTTTCGGAATTTATGTACGATTTGTAACACCACCTGGATTTTCGGTGAAGGAAAACATCGTGAGGAAACCTGCATGCTTCAATTTCGAGGCATGTATTGTACCTACTGTCCATTACAAGTGGCGACGGGCTCACTCCCCGTCACACTGGACAGAGTTTCGGTACTACTAGTGAAACGTGGATGTTCTGAAGTTTCAGAATATCTCTGACTCCCCTCGGGGAATATAGTCGTGAGCATATGCATGCATGAAAGTGAAGTAAAAGTAAGAAGTAAAGCGAGTGACCGCCCACGCAGCCAGTTAATTACCCATGGGCAACTTGCCAGAAGAATGTAAACGAAGCTCTGCACGCATGCCAACCTTGCCCTAGTGTCAAGTTTTAACGTCTCTACACTTTAGGACAACATAAGGTATACATGAGCAATTTACAAATTAAGGAGAGCATGGAGTAGGTATCTAATATTTAGTTGAGAAGTTCTAATTGGGCTACATAACATGACCCCCGCGGTAGCTTAATTATCAATTTATACTCCCGTGGTAGATCTATATTTTCTGGGAATATACATGTATGAGTATGTGGTTTAAAGGTTAATGATACTTTTCCTTACACCTTTTCCTTATAGGGCTCCTTCTTAACATGCTGACGGTTTTTTTAAGGAGATGATCAGAGCATCACACCGAACAACTTTCTCTATGTCTATGGGATCAGTGTCGAATTCGTTGTAGATCCCACAGACAGAGAAAGTTGTTCAGTTTGATGGTCTGATCATCCTTTTAAAAGCCGTCAGCATAATATTAAGTTGTACCCTATATTTCTAGGCTTAGGTAAAGTAACACATCTTTTTATCCAGATTGGTTTATAATGTCTCCCAATTTTTTAAGAAAACATGGCAGAAGCAAGCATTTTTTTTTATATGCCACCGGATTTATACATTTTATTCTAATTAACAATACAAAAATTTCACCAATGATAAAATGTTAAAAGAATCATTCTTAATAAAAATTATTGTTTTTGTATTCTAACTGGACTATTATTTTATTCTAACTGTACTAACATAGTTTTTAAGTATAATATATACTAAACAATCTATGGACTGTGTCTGAAATAAAATTATTTTGATTTGATTTTATCATCAAAAACCGATTTTTAACTACAGGTAGTAAGTAACCCTTCATTTATTTTATTTTACTTGGACCAAAAAGCTTTACATTTCCACATGGCATTCAGTGTATCACACATTTAAATAGGCAGAAGCAGTTGAACAAGTTCATCTGTTGTCCCATTGACATCGTTAATTGAATTTAAAAAAAATCTCACGTACCATTCCATTACAAAGTGAAGATGTAAGTTAATGTTCTTTTACTTCCTTTCCTTAATCCACATTAGTTGTTTTTATAGAGCTATATTTTATAAACTAACGATACTTTGATGATTAGTTATACAGGGTGTTAGGGTAAACAGTTGCATTACTTTAAGGGGTTATTGTATTCATGATACTGAACAACTTTCCCTAAGAAACCTATAGGAAAAACGCATATAAAATTTTCGACTTTTCATACAAACGTTCGATCAGCTGATTGCATTTAGTATGGAAAGTACAATTTTTTTTTTGAGAATTTCCTATAAGTTTCTTTGAGAAAGTTGTTCAGTATCGTGGGTACAATCATCCCTTAAAGTAATGCAACTGTTTAGCCTAACACCCTGTAGATAGCATTTTATAGTTTACCTCTATGCACAGATATCCATGTGTTGATGTTCTTTTTCAAGCAAAGGCCTCTTAATGTATATTTTATATTTTAGCTCAGGTGAAAGTGGTACTGAGCAAATTCAGAATGAGTTTTATAGTTTATAGCGTAGGGAATATCCTTTCCATAGATTTCTTGTCACGAAAATATATACCAGTAATTGGAGGTAGAATGTGAGGAGTAAAATTATGGATAATGTATTCCAACAGTTTATTATATAGGGTTCAGGGTCAGTTTATTAATATGCTGACACTTTTTTGAGGGGATGATCAGACCATGAATCTGAACCACTTTCTCTATGGGACCAAAAACTGCAAACCTACTCGAGCCAAATGTATGGGACAGCTGATTTTTTTTCGCGATTTCGATGTTGGTCCCATAGAGAAAGTTGTTCAGTTTCATAGTCTAATCATCCCCTTAAAAAAGTGTCAGCATACTAAGAAGGACTCTGTATTTGTGATGAATAAACAAACAAATGCTTTCTCAAACATTATCTCACTTATCTTTATCTAAGCTAGTTCAATAGTTTATAACTTCCACAGACCTTATACAAAGTTGTTAACTTAAACGGATGACATCGGCCATTTAACCAAGATCCACGCTCCAAATATGGATTTATACTTATTTCGTTACAAAGTCTACAGGCCAAGGTATAGTGGCTGCTTCCATAACCTGGATAAGATTCTAGGAGACACGCCGGATGTTCTTCCACTTCAATTGGTCACATGTCGTTTGCGAGGAGTTTTTTATTTGTAGAAAGTTAGAGATGAAATTTTGTGTCGCTTCTTTTTTAAAAGGATAAGATATGTTACAATAACAATCTCAGTGAGACAAATACAATATACAGGAGCCAATATCTCTTTAAGAGGGCTATCGCAGTCCAGTGGCGCCCTCATCACGTTAAAAAAGATTTCTCAATAAAGAAAGCCTAAATTAAAAAAGTACTCAACAGATAAACTACAAAAGCCTTCAAGCCATTGTTATACAATACTTTTATAGGTTCTAAACATTCTACTTTTAGACAATTTCGAATAAAAACAAAAGCGGCAGTTTCTTTTCTTTTTTCAAAATTTGTATGTTTAGATCTTTAAAAAACCTATAAAAGTATTATATGAAAATAGCTTGAAGGCTTATGTAGTTTATCTGTTGAGCACTTTTTTAATTCTGGCTTTCTTTATTGAGAAATCTTTTTTAATGTGATGACTGCGATAGCCCTCTTAAAAAGGCTTACGGTTTTTTCTTACGCCTTCATTGCTCTTAGGATGCTACAGTTTTTACATACTTACTCGTATTCGCCTCATCCACTTTCATACCCACATCTTTCCATGCATCCAAGCAAATCCTTTTCGGAGACCTTCATTAATTTGATCATGGTTCTCCTCAGATGCTCTCAACTCTCGCTTACGTACATTCGTATGTGAGAATGACAAATGGATATAGCAATCGAATTTAGCAGTAAATCAATTTCGTTCTAACATCCGGCCCAGCATGAATCGCATTTGCATCTAACCCACGTCTCACATAATTCAAACATCTTGGTTTGTAATGCAAATTGAACCTTAAACTCTATTGGAAATTCAGTAAAACAAATCTCACGTACTTACCTTAACTTTGTCCAAAATACAAAGTCAAAACAATCATGTTATTTAAGTACTTACAACGTTGTTCATAAGTGCTCTGTCAGGGGACTTTTTGTACAAAGAACTGTAAAGGCATGCTAGGAAAGTGTATAAAACGTACGTGCACAGTTTACTTAGGTTTGCCACAAAAACGCAACGATTGTGATTCCTTACGCGCGAACTAATTTAGATTCGCAAGAGATGGCGGCTGTTGAGTAGGACATGAGAAAATGTAGACTGGACTGAATTTTCCATACATATTTAACATACAATGAATATCGATATCAGCATGAGTTATGATTATGAATTACTGTTTAGCCAGTGTTTACCATTTTGGGCTATCTGAAACTATACAACCAAATGATCGTCATGATAAGCCATGAGGACGATAGCACCATGGAGCTGGTCATAATAAGGGTGTAAAATAAAATGGGACAGTTACTTAAAGGGGTGCTTCAGACCATCAAACTGAACAACTTTCTCTACGGGACCAATAACGAAATCGCAAAAAAAAAATCTGCTGTCTCATACATTTCAATCGAGTTATTTTTGCATTTTTGTATGGGAGAGCGGATTTTTTTTTCGCGATTTCGATATTGGTCCCATAGAGAAAATTGTTCAGTTTGATGGTCTGAAGCACCCCTTTAAGTAACTGTCCCATTTTATTGTACACCCTGTATAAATATAAGCCTGGGATTCTGGAATTTTCAGTGGGACTAGATAATCTGTGTGACTAATGACTATGTCCAAGATGTCGAAGATATTTTAATACCAGAAAATAATTTGTCTAAAATATGAATTTGTAGAGATATTCACTTTAAGCACTACCCGTGTATGAAATTTTATCATAAAAAGCTGTGAAGACACTAAATAAAACCAGTCAGGTGCGAGTCGGGCTAGTCAGTCGGCACCGAGGATTCCGTACCACACCACCACCACCACTGTTGGCTCCATAGTGAAAGTTGTTCAGATTGATGGTCCGAATTACCCCCTTAAGTATTAAGTTTTTACGATAGAGCGTGAAGAAAAAACGTTGATAAAAACTAGTTTCTTGTTGAGAACCCCCTAATTTTTAACTTTTTGACATTTTTATTATTTTTTAACAAATCTGCCGTAATAACGCATAATCTGAGAAAATTTCAACAATCTAGCTATTACGCTTCAAAAGTTACAGCCCTAAATAGGTAGGACAGACGGACGGACATCGTAGGCTTAGTAATAGGGTCCCGTTTTCACCCTTTGGGTACGGAACCCTAAAAAAGATTTCTAGCGATATTAGATATGATATGAACGCATGAGCTGTTTTTGGAGTGCAGAAAATTTTTATTTTTCATGTTATGTTTTGAATCCATTTTTGACTTAATGGCTACAGAGATGTACGTACCAAGAGCGCCAGAATAATAAAAATAATAAAATATGCCACTTCTATCCACGCATTAGGTACTACAGGTACACTTCACTGCAATGAAAAGTACAAACAGTGCATAGTAAAGCTCGGTGTGAATAATAAAATCAACGCTCTCCTGACCGCTTTGAGATAAGGAGAGACAAATCGGTGAAAACTTAAGTACACATTCCGGCAAATGAAAAAACACTTTCTTAACAATGTTCCAGATTACTGATAAACTCGAATTCTCAAGAATTTGTTCGAGTTTGAAAGAACGCGGAGGAATGTATCGATTGTAAAATTAGTGAGGTTTTTTATTATGGCAGTTTTATGTGATCTTTAATTAGGGTTTAGAGATTGTGAGTTGAATCGGATGTGTGCTAATTGGTCATCATTATCATTTTAAAAGAAATAACTTGGTAGATTAGCAAGATGCCTACCGGACCTTTAGGATATAATATTATATTATAGTAACAATGAAGTCATTACCATTAAGGAAAGTGAATGAATTCGAATATCGAAAATCGATAGTCCAGGAGTGCGATTTTTGAATCTCATTCGCTGAGTTCAGCAGTTGAAAATGTCAAAATTTCTGTGGAGATATGCATCTTTCAACTGCTGATATGAAAAAAATCAAAAATCATACTTCAGGAGTGCGATTTTTAAATATCAAATCAGCAGTAGAAAGATGCATATCTCCATTTGACATTTTCAACTGCTGAGTTCAACGAATGAGATTCAAAAATCGCACTCCTGGTCTATACCTGGACTATCGATCCACTGGTCTATAACAGGCCCTAAGGCCTGAAAAGGACAGAACATTGGTTGGTTGTCTATTTTGGGGATCGTTTGATCTTCGCGTGTCCACTGGTGTAGTAAATTAAGAGGGGGTCATACCTATTTGGTCTGTTTTCGAACCGATTTTTGAGAACCAAATTATTACATTTAATATATATAGTTCACATAACAGTGTAGATACGTTCTTTCTGCAGGGCATCTAACCGTTGAAAACACGATTCTATTAAATTTTCTCGATAGAAAAGAGGAGCAAAGTAAGCTCGATTTCAGATTTATAACCAGTTTTACAAGAATCACACTACACCATTTCTTCTGAATATACCATCATTTGAAAGGTAAATAATTATAGCAGGGCTTCTAACCGATGGATTTTTCCCCAAACACCCAAGAGAAAAGATATTGATGAAAAATGCGTTTTTTTGCGATCTTGCTTTCAATTGAAGCGGGATGGCTAATTGCGAAAGTTTGCTTGTTTGAAAGAGAGGCTTGTTCTACTAATACCCAGCCTTAACTAAGCTTATTTTTAATGCCCCAATTGCCTACTACCTGCAGACCTTAGAGGCATGCGCCTTTGAAAATATTATACGTGAACTCTACAAATCCGCATTGGACTCGCGTGGTGGACTAATGACCAAACACCCTCCACGAGGGTAGGTCTGTACCCTGTAATGTGGGGCTGATGGTGATAAGATTACGACTATTTTGTTTAGACCGAAAAAGTAAATATGTAAATCTTAATCTTAAAATAAAAATTAATTAATCATAACAATAATATTTCGCTATGAAATCATCCGAGCCAGCAGCCAAGTTAACTACTGCGGGCTGTAAGTTTATCGCAATGAGCACCCACTCGAAGTTTATTGTGGAAATAGTCTGCATTTCGAGTACGGGTATAATTCTCTCGGTAAACAGTTCACTGATTGCAAGAAAACTTGTAGTTATATTTATGGACAACGTTAAGCATTCTTGTATGTTATAAACTTGCCGAACTCGATGATTATTTGAATGACCAAAATGTCTGGTCTTGACAATTTTACATTATGTAATACAATATTGTATTTAATTGTACTTTGTACATTTTGTTTTGTTTAAAAGATGTGTGTTCAGTGTGTTGTAGAGTTTCTGGCCGCATCTTCTCTCAACGGAACATCTTCCGACGCGGTGGTAGAGTTAAAAAATTACGTCAAAAAGCTATCTATATTTATGATATTATTTTGAATAAAAAAATTTAAATTTTCAATTTTGAATTTTACCGAATTCTAATATGTATGTTCTAGGCTGGTGATTCATCACCGCTCATCCTCAACTTCCTACACATTTTTCTGACAGTACCTACATAAGGGTTCTTATGATAATATACAAACACGGGATGACGATTCGATCCATATTGAAACCATATGTGGCATTCTTTACATTAATCGACGTGTATACAGTGTGAAATTGATATCATTAGCATCCTTTTAAACTAAGGCCGGTATTACAGAAGGACACTCAAGTGGAGATCTCTTCTTAAGTAAAGAAACAGATAGACAAGGATGCATGTACACGTTGTATGTATTTGCATCCTTTTCTATCTATACTCAAGAAGAGATCTCCACTTGAGTGTCGTTCTGTAGAGTCTACCCATCAAACGGAACAAATTATACTATGGGAGCAAACCGATCGGATCAAAAAAAATCTTTCTAAATCATAGTTTAAAATGATGCTAGTGATATCAATTTCACACTGTATAAATATTACTAGGGTGTTTGGTTTTAACTTGTAGAGCCAATATCGAAATAGTGAAAATAAATGTTGTTCCATTGAAAAACGTCAATACAAGACCAGACTCAAGTCACTCGTCCCAAATGAATGGAACAGCAGATTTTTTATGCGACATATTTCGTAATAAAAGTTGTCCAGTTCAACGGGCTGATCCCGTTTAAACGCATTTAAAACACCCTGTATAAACTCATGACCATAATCCTATTTGGATCAAATACCAAACCTTGAGTCTCATATTACCGATTAAGAACGTTAAAATAAAAGGTCAATTTAACATATTGAAGCATGAAAGTTTCAGGATGGAATCATCATCATTATCAGCCTATAAACTGCACTAATAGCTGCCTCCGTGGTCTAATGGTTAAGAGCTTTGACTCTCGACACGGAGGTCTTGGGTTCGATTCCCACGGGGGACAGCTAGTGATATGTCACTTTGTGCGTTTTTTCCCCAGTTGGTTAGGACATTGCAGGCTGAATCACCTGATTGTCTGAAAAGAAAAATGATTCCGTGCTTCGGATGGCACGTTAAACCGTTGGTCCCGGCTACTATCTCTGGTGGTAGTAGTCGTTACATAAAAACCACGTCAGAGGCCGTAAGGCGGTCTGAAAAAACTCTGACAGCAGGGCTTGCCCACACGATAAGAAGAAGACTTGTAGAGCCAATATCGAAATAGTGAAAATAAATGTTGTTCCATTGAAATACGTCAATTAACGGCCTGAAGTGCGATTTTTGAAACTCATACTTTGAACTCAGCAGTTGAAAATGTCAAAATTACTATGGAGATATGCATCTTCCTACTGCTGATTAGACATAAAAAAATAATACTCCAGGAGTGCGATTTTTGAAAGTCAAAATAATCAGCAGTAGAAAGATGCGTATCCCCATACATTTTCTTTATACAGTTGATAGCGAGATATTATTAAAATTTTCCGACCCATGTGCTCCATTGGCGAACAAGAGTTTGAAGGTATGAGAATGAGATAGGCCATAGTTTGTGGAGCAGCACCACCAACAAAACTACAGAATTAAAAACCTTGTCCCTAATGAAAGACTAAGTAGCCGTCCCCTCGTAAGAAACTATCAGTTTAAACAGTTTTTCTGTGGGATAAAATAAGTTTCCTTTCTATCAAACGCACAGTTCATTATAGCTTATGTGACAAATAGTAAAAAGAGTAAAGAAAATAAAACCACTCGAGCATGAAGAAGGTAAAATCTCTTCGTATGTAGTTCATACACAATAATGTAGGTTATCGAAACTAGTTATAACGGCACGAATTTTGCTAATACCTACAAATAAGAACCAGTCTGCAATAAACACCTGTCGAAACATGGACGAAAGAAATTTATCTATTTTGAGAGAAAACACCTATCAAACGTTGGTTATACAAGAACGAAGAAGCAACCTTCAGTACAAGTATTTGGTATGAATCTTCACTAATTTATCCTCAATAATATAATAAACTTTAACAGTTTTCATTTATAACGAATATGAAAGAGTTTCGAAATCTAAATTCGTTTACATAATTTTGTAAGTCTCGTAGTATGACATTTTAAATTTTACAGGTAAAAATTAATTACTGATCCATAAAAAGTTACGTAACAAATATGTAACTTTTTGTTTATAAAATAAATTGTAACAAAAACAATTTTGGAAAGAGTTAAAATGTTAAAAGACCCCATATCTTCCTGCCCATGGTAGAAAATGAACAGGTTTTATTCAGGAGAAAGAAATGGGTCGCTTGCACCAAAAACATGCCTGTCGCTGTCATTAGCACGAGCAGTGTGAGTATGTTTAGTCCTTAGATTAAAAACTTTTCGCTTACGCTGAAAGATGGAGCCAAGAAATGAGGGAGCGAGATAGCCAGTTATGAAAACTTATGTAAACAAAAAGACAGAAATATTATTTTTTGTTTCGGTCACCGTGGCCGGTTTGGCAAGATGTCAAACCACTGTCAAACCCATAGAGTACGAAGAGATGGCATATCGGCTTGTTTCTATAGAAAATGTTGTCGCCAACAAAGGGGGTGAAAAACGGGTGAGGGGAGGGTTAACATTTAAATACGCTACTTCCCGCTAGATGTGTATGATATGACGTCAGGCCCAGTTGAGTATCTGTGCACAGTTCGATACAACATCTCTACCCCAGGGGAGCGCGTTATTTTCTCAAAAAAGTACTCTTTGATTTTCTCTATTGTCAAACCTATGGAATGTTGATGAAATCTTGCCAAACAAACCGTCTTTTTGTATGCAAAAATCACACTATTGCTGTTTCATGTGCGGTCACGGTATGGTTTCATCTAAGTCCTAAATACTTTTTATTGCAAGCCCTTCGTCTGAAACCACAAGACAGATTGATTAAAACAACAGTTCCTCAAAAAACTTCATTATTAAATCTACTGACACAGTTTACAATCGAAATGGAAAGTTGACAACTTTTTTTCTGAACCTTAAGTTGTTTAAGAAAACTGGACTTTAATTAGTCACTGGGTTTGAGTCTGGTTTCGGGAATGTCACTTTTACATAGCCATCTATAGCTTTATAGGTGAATGCCCAATTTTAAGTCTTTACACGTTATAAATCCTGGGAACATTAAAGACCATGTCGACCTGACGAAAGAGGTTTCAGAATGGTTCAAAAACCTTGAAGTAAAAATACCTAATTATAATGATTATAAAAATCATAAATTGAAAAACAATACGTTTCATTTTCTTCGTCAAATGGACTAACAGCGAATTTGGGAAAAATGTACTTACTATTAAAGATGTCTTTCTACAGACAAATTCGTAGGTCTCATTATGTAGGTACTAGAATACTCGTTATGGAATTATTTAACCTAAGTAATCCTAATTGTTAAGATATCGTAGAGATAAATCCACAGTGTATAGATTGGTTTACATTACATTAGTTTAAAACTTAGTCAAAGGTTTAAAATGTAAAACAGCTTTATACAGGGTGTAACAAAACACCCAAGTAATACTTAAGGGGGTGCTTCAGACAATCAAACTGAACAACTTTCACTATGGCGCCAACATCGAGAAAAAATAAAAAAAATCTGCTGCTTCATACATTTTAGTCGAGTCAGTACTGCAGTTTTGTATGGGAATGGGACAGCCAATTTTTTTTATTTTTTCTCGATGTTTTGCTCCATAGTGAAAGTTGTACAGTTTGATGGTCTGAAGCACCCCCTTAAGTAGGTATTACTAGGGTTTTTTTTGTAACACCCTGTATATAGGGTCCTTCTTAATATGCTGACACTTTTTTAAGGGGATGGTCAGACCGTCAAACTGAACGACTTTCTCTATGGCACCAACATCGAAATCACGAAAAAAAAATCTGCTCATCCATACAAAACTGCAATCCTACTTGAGCGAAATGTATGGGACAGCCGGTTTTTTTTTCGCGATTTCTATGTTGGTCCCATAGTGAAAGTTGTTCAGTTTGATGGTCTGATCATCATCTTAAAAAAGTGTCAGGATATTAAGAAGGACCCTGTATGGATGGACTAACAAAATTAGCTGAAACTATTTTAAGGGGATGATCAGACCATCAA
This sequence comes from Agonopterix subpropinquella, assembly GCA_922987775.1. NCBI lineage: Eukaryota > Metazoa > Arthropoda > Insecta > Lepidoptera > Depressariidae > Agonopterix > Agonopterix subpropinquella. The sequence goes on along the minus strand of OV277704.1, from coordinate 6,676,318 downwards.
ACTGAACAACTTTCTCTATGGGACCAATATCGAAATCGCGAAAAAAAATCGGCTGTCCCATACATTTCAGTCGAGTTATGTTTGCATTACAGTTTTGTATGGGACAGCCGATTTTTTTTTCGCGATTTCGATATTGGTCCCATAGAGAAAGTTGTTCAGTTTGATGGTCTGATCAATGATCTGATCTTGAATATGTAGCCAACGTCGAAATCGCGAAAAAATATCTGCATTGCCAGTACCCATTGAGTACGTTTTCTAAGGAAGACTACTACGAGTACTAATTACAACAAAAAATTACATAATTTGATGAAATCAACAGAAAGGAAATACAATTAGGTATTTTAAGTATTGGTCCAATAATGTTTCCTTAAAATATGTTTATCCGTGGATTGAACAGTGTGGTTAATAGCCCTTTTGATAACGATTGTTTGTTGTTTTTGTTTATGAGTCTAGTTTAGATAAACTTTAAAGCTAGACGCGTTGAAAGCAAATATTATGCAGTTTCATTTAAATGTTTTGTTAGTGTATCTAGTGCCAATCAATCATTTTACAGATGTTTCATAGATGAAAAGGATAATGATGGCGATGATGGTGAGAATTTATGACTCATCAACGTCATCGCGTTTCTGCTAGTTTGATGAGAAATATCTTTAATTACATGTTACTAAACAGTAGGTATGTTTTTATACTATTACTAAGTATTAACGACAAGTATTTCCCTTTATCAATAAATACAGGGTGTAACAAAACACCCTAGTAATACTCAAGGGGGTGCTTCAGACCATCAAACTGAACAACTTTCACTATGGGGCCAACATTGAGAAAAAATAAAAAAAATCTGCTATCCCATACATTTTAGTCAGTACTGCAGTTTTGTATGGGACAGAGGATTTTTTTTTCTCGATGTTGGCCCCATAGTGAAAGTTGTTCAGTTTGATGGTCTGAAGCACCCCCTTAATTATTACTAGGGTGTTTTGTTACACCCTGTATATCTCTTCATTTAGTCGTTTATTAAATAAAAGGTAGGTAAGTATACTATGTATATCTAACATTAGGTATTATAGTATGTTCAAATAAGGATAACTTATGTTTGTATATATATTCCGTGCTTATGTGTTTTACACTAATAATAAATAATAATACATAATGGACAGCCAAATGACATGATTTTAGGTAGTAACTATCTTTTAAGAATGTAACTGGATTTTTACTTTGTTATTAACTTTACTAATACATACACGAACGCTTTTTCCTAGAGGGGTAAGCAGAGACTATGGATCTCCACTTTGGCCGGTTCTGACACACCTGTGTCTTGCGTCCTCAAGGTCCACACATCTTGTCATACATTCCCGTCGATACATAATTTGTTTGTCTATCTATTCGTAATTTCAAATAAATATTTAAACCCTTTAAATAGGACTGTATCTTAGAATTTCACTATCTCTAGAGAAATATTTTATATCTATTTATTTAGTTCCGGTACGAAGAATTTTTTATAAGTAGGTTTAACAGTTCGTTCGTCCTAAAATAGTTTAAGTATAACAAAACAAAATTATGAATCACTAACAGATATTGGTATGCTGTAAGCGTACGGTCCCGACTCCATTAACGATGCCCCATACAAAATGATAACAATTCCCTTTTGTTAGTTCTACTAAAGTACTCGATACATTAATACGTTTTTGAGGACAAGCCGTTATTTAAAAAAAACAAATTCCTAAGTTAAAATTTTATTTAAAAGCACTTATTTTTAACATTTTGTAATAAAAACAAAACAAACAGATACCTACGATAAATTAAAATTATGGCGAAGTTAGTGTTGTGTTTAGTGCTGGTATTTTTGGGGTTAAACATGGTTTTGGGGAGGATAGTAAATAAGCGAAAATGTCCGGAAGTGAGAGCGGATCCGCATTTCGATTTGCTGCGGGTAAGTACCTAAGACTATGATGTTTTTTATATCCGTTTGATGTTTGTATCAACTATACATACTTAGTCGACAAGTATTTTTGGGTACAGTCAACTCTACATATACAGGGTGTTACAGAAGAAAAAATAAAAATTGAAAACTTTTAAGAGGTGGTTTAGACCATCAAACTGAAGAACTTTCACTATGAAACCAGCATCGAAATCGCGAAAAAAAAATCTTTTGCCTTGTCCCATACATTTAGCTCGAGTAGATCTGTACTTTAATTTAGTATGGAACATCGCAAACGCATCGCATCATGGTGATTATGGCAAATCTCCTTATTTTGGGAGAGGCCAATGGCCTCGATTCGGAGTGTACCACGACTAAACTAAACTAAATGTATTCCTGTCACTTTCTAAAATAAGATTAAGAAAAGAGACAGAAAACCAACAGCTGACTTTAGTGCTGTCAAAGTGACGTTAAATGCGCAAAATAAGATGCCATCATAATGTACGCCATCTTATTTAAGTCGTTTTTGGGCGTTTAACGTCACTTTGACAGCACTAAAGTCAGCTGTTGGTTTTCTGTCTCTTTTCTTAATCTTATTTTAGAAAGTGACAGGAATACATTTAGTTTAGTTAAGTCGTGGTACACTCCGAATCGAGGCCAATATCCAGCAGCGGACGTCTATCGGCTGGTATGATGATGATGATGATGATATTATTTTTCATGATTTCGATATTGGTCCCATTGTGAAAGTTGTTCAGTTTGATGGTCTTAACCAACCCCTTAAATGTTTATTTGTATTTTTGTAATACCCTGTCTGTGTAGGTACAATAAAAATCTTTTTCTAGCTCGTAGGGTTGAGGCAACTAGATTAGGAGCAGCGTTAAAAGAAAAACGTAAATAACGCATCATTATACTGCTGATTTGCCTTTCAAAAATCGCACTCCTGGAGTCAGATTTTTTAATTTCAAATATTATTGATTTTGAACATGTTACAGCCATGTTGTGCTATTTCGAATCAAATTAAAGATTGAAAAATTCAGTCTCGGGCGGGACTTGAACCCGCACCCTTCCAAACCGGGGAAGTGCGTTATCCAATTTCGCTACCGAGCCCACTAGCAAAAAAAAAAAAATGTACAAAACATGTACATGTTCAAAATCAATAATATTTGAAATTGGAACAGGGTGTGTCATCTATACCGTATGAATTTCAGTTGTAATTCTGAACTTGCGGGTTGGCTAGTTTGTAATAGCTGCCAGTAGATGTCGCTCACGTCCCCTCAAGACGCAACAGATTGAAAAATTCGTTCTCTGGCTAGTGGGCTCGGTAGCGAAATTGGATAACGCACTTCCCCGGTTTGGAAGGGTGCGGGTTCAAGTCCCGCCCGAGACTGAATTTTTCAATCTTTAATTTGATTCAGATTTTTTAATATCAAATCAGCAGTAGAAAGATGCACGTCTCCATAGTAATATTGACATTTTCAACTGCTGAGTTCAAAGAATGAGTTTCAAAAATCGCACTCTTGGTCCGTATAAATTTTATAGGGTTGGTTGGTAAGGTAAAAAAATGAAAACAGAAACAAAATGTTAGTAATTAAAATTTCAAATGGAATCCGTATTGATAATTATGAGAATAACATTTATTTGTTTATGTGTGTTTTAGTGTAAATGTTGATCTTATTATTTAGATACCTAGGATAATTGATTTTGTTTAGTAACCTATTAACGAAAAGAATCTGCTGTCCACAGTTTTACATCATGCTTATTTTTGCATAATCAATTAATCACCTACCAGTCACCTACCAGTATGTATTTTTAATTATCGAACATTGCAATACTGGAAGTGCTAAACATTATACTTTTGGCATGCGTAGGCGCACCGGACGCATGATTGATAACAAACCGACACGCTATTAATTATACTTACATGAATTACTATTATACATTTGAGTACTGTACATGAATCAAAATTGACACATTACACTCGTATTTCATTATATTGGTTATATTAAATTATATACTTTATTAATTACTTAATTTCCGGGTTATCATAGATGATTGTAGAAAGCTGGCTGATTTCATTTTCTCTCACGTCATAAATGGGAGCAGCTACTGCTATTAGTGTGGACTATTGGAGGGACCACGAAGGGTCTACAAGCCAGCGAATGAACCTAAGGGCTCTTAAGACGAGCGACACTTTGCTGTCGCGGTGGGTCGCAGAGCGTCGCGCACATTTTACGGTCGCGCGACCCTCCGCGACACACGGCTACCGCAAAGTGTCGCTCGTCTGTAAGCGCTCTTAGCAAACCGACCTAGGGACACACAGAATGGGTACGGACCTTAGCATAGGACGTTGCTGAGGCTACGCGGCGGATTGAGCAGCGGAGATCGATGAGAACCGGCCTAGGATATGCCTGATGCCTGATGTAGAGTCTGTAGACGCCAGAAGAAAAAGAAGTGGGCGTAGGTCGTGACTGTCCCCCCCGGCGGGGACGTCGATTACCGTGACGACCATTGACGTAGAATACTATGGATGCCGGATTTAGAACAAAATTCTCGAAAAATGTGTCCGAGACTAAACTACACAAACTGTACGTGTAGTAATATAAACCGACTAAAACATTGAAAATGCTGAAATTCTTTTCCATTCCACACCCCATGGGGGCACAGCGTGCGCTCGGCCCATCAAACGTAGACTGTCGCGTAATTGGTTCTTTTTTTATGTTTAGATGCTCTTTTGGTTCGAACACTTTTGAGCGCGGCCCTACGTCCAGTATTTAGTAAGGCAATGGTGACGACACGTTGTTATCGTGTCACCGGTCGTGTTGTGGGAGTTTGAGAGAAAACCACCCTTACCATCATCATCAGCCTATATGTCCCACTGCAATGCAAATGTCTACTTTCAAGGAGGGTATGGGCGTTAGTACACCACGCGTGCATTTGTAGACTTTCCCTAGACCCTTACCAACTGAACACTTATTTTTTATTATAACAATGAAAATAAACCCGTTAAATGGCACTTAAGTAGAAACAAAACTATTTTTAGAATCCATTTACTTAATCACAATAACGGTAAATAATCAAATTACCATAAATTTATTTATTTTTCGGCACAACAGTCTTGTTAATTTATGTCTAATAGCTTGTTTTATGTAAATATTGTGAACAAGCAGTAGATATAACTCTTAATGGGAGGAAAATAATGGAATCTGCAAGTTAGATTAAAATATGATTTATTGATGGACCCACTCCACTTTTAACCAAAATGCAGCTACCTATACTATACAGGGTGTAAGTGACAGCCTAGCAAACACTGAAACGGTGAACTCAGACCATCAAACTGAACAACTTTTACTATGGAGCCTAAACGCGAAAAAAAATCAGCTGTCCCATACAAAACTGCTGTACCTTCCCGACTAAAATGTATGGGACAGCTGTTTTTTTTTCGCGTTTCCTGTGGTAGGCTCCATAGTGAAAGTTATTCAGTTTGATGGTCTGAGTTCACCGTTTCAGTATTTGCTAGGCTGTCACTTACACCCTGTATTATCTTATTACCGAAATAGAATCTAAAATGTATACCTACGTAAAATCTGTATGTAAAATTAGATATTATTAGGTACTTATATCAATATTTGTGTTTGTACATTTAGCTATAGCTATCTTATAATGTGGACATTGTCACACATACTTAGACCTAAAAAATCCTTCTTTGAAAGACACCTTTTAAACTAACACTGGCTCCTACCTAAACTAGACAAGTCTGAAGCTCCGGAGCCAGAAATAGTTGAGTCTAGTCGCAGATTCTAGTCTAGACTTATACTTTGATGACTAGACAACGAAATACAATTGGAATTATGGCGATATATCTAGACTATTATAAAACTGTAACAGAAGTGTATTTGTTGAAGATACTTTCAAAAAAAAAAGATACGATATGGTTTTTAGATGTCCCTGATTCCAAATCACCAATTTTTGGATTTTTGTCTGTCTGTTTGTTTGTTTGTGTTTGTTTGTTCGAGCATCACGCAAAAACTACTGAACCGATTTTGATGAAACTTTTTTTGTTTGATAGCTTATGATCTGACTTAAAATCTGGTGTATAATTTATGCGGACGAAGTCGCGGGTAAATGCTCGTTACTTCGTAAAATAACGTTTTTTTTTTTCTGTCACTAACTTTTAACTGCTGCAGGTTAGAGTTCCCACGTGGAAAAACCTATGTTTTTAGATACCTGTGTATCTTTACTTGTCTAACATATTGTTTATTGTCAAAACTAACAATAGCACAGTAAGGCACCTGCTCAACCCGACATCTCAATGTAGCCATTAGCATAGATTACGCATACAAAACTATTCATATTATGCGATACACTCCTATGGAAGCAGAGGTGAGTCATGTAGGGAAGGTGTCAGTTTACATTGTTGGGGTAGGCAGCTTTCTTTTATTGGCTAGGATTATCTTGACTACCGCATACCGTATCGTTTTTAGGGTTCCGTACCCAAATGTTGCCAACGGGGCCCCTATTCATAAGCCTACGCTATCCGTCCATCTGTCCTTGCTTTAAAGGGATGTATCTAGAGTATCTTTCTTAATATGCTGACACTTTTTTAAGGGGATGATCAGACCGTCAAACTGAACAACTTTCTCTATGGACCCAACATCGGAATCACGGAAAAAAAACTGCAAACTTACTTGAGCCAAATGTATGGGACTGCTTTTTTTTTTGCAATTTCAATGTTTTAAAAAAGTGTCAGCATATTAAGAAGGACCCTGTATATACCCGTAATAGGTAGAGAGTTGAAATTTTCACAGAATATGTGTTATTATTCTGGATTTACTAACAAATAATGAAAAATATAAAAAGGGAAAAATTAAGGGGTTGTCAAACGTTTCTTGTATAACCCCCCGTAATATACAAGAAACGCGTTTTTTTTTAAGATTTTTTATTTTGCTCGAACGTAAAAACGGCAATACCTACATAAAATGTGAAACTTGGTGTGATACTCAAACAACAAATAATAAAACCTACCAAGTGTGTGCCGGGTTCGCGCCAAGGGTCCCGAAGAAAACACTTTTTTTTTGTAATATTATTTGGTGGTACGTAACGTAGCCCTCCGTGCGCGAGTCCGACTCGCACATGGCCGGTTTTTTTGTCATCTTTTATACATAGAAATAGAAAGATAGGTAGGTATCTTATCTAGGTAGTAAAGACGACGGAGTCTTGTGGAATTGAATAGACCGAATGTGTTTTGGCTCGATGTGGGGCGGATTATTTAATTAGTTTAAGATATACCTACCTACTTGGGTATTTTGGGTAAGGTAAGTATATTTGTACACAGGGTCATTCTTAATTTACTGACGACTTTTTAAGGGCAGATCCAGACCATCAAACTGAACAACTTTCTCTATGGGACCAATATGGATATAGCGGAAAAAGAATCTGCTGTTCCATATTAAATTAATGTATGGGACAGCTGACTTTTTCTCGATTTCGATGTTGGTCTTATTTTATTAGAGAAAGTTCTTCAGTTATATGGTCTGATCAGAAAAAAACCATCAGTATAACTACCTATTAGGAAAGACCCTAATGAACAGTTTGAACAAGTTAATCTCCACAACCAGCTCCACTTCGCCTTCGAGCGCGATAAATGATCTATGATAAATTTAATGTTCAGTAGATGAATAGTGACCACTCTAAAACTGACTTGTTCCTATTGTTCTTCCAGATGCTCGGCGACTGGTACGTGGTGGAATACTACGCGAGTGCCGAGGAAGCTCTCTCATACAGCTGCATGAGGGCTGTGTTCTCTCAAGACGACCATGTGCCTACTGCTGGTGCGATACCTACTTCCTTTCTTGTGTTTTTGCTCTTACTAAATATTTAGGAACCTACAATCTTTTTAGTACTGACTGAGATCAATTTTTTCAAAACTTGTACGTGAGAAGAGAATAAGTCCCTACCTATGTCTATTTCATAATAGTTCTTATGTTAAGTTATAGCTCGTAGGAGGGCATACGCCTCTCACGAATAAAGATGAGAATGAGCGGGCCATTCTCCCATTGCGGGAATAATGGTTGAAGCGAGACAATGTTCGAGCCGCCTTAATATGACACTGATCTGTCTTAATGAATCATCATCTCAGGACGTCCACTGCTGGACATAGGCCTCCCCCAAGGATCGCTACAACGACCGGTCCTGCTCTGCCCTTATCCAATGTATTCCCGTCGCCTTCACCAGATCGTCGGTCCAACTTCTGGGGGGCCACTCACGCTGCGCTTAACGAATAGCTCACACCTATCTGATAGTTATCTGGGACCAACTGCTGAACGAGTCATCAAAATAAACGGTACCCACGTCACCTCTTTTCCATTAGCCACTCTGGGAAAATGATCATAGCCATAATATAGTTTCAATGCGATTTTTTTTTGTACGAGAATCTTTGAGCCTCACTTTGCTACTTTGGTATTTGAAGAAATCTGACCAAGTACCGACACAGATATTGGTTTCTAGACTATGATATAACATTTTTTTTTACTTGAATCACTAAATGTTCAAACTAGAACAACTCGGACGTAACTTCGTTTTGTATGGAGCGCCTTATCAGGAATATCCTCTTCAGTAATAGGCAAATTTCTTTAAATTCCAGATGGTTCAGTGGAATGGACGCCAGGAGTGACGATGAACTTCACGTACCGTTTCGCCGATGACCCCAACGGCGAGACCTTACTGGGCAACATCACTTGGCGAGTGGACCTGAACGAGCCGGCCCACTGGACACATGCAGAGAGCACTTGTAAGTACCCATCTGATTTACAATAAATAGCTTTCTAACTTTCGTCTTGTTAATCTAATTTGCCTCATTTCCTTTGAGTGCTCCGACCCGATTTCGGCTAGCGTCATAGTTTCCATTGGCTTTAGGGTAGGTATACCTTTTTCAGCTAGAGCAGAACCGCCATTGTTAGAGGATATAGTCTTTAATAAAGTTTGAACCTATTTTCAATACTAACCAATTAAAGTCAATCATATTTTTACCAGACTGCGCTAGAAGGAGGGTTATGTTTTTCAAGTGTATAAGAGTAGTGTATGTATGTTTGTATGTCCTTTTCTTTGGCACGTTCTAAACGGCTTGATAAATTTTAACGTATGAGGTGTCGTTAGATTAGTAAAAATTAGAGCGTGCTAGAGAGCATAATAATAAATAAATAAATAATAAATACTTAAATAAATAAATATCTCGGACAATGTCACACAAATTACCTAGTCACATTTAAAGTACCAGAATCTAGCCTGGACTTGTATTATGATGACTAGACAACGATATAGAATACATATAATATATAGATACAAACATCCATGACTCGGGTACAAATATTCATATTCATCATACAAATATTTGTCCCTTACGAGATTCGAACCCGCGACCCTCGGCACAGCAGGCATAATTTAGTTTGAAGCGCTCGTTAGCATAGTGGAGTTTCGGTTCATTATTGGTAACGATCACCGAAGTAAGGCAACACCAGGTCAAGTCAATGTTAGGACCACAGTACTTTAGAAGGTACGTTATGCAGTTGGTGCCGCCCGGATAGCAAGTTGACCACTATTGTGTGGTGCTGCGCTCCCGGTGGGCTATGTCCCCATTGACTAACCAACTAATGGATGTCGGGTCTAATACAATATCCTCGAAAAACGTGTCCCAGACTTACTTAGATAAACGTACCTACGTACGTACCTACGTGATAGTAATATAAACCAACTAAAATATTGAAACAGCTGTTCATTTTGCTTGCATAGTTTTTGAAATATTTACAGCACACGGCATTATGGACGTGCGCGTAGTGGGACGATCAAATAATACTAGCGCTTAATTGTTTCTCTTCATACATTTTGTTACTTTTTTGGTTCGGACATTTCTAAGCGCAGACCCTACGTTCAGTAGTTGGTAAGTCAATGTATTTTTCTGCCATGCTTATTCGTAAGAGGCTGATGGTGATGTATTTTAATTTCCAGATGAAGGCATATATAACACGTACGTCCTGGATACAGAGTACAACACCTGGGCGCTACTTCTGCATTGTGCTGAAAAGCAAGAAGGTCTAAGGTACCTGAGTGCCTTCGTGCTGTCCAGGAAGACCAAACTACCGAAGAACGTGATGGCTTATTTGAGAGATAAGTTGCCGAGGTAAGAAAAAACCATGGTTCACAGATCACCTTTAGTGTTTTTCTAAATCTGCTAGAAACTTCAAAAATGTGTAGATTGCTGGCGATTGCTGCTCCAAGTTGACTGGCGATCTAGTAGAGGTCGTGGGGAAGCGATGGATGCTGCATAATAAAGTTTATTGTGGAGATCATTGGAAGCAGAATTAATAAATGACCAGCATCAACACGTCATTTGTATGAAATTATGATTTTAACAGAAAACAAAATGTTGGCTGAGGGATACAGTGGCGGATCCAGGGGGGGGCTAGGGGGCTGAAGCCCCCCCCAAACGCATAAGAACAGATTTCTTAATAAACAAAATGTTTAGTTAACTTATCTACGTTGCACATCGTGGAGACAGTCGAGCGTATTTATCATCTGTTAAGTGTTTGTACTTGAGACGATTTCTAAATTTCGTGGAACTAAAGCGCATATGGTACTAACAAAAACAATAATAAAAAATCGAGATTGTTGTGTCCCAGGACATTGTTTTTGTGCCGAATTCTTGAACGGCCAACCCAATGTGCGTCTTATTTATTACAGCTGATGAACCGTACAATTTTTTTTCTATTGTTACTGTATTGTATTGTAATTAGACGGATAGTAAAGAAATATTCGAAACATTCTAAAAAAAATAAAATGAATGAACACCGGCCAAGTGTGACTCGGATTACTCGCGCACCGAGGGTTCTGTACGGACACAATACCTATATTATGTATTTACCTATAAGTATTATGTATTTACAAAAAAAAATGTTTTCTCCGGGGGTTTAAGCGCGAGCCCGACTCACATTTGGCCGGTTTTTTAGCACTATATTTGCGCAAATAAAGTAAGTACCTACTTCATTTTATTTAATTTAATTGTTATACTGTAGAGTGTAGGGTTGCACTATAATCACGCCAGGATTGACGCTTGTATGTATTGCCGTTTTTGTCATAAAGCAGAAACAAAAATTTTAAAAATAATTGAGTTTCTTGCACCCCTTAATTTTAAACTTCAAATTTTTTTAAATTGTTTGTCATCAAATCCAATAGATATAATAATAAAAAAAAAAAAAAAAAAATGAAAAAAAAAATGAAAATGAAATGAATTAACGCAAAACTAGAAAGTAGTTTGTTTAGAATCGAGAGCAGAATCGAATTATCATGGTTTCAACATAGGTAATTTTTTTCAAAATATAATAATTTGTTTGCAAAATTTAAAATTTTCTGAACCCGATGTCAACCCACCGCACGGGCACACTCACCCTACTTACTACCAAAACAAGATTATAAAAATGTATCCATGAGTACGTTAGCGCTTTCATTTCGTGCTGAAATGATAACAAATCATTTTTGCCTCAAAACTTAAAATGCGAATAACTTTAAATTTTAACTATCAAAATAATGAAATTATTGTTTCAATCCAATTATTTTGTTATAAATCAGTTGGGGTGTATGAGCTTTCACGCTAATTCATTAACACGTTGTATAATTAAATGACATATTCGGAGAAGATTTCAACTGGCTACTTATTAAGGTTCAAAAGAACCCCGTTGAAGTTAGGACGGGACGGATGGGCGCGGGCGGCGGACGGACAGAACGTAGGCTTAGCTTGGTAATGGGGTCCGGTTGGCACCCTTTGAGTACGGAACCCTAGAAATAAAAGTGTTAGACAGTTTGTCCCTTGAACTCTCGCCCAACACCAACACTATCAGTTTCATGTGGCACAGCTTGGCTGGTTTAGTGTACCTAGTTGGTGTCTCGACGCGAAGTTGTTTGTTAAGTTTGTAGGAAGTGTTGTGTTGTATCCAAAATGGCATCGAAACGTAAACAAGGTGATTTACGTTCATTCTTTTTTAGTAAAATAAGAAAAGATAGTGAAGACGAACAAGTACCTAAAAACAATAGCGACGTAAGCAACACGTCGCTGCCGGATAAAAGTTCATCAGGTAAGTCGTAACTTTTGTTGAGTTGTTACTGTACACTCTCGAGCTAGCAGGCACATCGAATCGTCTATACTATAAAGACTAGTTCAGGCTGCCTCGCGCGAGAGTGTATGTGGAAATTATTGTTAACTAAACTATCGGGCCGCCGTCACGTCAGGTGTTGCAACCTGACGTGACGGCCCGATAGCTCAGTCGGTAGTAGTGAACCTGCCTGTAGTGCCTGCTGTACCGAGGGTCACGGGTTCGAATCCCGAAAGGGCAAATATTTGTGTGATAAATATTAATATTTGTACACGAGTCATGGATGTTTGTATCTATAAGTATTCCATATTATCGTTGTTATAAGAGGTGTTTTAATATTTTATAGATAAATTATGTAACGCCTTTAAATTTAAACCCTGTATAGTTTCAATTCCGTGGTGTGATAATATTATGTTGGCATACGAAATACGACCTCATCGTTTTCTAAATTTTGTCGTTTTTCATGTTACAGAGCCTGTGGTTTCAGTACTACCAGTGGCCAGTAAATTTGCTGCTGAAGCTGGAAATGGAAACCCTTCTGATGTATCTTCCGCAGTAGGAAAAGTACTCTGCGATGAGGAAAAGTACAAATTCCTAATAAAATCTATAGAACCACCTCATAATTATGAATACCCAGAACAGATTGAGGGTGGACAGAAGAGAAAGTTCCAAGCAAAATGGCTAAGGGAATACCCGTGGCTGACCTTCAGCCAACAACAAAACGGGGTTTATTGTCTGCCTTGCGTATTATTTTCTGCTCCAGAGAGTGGAAGAAAGCACTCTGTGGCCTTAGGATCTTTAGTAACCTGTCCACTTAGCAAGTACAAAAAAGCGTTAGAAATATTCAGGAAACATTCTGCCAGCGAATACCACAAAATGGCACTGCTTAAGAGTACACATTTTAAAAACATATTCGAGTGCCCTGATAAAGCTGTCAACATTATGATAGAAACTGAAAAATTAAAAATGATCAAATCTAATAGAGAGCGATTGATTCCTATAGTAAAGACCATAATACTGTGTGGTCGAGAAAATATACCGTTAAGAGGCCACCGAGATGATGGTAAGCTAAGCGATAAGAACGGCCAGGGAAAGTTTCGAGCACTTTTAAATTTTCGCATAGGTGCAGGCGATTCAGTTCTCCAAAAACATTTAGAAACTGCTCCGAAAAATGCTACATATCTGAGTAAAACGATTCAAAACCAGCTGATTCAATGTTGCCATAATATTATAGTGAAAAAAGTTATAAACAAAGTGAAAGAATCAATATATTACGCTGTACTTGGCGACGAAACAACAGATGCTAGTGGTACAGAGCAACTGAGCATATGTATTAGGTACTTTGATACACAAACGAGTACAATCCATGAAGAATTTATTTGCTTTTTATCTGCAGTTGACTTGAGTGGCGCTGCTTTGAGCGAACAAATTCTTCAAGAATTAAACCGTGTCGGCCTGCAGATTAAGGACTTGAGAGGTCAAGGCTATGATGGAGGTGCCAACATGTCCGGCAAGTTTAATGGCGTACAAGCCCATTTAAAGCAGCTCCAACCACTTGCTGTTTATATGCATTGTGCAGCACATAAACTTAACTTGGCAATTGTGAAGGCCTGTAGCATGCCGAGTGTTCGTAATATGATGGGAGTTGTAGGTAGCGTTTCTAACTTTGTGCGAGAGTCAGCAAAAAGGTTGGAACTCATGAAACGAGCTATCCTAGAAAAACATCCGGAGGAGAAACGAGTCAAGTTAAAGAGCCTAAGTGACACACGTTGGCTTGAAAGGCATGATGCACTTCTTCAATTTAAAGAGCTTTTCGACTCTATTGTACAGTTCCTCGAGGAAATGGATAGAATTTCTCCATCATCAAAAAGTGCAAGCCTTCTGGTATCGGTTTTACGATTCGACTTCGTCTTATCTCTGACGGTAACCGCTGCTGTGTTTGAAATTACTGTATCACTCTCACGACAACTACAGGCTCTTGCATTAGACCTTCAACTTTGCTACGAGATGGTAGAGAGGGTAATAAAGATACTGGAAAACTACAGAGAAACCAAATTTGATGACATTTTTCAAGAGGCATGTCTTATTGTAGAGCCTCTGGACATTCCAATCCAGGCACCTAGAATAGCAAAACGGTCCACTCACCGCTCCAATATTCAGACCCCTAACGTTAAGGAATACTACCGATTAAATATTTTCCTTCCCTTCATCGATTTTGTGTTGACACAATTGAGAAGTCGTTTTTCTAAAAATGATCACTCTTCGATTGTTGATCTCTTCACGCTCATTCCTAGTTCTATTGTGAAGACTGCAAATCTTACAGCCCTAGTGGCAGCCGCACGCGTGTACAGTTGTGACTTACCATATCCAGTCTCCTTATCGGGTGAGATTACTCTTTGGAAAGAACTTTGGAGTGGCAGGGAAAGAGAACACCTTCCGGAAACGGCAGCAGAGGCGCATCAAGAGGCGAATGAGTTTTTCCCAAATGTGAAGATACTTTTACAACTTCTTGCTACGATACCAGTGTCTACATGCAGCGTTGAGAGGAGCTTCTCATCACTCAAACACATTAAATCTTACCTTCGTACGACGATGACAGAAGAGCGCCTGAATGGTTTGGCTGCTATGTATATACACAGGGAATTATCAAATAGTTTACAACCTATTGAAGTTGTGGAAGAATTCGGACAACAATATTCACGGAGACTAGCGATGTCTAGTGAAAAATAAAACTTAATAGTTTTTAAAAGTAATTAAACAATCAGTTTTTGTATCCAAATTTTCCGTTCGTCCTTTGATCATTAAACACGTTTGTGCAGAATTTCGTATGAAGTATGATTTATTGGAATATATTTATAACATATTTATAGACAAACCCGACTTTCAGCCCCCCCCAAAACTAAATCCTGGATCCGCCACTGGAGGGATAGGTCTTATGTGACTAGAGGTGGTAATTTAATTTTTTACACCAGACATAAATTCACGGCCGTGTTTCTTTGTTGGTAGTCAGAAACTCTGCTACAACTACGCACCACGTGACGTGACACTACTAAGGCAACTATAGTGTCACAGGAAATTCTTTTTTACCCGTGGCACTACAGGTAGTGTCAAAGGAAAGTAAAATTTCCCATGGCGCTACTGGTAGTGCCAAGCAGTAGTGTCAAAGGTAATAAATGGTTTTAAGGGTATAATTGTAGCAAGATTAACTTTTAGGATTTATAAAGTTTCATGACATGCCAAGTTGAGGAAATCTCAAGGAAACAACTAAGTACCTAAGAAACTTTATCCCTTAGTTGCATTAGGGTTGAGACACATTTGCCGACGGCGACCGACGGTGGGCCCATACAACACTGTCATTTAGTATGGGAAGCTGTCCGCCATCGTCGCCACGTCGATGGCGGACGGCTTCCCATACTAAATTACAGTTTTGTATGGACCGGCCGCCGGTCACCGTCGGCAAATGTGTCTCAACCCTTATACGACACCGGAACCGGAACAACACTGCGAATATGACCGCATGATTCTACTAACCGACAATAATTTAGCATCCACTCATTTTCTCAACTTGATCCGCTGTACCTAATTAGCTCCAAACTGCACATGACGTATAATTATTAATTAAACGTTCATGTTTCACGGTATAATAATATAATTTAACTGTAAAGTGGGAAATGCATTATGTAATGTCCCTGATCAATATCTGACATGGCAGAAAGCCAGGGTATCTTGGACATCGTATGCAGCCAATTTCATTAGAGGTTACGTCCAATATTTCCGTTCGAATTTCAAATCAAATTAAAGGTTTCAGAGGTATCTTCTGCTGCAAACCTCATTATAAGAATCTTGAATTTTCTTGGCATCATAACTAACAAAGTTGTTTTCCTGAATATATTTTCTTTTAAAATGTTTTTTATTAACGGTACACAGTGTAGGTAGTTAACAGAACTTCTGGTCTGGTAGTTGCCTACACTAGCAGACCAGAAGTTCAGTTAACTAGGTATGAAATCCTTCAACAGAATAAAAGTAAACTCATTGTAAACTTTTCGTTCAATACGTAGGTAGCTGTAGTAAAAAATTTTCAATGACCATATTGAATTGGCACGGATTCTTAGCTTTTTCATAAAGTACATTGACTTCATGTCTTTGTTTGATATTTGGACATACAGAGTTACGTATTAAAATCATTATTTAAGATGGCTATCACAGTTCAGTGGCGCCCTCATTACATTAAAAAAGATTTCTCAATAAAGAAAGCCTAAATTAAAAAAGTGCTCAACATCAAAACTACAAAAGCCTTTAAGCTATTTTCATAGAATACTTTTATAGGTTTTTTAAAGGTCTAAACATACAAATTTTGAAAAAAGAAAAAAAACGGCCGCTTTTGTTTTTATTCCAAATTGTCTTAAAGTGGAATGTTTAGAACCTATAAAAGTATTCTATGAAAATAGCTTGAAGGCTTTTGTAGTTTTGATGTTGAGCACTTTTTTAATTTAGGCTTTCTTTATTGAGAAATCTTTTTTAATTTAATGAGGGCGCCACTGGACTGTGATAGCCCTCTTAAGTAAAACATAGGGTTGTGTAGATAGGTAACATAATAGGAAAATCTTGCGAAGCTAATTTGGCGTAAAACTGAGTTTGAGCGTCTCGTTGGTGTAAGACAGAATCAGAGCCTATCGATAGACAAGACTATATTATTATTGCTTTTTAAAACATACCTCATACCTAAGTAGGTGAGTACTTCAACTTAATACTTAGTGTATCTACCTATGCATAATCCAATTATTCTCTTTTGAGTCGAAAATAAATGCGAGTTTGTAAAGAATCAGGGTAAAACGGGGTAGGTAGGTATTACACACAGTAGGTACTCTGGAAGTTAAGTAGACACATTTAGGTACCTACCCGTAACGGACCAAACTTTGCAAATTAAACCCTCTGTTCGCATAGGTGGTCTAAAGTAGGCAGAATCCCAGTGGGTCGGGTTTCTAAGTGCCCATATTAGAGGTGTAATGAATGATATAATGTAGAGGAAACAAGTAAAAGGATATGGATATATAAACATAATATACAAAGGTCTTTCGTAATAAGCTGTCGGTGTTTTTCACAATAACTCTTTAGGTAATAAAATAAGCATCATATTTCATTGAAAATAACATGCTTTTTTATGGAAGGTTAGAAATTGGTTAGAAACAAATGAAAAACTAGTAATACCGATCAAGTGCGAGTCGGGCTACTCGCGCACCGAGGGATCCGTACCACACCACAACAGAACACAACATTATTAACTTAGAAAAAAAAAACTTTTTTGTCTGGGACCTTTAGCGCGAGACCCACTCACATTTGGCCGGTTTTTAGTATTTGTTGTTATTCTGTAGAGTTTGTTCTATAATCGCACTAAGTTTGACGCTTGTATGTATTACCGTTTTTACGATAGAGCGTGAAGAAAAAACGTTGCTAAAAACTAGTTTCTTGTTGAGAACCCCCCTTAATTTTTAACTTTTTACATTTTTATTATTTGTTAACAAATCCGCCGTAATAACGCATAATCTGAGAAAATTTCAACTATCTAGCTATTACGGTTCCAAAGTTACAGCCCTAAATAGCCTAATAGACTGACGGACGGACAGACAGACAGTCAGACAGATAGACGGACGGACGGACGGACGGACAACCTAGGCTTAGTAAGTAGGAATAGGGTCCCGTTTTCACCCTTTGGGTACGGAACCCTAAAAAGCATTTGATGCAAATGACCATCCAATTTATTGAAAACAAAAAACATTACCTCCATAGGTAGTTATAGCATAAGTCCATCTGGCGCTCTTCACAATATGCAGCCTTGCGAGAGTAGACCCAGTGAGGTCCAAAAGAGCTGATGATGATGATCTGTCATGGAACCCATCACACTAGCAGCATTCCCACGTTGAATTGCTAGAGAAATCCTTTGGACCAGGAGTGCTATTTTTGAAACTCATTCGCTGAGTTCAGCAGTTGAAAATGTCAAAATTACTATGGAGATATGCATCTTTCTACTGCTGATTTGACTTTCAAAAATCATATTTCAGGAGTGCGATTTATGAAAGTCAAATCAGCAGTAGAAAGATGCGTATCTCCATAGTAATTTTGAAATTTTCAACTGCTGAACTCAGTGAATGAGATTCAAAAATCGCACTTCAGATACGATCCCGAGCTGAAATCGTTTTCATTCTAAACTAGCCTCCCTGCCCATCTCCTGAAAAGTGATGATAATGATGATGACAATAATAAACATAAACATAACATAACATAAAAAACATAAACATAAAAAAACCTTTATTGAAATAAAGATAATAAATAATAACGATTGTCTTTTTTTTTCAGATACGATGTAGACGTCCAATACGTGTTTCCGATCCCACACGTGGACTGTTCTAGCAAGCCAGCGAGACCTGACTTCTCTCCGATCCTGTTGGAGGTCGGAAGTAAGACTCCGAAGCGACCTGCCGGAGTCAGCTACAACGTCGCTTTCGGACATTAAACTTTACCTGTAACTGTTTAGAATATAATTTTGATTTAGATTATTTATAACATGTTCATTGATACTTTGTACGTTTTGTATAATATACCGTTTATTAGTTTATGGTGGTTTTTAATTTTTTTCCTTTTAATAACATATTTTCACGCCTGTTTACCATTTGGGTAGGCAGATATAACTTAAACACCACCACGATCCAAGTCCTGTCAGACTCCTTGATCAATCTCTTTGTACCTACTTTCAAGTACTTACATCTGACTTAGCCCTTTCTAACCACGTCACTAATTTAGTCAATGTAGGTTGGATGTTTAGGAATTCCACTTTCATAATTCTCACTTACGCTTCTTACTACATTCTCAATTCTATGGGAAATTTCAAAGGAATTGAAATAAATATCACAAAATAACACATACAAATGTTAAAGTTTGGGTACTGTAACGTTGCACCCCCTAGCAAAGAGTATTTTTTCGCTCATCAATATTTTTTAAGTAAAGTATTGGCCTTAACTGTGATCGTCTAAACATAAATGGTAGGATGCCCTTAATTGTGGTAGTTTGTAGCAACTCAAGAACTTTGTAGAGGTTGTGAGATATGTGAAGCAACTAACCCTAACATAATAAATATTAAATAAATAAGATGTAACCCAATAATAATAAACTATCCTGTATGAGAGTAGCCCAACAATAATAATCTATCTTGTATGAGAAAATTAGGTATAAAGTAGGATGACCATAAGGAAGGATAAGGTAAACAGGAGAAAGGTAGGGTAACCAGCACTTATATTAATAAGTGCATTTAGAGCCCTGATAGGCGAATGGGATGAGAAATGGGCCCCCCATGACAGAGGGGAGATAGAGGGAGCCCCAACCTTCGCTCCCTCTGCTGTGAAGGTCAACCAGGGGTAACCTCCTCCAGGAAGAAGGGTTACTAAGAGAACTTTAATGAATTAGAATATTGGAATTGAATGACTTGGGACATTGAATTGAACTTTTTTAGAATAATTAATTGAATGAAATGGAATATTTATTTGTTTAATGAATTGGGAAATTTGAATTGAATTAATACTAATTAGATTATCCCTTGGGAAAGGAGTCAGAGTTGAATAAAATTTAAAACTATACAAAGTCTATTTCGTGTGTGGCAATCCATATTATTTAATTAAACAAATGAACAGTAGATTTGTTTTTGAGGTGGCTAATCGTCGTATTGACTGGCTAAAGATCTCTCACAAAATAGACTATAAAATCTACCAAAGAACCCCAAACTCCATCCCAGAGATACTATAAAAAATTGTGTTAAAGACACTCAAAAGTAGTAAAATTTATTATTAAATGATTGGGCAAAATAATATATTTAAGGGTAATTTAATTTCCACTCAGGAAACAAAACTTTTAATTTAATTATGAACAATCAAAATAGTAGTGTCGAAACACTATGGGGACAGAAATGTAATGGCATTAGGGACTCAATTATGGAATAAAATGTGACATGAAAGTAGAAGAATTCCAATGAGGAATGACAATTGAGACAATAATTTTACTGATATTACTTTACTGACTCTACATTTAATGTCCGTTTCGCAATGCGCCAACATAGGGAAGAAACGGCAAGAAACCCTATGAGAAGCGTCCAAATAAGGCAAAGATCTGAATGAAATAAGATTTGGATTAAGGGTTTTAGAGTTAGGTTAGGTAGGATTAGATTAAGTTAAGGTTTTAGGTCTAGGAATGGATTTAGGTTGGGATCGATGATGTTATTAATGATATTCTATACAGTTGTGTTATATTTATTTTATAAGTTCACACTGTATAGTAGATTTTAAACTTCCATCTAATACTTCCAAATTTCAACTTCTACCCCTTATTAGGACAAATTTAAACAAGTAAGTTCTTTTATAAAATTTCCCCATCGATTGTACACCCTGTATACCAAATTCTTTAATCTTCTCTCTATATTAATATAAAACATGAAAATTCATTAATAAAAATTCCCCAACAATTAAACATCCTGAATAACAAGATCATAAACTTACACCCTGTATTGCGTTAAAACATGGAATTGCTTTTATAAAATTTCCCCATTAATTAAACACCCTGTATAATAAAATTATAAACCTTCACTCTGAATTAATATAAAACATGAAAATTATTTAATAAAATTTCCCTATAAATTGTTCACCCTGTATAACAAAATCATAAACTTCCACCCAGTATTAATATAGAACATGAAAATTCTTTAGTAAAATTTCCCCATAAATTGTACACCCTGTATCATAAATCTTTGAATTTACACCCTGTATTTTTTGACTTTAAACAATTACCCTGTATTCCAACAACCTTAAAAATTAATATCCTTTCATAAAATTGTACCATTAATTTTACACCCTGTATAGTAAACTTCGAAATACCTCCCCTTATTATGACAAGACAATAATGGAAATCTTTTACTAAGTAATGACTGTATTCACCCGGTATAACAGACTCTAAGATTAACACCCTGTATTAGGACCCAGGTATTAAAATTCTTCCTGTAGTTATAAAACCAATTACTATTTTGTACGAAATCTCGTGTTTCATGGCGACTTTAGACAGCTACATGATACCTACTGATTCATTGAGATAAACCGAGAGTTTAGTATAAATACCTACTAGGCATTATTCGCTAACTAACAACTTTTCACCAAAACGCTTAGTAACAGAATAACTATACAAGTACCTACCTACCTACTGATAATTTGTAAGTACTGAACAAGAACGCAGGAATACCTACTACGTACGTCTTACTAGTTTTAAAACCTACATACCTACTCGTTATGGAAGGATTCAAAACAAATCTATCGCATTGATGTTGAAACTGATCCTATTTTATTTAAATATCTATATTAGATGTATAAAACAGTAAACTAAATTTACAAATGAAAACAAACTAAAACCTCATTTAAATTAAACCTTATCCCAATGTAAATAAAGATCATTCCCGAGCTTGAAGCTAAGGATTTTGCGAGAGGCTTGTTTAAACCGAACCGCGAGATGTTCACGCGGCGTCTGTCGCCGTCGGCGTTGGGGCCCGGCAAGGCGAAATTCTATTCTTTCGTAGGTATTGATAAACCTCGTGGTTTTGAGCTAAAACAACCCCTAATATAGTAATTCGTGATAAGAAGTAATGAAACTTGTTCGCAATTACATTTTTATAAGTTTTGTTTGCATAAAATCGTAATTTTACTAATATTATAAACAAACTCTATAGATAGATATAGGAAGGAATAGGAATTTTCAATAAACATCTTTATTCTAGTAGTTAAATATAGATAAACTAAGAAATGTTTTATACCTACTATTTCCAGATTAAATTTTAGCAAGTTTCATTCTCCCTTATAGAATTCCTACATCTAGTAACGAATTAAAAATAGTAGTTAAATATAAATATAGTTCCCTACAGAGAAAGATTGTGCACGTAACAAAGTAGTGTAATAAATTATAAATACCTACATACATATGATGATGCCCTAGTGTAAAGAAATCACGTTTAGTAAATCCTAGAATCAATAACACATTAGGTATATCTATAAAATTTATCTGTAAAATGACCCACTGACCCTGTAAAGCTCTCGTGTTTACGAACAAAATGTCTTATACTACCATCCGGGAACGGACTTGCCACTAGTGTCCTACGCGACGGTACTGAATATCCCGGCGAGACAAAATATGATACTATCAGTTTAAAATAACAATGTGCATGACCTCACCTGCAAATGTGACGTCACTCAATCGCACGAACTTCACTCGAGTCATTCAAATTATTATTTCCTTTACATAGAGTCTATATTCCTTTACAACCGAGTGAAGTTATCGAACGGCCCTTCAAGGTCATGCACATTGTTATTTTAAACTGATAGTATCAGTTTAAAATAACAATGTGCATGACCTTGAAGGGCCGTTCGATAACTTCACTCGGTTGTAAAGGAATATAGACTCTGTGTAAAGGAAATAATCATTTGAATGACTCAAGTGAAGTTCGTGTCATTGAGTGACGTCACATTTGCAGGCGAGGTCATGCACATTGTTATAATCCCCGCAAGTTGATATTGCGACTGGCGGCCATCTTGGTGACGTAATTTTGACGTAGTCGACTGTGCACCATCCTACCGTTCGCAAGGTTAGCCCGTGCTTGATGACGTCACTCAGCGGTTATTGTGACAAGGTTCCATCGCAATATCAACTTGCGGGGATTATATTTTAAACTGATAGTATGTTTCTACGTGTCGGCACGATTTATTATGAAAGAAAACCCGTTTAACGTCCCTACATGCGTGATCCTAAATTCCTATACGACCATATTAACTATCAAATCGTCCTACTCAGTAAATTTAAAACTCACTAACCTGCCTGAAAGCTCCTGCCACCAGCATGAACTCGTTCCAATTACCTACCTTCTGATTCCTCCTACCTTTTGATTCCTCCAACCTAACAACAAACCACGCACAATACGCGAATTTGCTAAATAGCCGGCTGCCCGTCTCCACAAGATCACAATACGAGAGAAAATTAACAATAATTTCCCCAGAAGGTTAGCATTTTCGCCCGTATGCCAACTTCCGTAGTTTTCGCGTACTTTGTCGATCCCGATACCAAAACTGACTCCCACGCACGGACAACCCCCTTTTATAGAGTCCTTGACCATACCAAAGAGTACTTTATTATAACCGGAAAGACCATACTAAATTTTCTAGAATATTCGCGAACCGAACTTCCTTGAAATTAGAGATAAACCTAGTTGACAAAATTACCGAAAAATATCCGATCATTATCTTTTGAAATAATCTAAAATATCCTATTTATTTGTGATACAATGAACTAATATAATGAAACCCATAGAACACACTCTAATACAACTTTTACATACTGTTCCAAGGACTCAAACCTAGACAAATAACATAGAAATCAATAACCCTAAATTCGGACAAAAATATTGAGTTAATTAAAATGTAAGGTCACACCTCTATTTCCAAGGATGACATGTGATCTCTTTTCACTCCCGATTTTCCTACTCTAAAAACAACCAATAGGAAAGCTTCTACAAGGTCATATTCTCAATTTGACAAGGATATTAGCCAATAGGCGACAACGGCTTTACCCTTACCGAAATTGATCAACAAAAAAAACTAATTGATTGTTTGCTGCAATTTGTGATACCAGGTAACAATTATTTTCCCCACCAATAACTATCAATCCTAAATTCTAAAATATTTACAATTAACGCAAGCGATTTTATAATAAACGCTAAGCTTTGATTAAATTAAATCAGTGGAAGATAGGTGACGTTCTTGCATTACGATCTCGAAAATGGACCTGATTTTTATGTATTTGCGAGCTTTAAGCACGCGAAGGCATTGTGGTAGCTTTATCCCGGTCTAGAATCAAAAGTATCACAACCACAAAATACCAATCTAAGTAAATTAGGCGACGGGACTCAACTCATGTGGTCCATGCACTATAGGCCAGTCACCTATCTTACCATTTCAATTCAATCAAAGACGCTATGTTAATTTTCCTATTTTCCGTAGTTAAACCTAGGTAAAATACCCTATTTTAACTCACACAAGACTGTAACTTTAAAATATGAAGTCCCGTTATTTTTTACCCTTTTTGAAGGATATTTCCAATACACTAGCAACCCCGCGTCCCACCGTGTTTGTCAATAGAAAATTCCAGATATTTGTTCCAAGGAATTCTGGAAGTTTATCAAGGATCTCCAGAACGTAAGTAGACCTTCAATACTAACCAGGGTATCTTAAAAATGAACATAAGCTCTGATTTTTTTTTAAAGATACCGCGAATTTGAAATCTGACAGTGATTTTAGCGAGTTTGATTTCCAACCTGTTAATTGATTTTTAATATCGTATTTTCAGATAAAATCGTGATCCAATGTCGTACAAGTAAACCTGGAATCCTGCAGCAATCCTGGAACCATCCAATTCAAGATGCAAACTTCAGCCTAATGCGAAATTCAATGTTTCAACTACCACAAAAATGTCCTGGAAAAACTACAGCAAAGAACCCATTCAAAGCTCCTAGGTAAGTTTATCAATAATAATAAGCTACTGCCTTAGGTTAACAGCCAGAAATCTAGTCAGCAACTTCCATGAACTCCAAAACTCTGCCCTCCAAGTTCCCAATTTCAATGAATGTGTAAATTCACAATAAAATGACAAACCTCACACAATATTATGTACTTACAAACTCAAACCTAACCATTCATCTCTATTTCAGGTGATCAGTCTCACAAACACAGGAACGCTCTCCGGAGAAACATCCCAAAAGGTCCCCCGCATCCCGGAATCATGCAGAAATCATCAAACCCAAGTATCAAGGACCCCGTCCCATCTATATAACTCCCGGACAACACAGTGCAACTGAAATGGACCAACCGAACAATGTGGCACGAAAATAGTGTGACCGAAAAATGTAATTATTATGTGAATATAGTGTGTCCTAACCTTACTGTGAATTAGTGTAAATGAAGCTTTATAATTATAGTGTACACAAAACAGATCAAGGTAAATGTCCTATACTATACCTACAAATCTCAAATATTCATAAATTAACCAACGTCTCACTTCCTTTGAATACCTATCCACCTGCCCTATGATATCATACAGTTTTGTACTTAAGCATTGGAATGTTGAGGTATTTCAGTATTGCAAGGCCCCCATTTAAATCAAACCATAACTCAAAGTATTGCAATACTGCAATAAATCTAGATTTAATATATTAAATTTAACCGCTGATCGGTGAAATTTTTATTTGTTTTAAATTCTCAATTTTAGCTTTAATTCTTTTAAAGCAATCAAATAGAGCCTAGACTTATTATCATATAACAATGTTCTAGTTCAATTTGAATGTAATTTCTTTCACAATTCTCCGTTAACAAATTTTTATAAAATTTAAGAAAATGAATGTAGATTTTTTTATAATATTTATTTATTATAATATAGCATTGCTAAATTAAGAATTTTATTTGAATTTTCCCTCTGTTAATGAATACTTTTAGACTAAAATTAGTGTATGAATTTTAATTTAAATATAAACGAATTTTGCAGATATGTGCAAGTTGTTATTTATTTCATTTCATCCCTTTTTTCCCTACAAAATTCTACAATTTAACTACTCCTAGCGCCCTCTATGATTTAATAATAAAATCTCACCCATTGATTAGTATTGGAAGCTCATCCATCCATCAACAGATGGCGCTGTATTGAATCACTATAAATATCATCATCATCACTTCTAGCTTTCACAAAACTAAACTAGATGGCGCTGCTAGACAGAAATACAACGTATGTAAATCTTTAAGCTTTCAATCAAGACGGAACAAAATTTAGATAAAATTTTTTTTTTTTTTTTCTCTAGATTAATTTTGATAGGTTGATGGTTCTGTTACAGTACCTGCTGCTCTTGCGAATTACTATGAATTATGCCTTAAGGGCCTATGTTATAGATAAAAAAACGGAGGCTACTTTGGCTTGTTTTTCTATCGAGAAAATGTGTCTTAATCGTGTTTTGGCTCTAATCAAAACTTCAATTATATGTTCAATTTACACATATCCGAAAATCATCCCCCGCGACTTCGTCCACATGAATTATATACCAGATTTTAAGTCAGATGTTACGCTACCAAAATAAAAAAGTTTCATCAAAATCGGTTCAGTAGTTTTTGCGTGATACTCGAACAAACCAACACCCAAACGAACAAACAAACAAACTAAATTCTTTTTTCAAATTTACAGTTTTATAATAGTCGTAGTTATATAAATAGTTTAGATTCAAGACACGCCCATGATTTTCATATTAAGGGCCTATGTCGAAAAATAATTTAAGCGAAACGGGCGTTTGATAGCTTATATTACTGCCAGATGCGAGAGAAAGAGATGGGGCGGCGCGCGCGCCTGGAACGAATCAAGCGAAAAAACAAACTTTATTTAATTGTGATTGTACTATTTATGTAAGTTCAATTCTGCTCTAATCAAAACTTAGATAAGAGCAATCTCTTTTTTTTTAAATCAAGTCTCATGTTTCTATTATTCACAGTTTAGCAGTTACAAGCGTTTATAGACAAAAACGGAGGCTACTTTGGCTTGTGTTTCTATCGAGAAAATGTGTCTTAATCGTGTTTTGGCTCTAATCAAAACTTCAATTATATGTTCAATTTACACATATCCGAAAATCATACTCCTGCTGTTAGTACTTCATGATATATGAAGCTTTGAAGAATCCTTTTTTTTCACGTAGCCCCTTAATTTAGATGGTGCCATCAAGCCATACCGCGCCAAGAAGCTTGTAGGTAGCTAATAATTTATATGATTCGGAACTGTAGGTATAGGCGTATGAATAGATAATAAAATAGTACCTTATTATCTATTCATAATATGGTATAGGTAACACAAACTATCCTCTAGGTATCAGTAAGTAAAATTTCGGAAAAACCCAGATACCTACGTTTCACAGAAGACAAGCGTGTAATATTATGTTAGGACCAGAGCAAATAACTACACCAAAAAGTTCTTGAGAAGTACCTACATGAAAAACAAACATTGAACCGAAGAACAACCGAGAAACAAGTATTGAAATTCATATTTTAACGCTACAACAAAAGCACCAAATTAATAATGGTTTATACAACCAACCTTTAAAGTTTCTTTACCGCCAAGTTTTCTGCAAATTTTAGTACCGAATGCAGCAATTTTGAGTGACTTGTGCTGGCTATTGTAAGTCGAACTGATAGGGCACGCACTCCACTATAATGTTCACCTTAGTTAGTATTCAATAGAGGACAAGTCTGCCTTCAAGACAATACGCAAACAAACGATTGTTATTATTGTTATGACATTCAAACTTGACCGTGTCCAAACCTGCCGACAATAGGCCAGTAAAATTTAAACGCTTTTTGTAGAACGATTGTAAGCAAGTAATATAGAGTTTTCACAATTTTCTGAAGGCGATCATTTTCATAGATTAAGTTAAAGAAGCAGAGAAGGGACATTTGGTTGACGTTCCAGTAAAAGTACCTAATGTTATTATACTAAAAAACAAAAGAGCATGAACATAATTTATATTATAGGCAGGTTTTTTCCTAGGTCCAACCCGAGTATTTGTGTTTTCAATAAAATATATTTTATGCGTTAACCAAAACGCCGACGAATCAAGAACTACTTACATACCTCTCAACCATGCCCCTATGCCCCTTCGTCATGCATGGATGCATTAAGGGTTAACAAGGAAATATTTGGCAGCAAAAATAGAGGTAAATATGGTTAATATTAAGATTTGCAACATTCTGCTCAGACAGAACACGTGAAAAGTCCTATTCATAATATATTTTCTCTTTCTGTATATTAAAATGTATTTATATTTATCAGATCAGACCTTAATGGTCTAAGATCAGTAAAAATTCGGATACACGACAGTACACTCATATATGCAGGGTACTTCTTAATATGCTGACACTTTTTGATGAGATGATCAGACCATCAAACTGAGCTGCTTTCTCTATGGGACCAACATCGAAATCGCGAAAAAAATATCAGCTGTCCCACACATTTGGCCCAAGTAGGTTTGCAGTTTTGTATGGGACATCTGATTTTTTTTTCGCGATTCCTTTGTTGGTCCTATAAAGAAAGTTGTTCAGTTTAATGGTCTGATCATTCCCTTAAAAGTGTCAGCATATTAAGAATGTCCCTATATAAGATATAACAATCACCTCAAACCAAAATTCTACTTTACGTAGGTAGTTAGGTATATTCATACTTTCGATACTTCTTTTTATCTATATTATAATTATCTATATTTTCCACTCACAGCCTTTTTTGGGCGAAGGGCAAGCGACTTATCAAATAATTCCAGGCTG
The DNA here is from genome assembly GCA_922987775.1 of Agonopterix subpropinquella. Lineage (NCBI taxonomy): Eukaryota > Metazoa > Arthropoda > Insecta > Lepidoptera > Depressariidae > Agonopterix > Agonopterix subpropinquella. Next base: position 6,647,849 of record OV277704.1, on the reverse strand, counting down.
GAACCTTAAATACCTATGCTACAACTGCATTTTATTTTAGTAGTAAAGGTTCTGACCACGTCGATTATGGTTGTCAGTATGTGTTATGTACATACATAATATCTATGTATTTATCATGCTATTATTACTTATTATATCACATAGCTTCCATTCAATTCATTATATAACCTATTCTTATATTCTATAGATTGTTCAGTTGCTGTTTTCAGTTATGATTATGAGCTATAGCTATATAGGATACAAACATGGTACAAAGCCTATGCTTTGTAATAAGCGAACTAAGTGTACTACTGCAGGTAATAAGCGAAGCGTTGTGATGTGAACCACCCACCCTGAACAACTTAGTTGAACCGATGAACCGAGAAAATAATAAGTATCTGTGACCTTGAGTACTTACTTACTTTTGTAAGCGGAGTATTTATAATTCTTATGGTAATGCAGACTTCTTGCGCAAAAGACGCGGTTATAAAACATAAAAATCGACGAAGGCAGGTTTTTTCATGAATACTACAGACATGTTTGGCAGAAACATGGTGTCCGTGTGTTTTTTGTTTTTATTTGTTAATTTTCAGTTAATTAATGGAAAGGTTAGTTGAATTGTTGATTCTTTTTTTTATCATAAACATAAAACAGTAACTAATTTCTTAAAATTCTTCTAAATGATTTTAACGACGTTATCCAAGAATAATAATTTCATAACATAGAAATTAAGATGGTAGAGTCATTCAATTTTGAATTCTTATTCAAATTGATGAAATTTTGTAACATAAATTCTGTATTATTAATACAAACGGGATTACGTTTTAAAGTAAGCTCCTAAAAGGGACGCAACAGTTTAAAGCATTTATTTTTGAGAATAACATAACAAAACTTTGCAGCCATTTTTCGGCACGACGATGTTTTGTGATCTATTTTGTGAAGACGATGACACTCCTGGTGACGCAGCCAGACAATCAAGCACCTCAAGCCTGGACGAATTATTAAATTCTATCTTCGACCCTTGCTCCGAATGCCCATCGAGTGGTTCAACAGCTGGAGCCACAAATGCTGCCACTACGCCGAAGATTCCAACTGTGGCCCCTGTAATGCAACCACCTCTGAATTTTATGATTCGTAAGTACCTAGTATTTGACAACTCCCCTGCAGACATTTCTATTTTATACTATCTAAGGAATGACTTGATCTCCTGATGAAAGCAAAGCTAAATCCTAAGATACAATGTTCTTAATCTAGAAGAATTCGATCGACTCTTCCCTTGTAACCAAGATACCAAATGAATTAAAGATCTGAATGACTTGATGAATGATCTTCCCAGTACAGGTGGTTAAAGTTGAAACACACGGCACATTTTTTGACTTTTTTCATGATGATGCCAGATTACCTCCTACCGATTATTGAATTCGATATAGGAATCAAAGTACTTGGGATTTCTAAAGTAACTAACTTTCAGACTCTTTTATTGCTTTATAATTATTTTCGGAAATAACAGTATGTATATTCAGAAGGTTGAAGACACAATTGTCAATTCGTTCGACTCCAACGCTGTTTGTTTGACATAGTTTTTTTAACACTGAAATAATTGTCTTGTACTTAGTCCCCAACAGCACAAATGTCTACAAGATGTCTAATAGATATCTACAAAATATCTAAGTATCTACAAAATATCTGATAGATATCTAGTAGATATACTGTGCTGTGTGGGGTACAGAAAGAGCCAATTGTCGGCATAGATCCATAATTCACACTTAGCGTAATTTTTACCCCTGCCTTTCTTTAAGCCTGCTAATTATATTAAAAAGCATCATGGTACAGTTTCTTCTTTGATGATTGATTTATAAATAATTTAGAAAGATATAATCAGACCAGAATCAGACAAACTCCTAGGGGAAATTAGTAAATTTGTGGACAATTTAGATTACCAATTACCTAATACTTCTTGTGGTGCCATGATGCCATCTCCTATCGAAAGTAATATTATAATGATTTTATTACAATAGTATCCCAAGCTACAGTTTTACGCCATCGAATGCGTGCGTAATGAAATGAGTGTCGCGGGAGGTACTTGAAAGCGTGATGTTTTGGACAGAGGAACGTGGCATAAACAAATGAAGGCCTTAAGACCCACAGAGGCTGGATTCGGGATGTGGATGAGAATTTTGAATTTTACTTTAAACATCTCTTACTTAAATCCCATTCGCTTTCACGTAAGCTTCCTCATGTCACAATAGCGCAAGCGCAAGTTCATGTTTATAGGAAATAACGGTAATTTTGAGACATCTCACCAATCTACTTTCGCTTTGATTTCAGCACCATCAACCGGCATGAACTTAACCATGATACCCTTCGGAAGTTTTTGGCAAATGAACTTTTCTCCCTGGAGCGGACCTACGGAGGCGTCAGGATCTGGAGCGCCTGCAGGACCTGCTACAACTGCCCCACCGGCTACAACTGCAGCCGCTCCAGCTGCCCCGGCTGCTACAACGGCTGCTCCGGCTAAAGCTGGTGCCACTACAGCTGCAGCCGGAGCCACTACAGCCGCACCTACGACAGCTAAAGCATAGTTCTAGAAAAAAAAAATAGTTTTAAATAATTAGCAGATAAATATTAGGAGAGTGTGCAAATTTAATTGCATATAGCATATAGGTAACAAAGATGATTGGAGATATATGGTTTATATTTTATGAAGTTACGAGTTTGAAGTTTTGATTTTTATATTGAGTGTGTGAATCAGACAAAATTGGATATAGAGCCTTATTACTCAGTAGTGCATAGTGCATGAAATACAATATTTTTTAAGTGTTTTATAAAGGCAGTTTTCTGCAACAAATCTTTTTATATAATGTTAAATGATATAAATATATGAATAATACGTATTGTAAATGCTGTGTTTGGTATATTAAGTACATTTAGTATACTATTTTGTCAGCACAATGTTATTTCACTATTTTTTATAGATATCAAATTTTGTTGGTGTGCCATTTCAAATAAAATGAAATAACTTTTATAATAATAAATCTATTCTGTTTGTTGCTTACGGTACTGCAAGGAGCTTTTTTATTCGTGTATATTTGAGGTAGTTTTTAGTCGGAAAGGAAGATTCAGAGCCTCTACCCGGACATTTGAACTTCGCAATTTCGTGAACGTTTTCGTTAAAATGTCAACTCGACTAGAATTAAGATCGGACCGAAACAGTCGCGATATATCGACGATCGAAATTTTGGGTACAGGGCCAGTTTCGCTTTCAGAATGGCGAAACTAAAGATCGCTTGTTTGCTTGCTTGTAGGTATCTAAACTATTATAAAACTGTAACAGAAGTGTGTCTGTACATTGAAGATATTTACAAAAAAAAAGATTACGATATGGTTTTTAGGCTTCCCTGATTCCAAATCACAAATTTTTGGACTTTTTGTCTGTCTGTTTGTTTGTTTGTTTGTTTGTTTGTTCGTTTGTTTGTTTGTTTGGGTGTTTGTTTGTTCGAGTATCACGCAAAAACTACTGAACCGATTTTGATGAAACTTTTTTTGTTTGATAGCTTATCATCTGACTTAAAATCTGGTATATAATTTATGCGGACGAAGTCGCGGGTAAAAGCTCGTAATTAATAAAACATTAAATATGGACAATTGGCACTACTGAAACTAGAGAATTTAGCCTGATTAACCAACCTATGACTCGATGAAATAAAAATAGAAAAAATATTTTAAAGAATTTCCTTTGGGTGAATGGGATGGAAGAAAGTGTAGCTTTCAATAAACCATTCACATAAAGTCCAGCTACCTCAGAAATAACTTAAATTAGTCTTGAAACCAGCCATAGACCTACATCTATGGAACGAGTAATAAATTACCAAAATCATAACCTACAATGTTGACAATCCTTTTTATTTAAAACAAAATTTTAACAAAAAAAAATTAAAAACCACCTTCAAAAAAACTAAAAAGTCATAGGCTGCAATATTATTTTTGTTCTTTTTTTTTTGTTCTTTTTTATTAATTTGTTTTATTGAAGTCGCTGTCAAGCCGGTACGATTCGCGACAGGGCTTGCAGACTTCTATAAAACAAATTAATGTTCTTATGATGCGAACGAAAAAGTCATAGGCTGCAATATTATTTTTTAACTTTTTAGTTTTTTGAAGGCGGTTTTAATTTTTTTTGGTAACATTTTGTTTATTTCATATTTTCAGTGGTGAATTCAGAAGTGCTTTAAATTAACAAACGCACTAGTCGGCACTACGATTTTCGAAGGTTCCCCTCGATTTCTCTGGGATACCATCATCAGATCCTGGTTTCCTTATCATGGTACCACCCTCGGGACATCTCCTTTCCAATAAAAAAAAATCATCAAAATCGGTTCATAAACGACGAAGTTATCCGCGAACACACATGAAAAATAAAAAATATATATATATTCGGTCGAACTGAGAAACCTCCTCCTTTTTTGAAGTCGCTTAAAAACATGGAAAATCGCTAAAATAAATTGTTCTTTCTAACAATCGTAACAACTTGAACGGTCTATGAAGTATAATCTTTGACATCGTATTAGTAATGTAGGTTTCTTACGCAAAAGACTCGGGTTATAAAGTATGAAAATGGACGAAGACAGGTTTTTTCATGAAAACTGCAGTCATGGGCGGTGGCCACATGGTGTCCGTGTGTACTTTGTTATTATTAGTGAATTGTCAGTTCATTACTGGAAAGGTCAGTTATAATTATTATTTTTACCAATAACAAAAGAAAGACATGGGTTTTTTAAAAGATACTATAATTGTTAGATACCTGTTGATACTTGGAATGATATTATTTCTCTGATATTGGCAAACGGAGCTTGAAAATAGGAGTCAGATTTTATAAAGGTTATCTTTGACCATCCAGAGGTGAAATGCCGCTAGTGTGATGGAGACCATAGAGCCCCGGGGTTGCGTGGAGCTGGACCTTTGAGTGGGCCTTAATCTTTGTGTTGACAAAGCATGTTGCAGATTTAGAATGGTTTGACGAAGCGTAGAATGGTTTTCTACACTAATATTATAAAGAGGAAAGATTTGTACCTATTTTTGTATGTTTGTAATGAATAGGCTCAAAAAGTACTGGGCCGATTTAAAAAATTCTTTCACCATTAGAAAGCTGCATTCACCCTGAGTAACATAGGCTATATTTATTGCTAGAAAAGATTAGACGTCCACCCGTGCGAAGCCGGGACGGGCCGCTAGTTCTTTTATAAATTAAAAACAAAAAAAAGTCAGATTTTCAATACATAGCATTGGTGTAAATTTCATAATGATACCTATACTAGTACCTACTAATTTTAACTAAGTGTAATGTTTGGTCATCACATCAACTAGTATTTATTTAACTTTATACATAAAAGATAATTAGGTACTGGCATTTAATATATATTTCTAAAATTTCTATTAAACGTACATACCCATTGGGATAGGCAGAGACAATAGATCGCCACATGCTACGATTCTTACATACATTTCTCGTCGCCTCTTCAACATCCCAGTCTCTTCGTACAATGCTCGTCGGTTCGGGTTAATTTTACTTTGCCCTTCTTCAGTACGCATCTCATTTTGCCAGCTTACCTTCGTCTAGGGCTACCCATTTCAACTAACCACAAAAGTAAACAATACGAAAACCTTCCAGCCATTCTTCGGCTTAATGTTCTGCGAGCTATTTTGCGAGGATGATGATGACTCCAACGCAAGCACACCAAGTACCACCACCAGCCTGGAGGATGCTGTTGACGCTCTCTTCGATCCCTGCACGGATTGTCCGACGAGACGCCCGACAACTCCTAGAATGCCTACGATGGCTCCCGGGATGCAGCCTTTCAATTTTATGATTCGTAAGTATTTTCTAAACATGTTTAAGGCTGGGTGGGACTAGAGCAAGCCTCTCTTTCTAACAAGCAAACTTTTGCAACTAGCCATCCCGCTTCAATTGAAAGCAAGATCGCAAAAAAACGCATTTTTCATCAATAAGTATCTCTTCTCTTGGGTGTTTGGGGTAAAATCCATCGGGTAGAATCAATGCTATAATCCATTACCTTTCAAATGATGGTATATTCAGAAGAAATTATGTAGGATGATTCTTGTAAAACTGGTTATAAATCTGAAATCGAACTTACTTTGCTCGCCTTTCCTATCGAGAAAATTTAATAGAATCGTATTTTCAACGGTTAGATTCACTGCATAAAGAACGTACCTACACTGTTAGAACTATATATATTAAATGTAATAATTTGGTTCTCAAAAATCGGTTCGAAAACAGACAAAATAAGTTCTACCCCTCCTAATTTGAAGCACCTTTACTCCTCGGGAGCATTTGTTTCGCAAAATGCATTGGTAGGCAAGCATCTTCCACGGTATTGTAAGGAACATTTTACTTCGAAAAAGATAAAGACATAGATCATTTATATATCTTCCTTTTCGCGCTGTAGACTTTTACGGAAATTATGATGTCTCTCTGACTTTGTGTCTACTATAAAATAAACTGTAGGTAATCTCTTATGTACCCATGTTTACAAAATAATAAATTGATTGTTTGATTGATAGGTTATTTATTAATGAAAGCTTACAATACGTATAACTTTTAAACTCGTATCTTCCCGAGATAAAATTATCTCTTTTGAATTCAAAAGTGCCTACGTAGATAATTTATGGCATTATAGATACACTATAGAACAATATTATGATTTATTATTGTTATGAATTTATAATGACCAAGCTTTCCCTCTATTGAGAAAAACATAATAAGCTTTTAGAGGAAATATTATTTCCTCTAAAAGCTTGAAAAACCATCCATGCATTGTTTGAACCCACTAAAGCTACATTTATTTGGTTGAATTCGAATCTTTAGAATTTGAAAATCAACGACTATGATTAGTTGACAATTTGAGAAAAATTACAAACGAAAACCGCTTAGGTATACAACGTGTTAATGAATTAACGCAAAACTAGAAAGTAGTTTGTTTAGAATCGAGAGCAGAATCGAATTATCATGGTTTCAACATAGGTAATTTTTTTCAAAATATTAAATAATTTGTTTGCTAAATTTAAAAATTTCTGAATCCGATGTCAACCCACCGCACGGGCACACTCACCCTACTTACTACCAAAACAAGATTATAAAAATGTATCCATGAGTACGTTAGCGCTTTCTTTCAGTGCTGAAAAGATAACAAATCATTTTTGCCTCAAAACTTAAAATGCGAATAACTTTAAATTTTAAGTATCAAAATAATGAAATTATTGTTTCAATCTAATTATTTTGTTATAAATCAGTTGGGGTGTATGAGGTTTTACGCTAATTTATTAACACGTTGTATAATGGTATATACAAGAATATTAACTAAAACCTCTGATAACTTTATAACTAAAACAATAGTTTCGAAAAATCATAATTTGCTAAAATGTCAATTAATCTTAATTTCAGCACCATCTCCGAACGGTATGAACCTAACCATGATACCAAGAGGAAACACTTGGCAAATGAACTTCGCTCCATGGAACGGATCGATGGGGCCATGGGGCAATTGGGGGCAAATGGGGCCTATGGGTCCTATGGGCCCCGGAGGACCGCCCGCCACAATGGCCGCAGCGGCCACAAATGATGTTACCACAGCAGCCACGACGGCTGCTCCAGGTGCTACAACGGCTGCTCCTGGTGCCACGACGGCTGCTGCTGGTGCTACAACGGCTGCTGCTGATGCCACAACAGCTGCACCTGCAACGGCTGTACGTTAAAGGTCTATAAAACATGGGGCCGAACATTACAAAGCAGCAAGATAATTAATTTTTTCATGTCGGTCATTCATATTATCCCTTCGTCCAAGTCATTTCATACAGGAGTGCGATTTTTGAATCTCATTCGCTGAGTTCAGCAGTTGAAAATGTCAAAATTACTGTGGAGATATGCATCTTTCTACTGCTGTTTTGACTTTCGAAAATCACACTTCTGAAGTATGATTTTTGATAGTCAAATCAGCAGTAGAAAGATGCGTATCTCCGGGTATCTCCATAGTAATTTTGACATTTTCAACTGCTGAACTCAGCGAATGAGATTCAAAAATCGCACTCCAGGTGTGTGAGGCCCAATGAGACACCACTGCGAACATAATTATCTACTTAGTAGTATTTAACTGAGAAACCGCATTGCTGACGACCAAGGGCTAATCTGACTGCGACCTGCTTAGACCCCGTCCGCTTCCGTATCTTCTATGGTAACAAATAATGAATAATAGTCCGAGATCCGACCGTAAAATTATGCACCTATTCCTTAGGCGAACGAAATGTAATTCTAGTGTATGTTTATACAGGGGTTCATTCAACGCCACCAAGTTGCCTAAAAACATCTTGCCGCAAGTGCCTTTTCCATTATAATTTTTGGTATAACTTTTTCCACGTGTTTGTTAGGGAAGTGAATGAGGTGCCATCGGAAGGAGACTGGTCTAAAATACTTTAAAAACTAGGGTTGCCACCTCTCAATCTGCCGCAACTATAGGGTTGCCAGGTCCAAATATGTCATTTTTGAATCTGGCAACCCTAGTCTTGCGGCAGATTAAGAGGTGGCAACCCTAGTTTTTAAAGTACTTTAGACTAGTCTCCTTCTGATGGCACCTCATTCACTTCCCTAACAAACACGTGGAAAAAGTTATACCGAAAATTATAATGGAAAAGGCACTTGCGGCAAGATGTTTTTAGGCAACTTGGTGGCGTTGAATTAACCCCTGTATAAACATACACTAGAATTACATTTCGTTCGCCTAAGGAATAGGTGCATAATTTTACGGTCGGATCTCCGTCTATAAGAACAATTACTAATTCAACTCGCTGCTATGTATCATACCCGGGCCTTTGTAATAATGTTTTATGAAACAGCTGAATATATTTGTAGATTTTTTAGGCTATAGATTTAGTTTAGATAGTGTTATACTTAGCAGTATACTGCCACTAGTCCTTTAGATTTAACAATATAATTTGGTTGTATTAAATCAGTTTTATTTTCAACTGAAATATTAAACAGTTTTAGTTTAAACTACCTAGAGACTTATTCAAGAGTTAACCATACAGGGTGTAACAAAATACCCTAGTAATACTTAAGGGGGTGCTTCAGACCATCAAACTGAACAACTTTCACTATGGAGCCAACTTCGAAATCGCGAATAAAAAATCAGCTGTCCCATACATTTTAGTCGAGTCGGTACAGCAGTTTTGTATGGGACAGCTGTTTTATTTTATTTTTTCTCGATGTTGGCTCCATAGTGAAAGTTGTTCAGTTTGATGGTCTGAAACACCCCCTTAAGTATTACTAGGGTGTTTTGTTACACCCTGTAGAAAGATTATGGTCCTTGTGGTCTGACCCGCTTGGTCCGGTTTTGTTTTTTGGGCTACTGTTATCTGTCTTCATGCCAAATTTCGTTCCAATACGTGCAAAAATGAGGGAGTAATTAAGTCTACTCGTACAAGCAGTCAGATAGAATAGATGAAAGTATTAAGGGTTCCTAGTTTGATTACGAAACCCTGAAAAGCCTACGCCTATTCAGTATTTGCACAAAATAATGATAATTGATAACACTATCAGAGCATGAAACGTTGCCTCTAACATCAGTCTGCGAAGCACCTTGTTTGGAAGGAAGTCGTACATCAATTCTGTTACACCATTCATGAATGCAATAACGACTGAAAATGAAAACGGGTCATTGGAAACGTTTCTGAAACTTACTTTATACTTATTATATATAAATATACTTATTTTCGCTTTCACGGACATCGGATATTGAAGTCATCACCACCAGCCTTTTGATGCTGCTTTTATTTATTCTGATAGCGGATTGATCCTTAACTTGCTTTTATCAAACCGCATACGCAGAGCCAACGTATGGCCATGTATGGCCCACCTCCTCTCATCATATTTGGTGCCTTTACCTTTCAATCATATATCCTAGTCTATAAACTATTAACAGACAGCCCGGTAGCACAGTCGGTAGTGAACCTGCCTGCTGTGCCGAGGGTCGCGGGTTCGAATCCCGTAAGGGACAAATATTTGTATGATGAATATGAAAATTTGTACCCGAGTCATGGATGTTTGTATCTATATATGTATTGTATATCGTTGTCTAGTCATCATAATACAAGTCCAGGCTAGATTCTGGTACTTTAAATGTGACTAGATAATTTGTGTGACATTGTCCAAGATATTAATATTAATTAACGACCATTTTCACACTGATTTATATATATAGGTAGCACGATTTTATTTGAAATCTTATTTTATCAATGTAGATGCGATAGGCTGCACCAATGTGTACTTTACCTCTGTATGCACTAAACTAACACGCCTTCTAGATGGTTTTCTTGATATAACTATGTCGTTTTCTTAGCTTTCCTAAGTCATGTGGGCTTTAACCAAGCGTGACTGAGGATAACATTGTGGACGACGACCGACGGCGACGCGGACAGGACGTGAGGAATGTTATATTATTTAATTTCAACAGTTAAGATAAGACAATCCAAAATGATTGATTGCTTTTAAAAAATTACTTCTTTGAACCTGGTAACCCTATAGTTGCGGCAGATTGAGAGGTGGCAACCCTAGTTTTTCCAGTACCTACTTTAGACCAGTCTCCTTGCGATGGCACCTCATTCGCTTCCCTAACAGACACGTGGAAAAATTTTAAACCAAAAATCTGAATTGAAAAGGTACTTGCGGCAAGATTTTTCTAGACAACTTAGCGGCGTTGAATTAACCCCTGTGTAAACATACACTAGAATCACATTTCGTTCGCCTATAAAATAGGTGCATAATTTTACGGTCGGATCTCGAACACCGCTCTCGGCCGTGGCAGCACGTCGCCAGGCGCTACCGTCTTGGTGTGAATTAGGCCTAACGCATATTAGTTAAAATACAGATGCACTCTATCGTCCTGACACAGTAGGTGGTCCTGACCTGGGCCTCATAAATCTGTTAGAACTGGTAACTGCTACATTCATAGAAGAGTTACAATGCAGTGACTAAAATCTAACGATCGCGCCACGGTAAGTATGGGACATCAAAAACTATGCTGGAGCAGTCGCTTCTTACTCCATCTAGTCGGGTTTGTACTATTCTAAACCTTTACGATTATGTTCGGTAGGTTTGATATAAAGAGTAACGGGTTTCGTATTCGATTGAGTGAGATGGGTCCCAACTTCCCAAGCATAACGATGATTATCATACGGTGTAGCTTGATCACGCAATCCTATTATCTAACTGCTATCGCTAATAAGTCACGCATGGTTGCAGTAATACATCAACAGCATCACATCATCGAAAGTAAACCATCTCAACGGCTGCATTAATATGATTATGCAATGTGCTTTCAGGAAGATTTGATAATTGGTTTGGACGCGGACGTCCTTCTACTTCGATTAGGTACTTATCTGTTGAATATACAATGTTACCTGTAGGTACTATGTAGAGGTACTCCACTCTATTGTTGCTTAAACTATTAAACAATAACTTCTCCTCATTTACAAGTTTATAAACATTTATTACAACGTGGATTTCCATTCGATAACAACTTCTATAACATCATTTTCTGCATCATCATTGTTCGCATGGTGGTCAGATTACTATCACACTATAATAATGATATGCTCCTATTATAGCCACAGGCTGTCAAGGCTATACTATGTAGGGTTGATATGATGATGCTGAAGAAATTAGGAAATAAATACACGTCTGGAAGCAACCTAAGCCCGTAGGTACAATAAAGTGATCTGATCATGTAGGTAGTACCTATTCTAAAATTGTACTACTTTTAAGTAATAAGTTGGTAGGTATTTAAAAAACCAAAAACATGGTATATCAGTGATTTATATGATGAATAATATAGATCGCATAAAAAAATCCTAAAATTTTTACAATCTTTTATTTTTTGCTATTTTCGTAACTATCTAGGTAACAAAGTTGTCCGTTTCAAAAGTGGTAAACCTATTTCTGCTGTCCCATACATTTTAGTCGGGACGGGATGCGGGAGGTACAGCAGTTTTGTATGAGACAGCTGATTTTTGTTCGCGTTTTCTGAGGTAGGCTCCATAGTAAAAGTTGTTCAGTTTGATGGTCTGAGTATCTGAGTTCACCGTTTCAGTATTTGCTAAATAGGTTGTCATTTACACCCTGCAGAGAAGTACATGATTTTGATATCTACGTATAAGTAGATACACAAAGGGGTGCAAAGTGTGAGCCAGTGATAGTTGCATTACTTTAAAGGGTGATTTTACTCGTATAACAACTTGCTCCAAGGAATAAAAGGAAAACACGCAAAAAAAAATGTTTTATACAAACGTTCGATCTACAGTGTAGCTGTAGCCTCTACACTAACATCCTGTTGAGTTTGAGTTTTTCTATCTTAAGTACGTATACCGTCTGCTTTCAAACGGCGAAGAAAAACATCGTGAGGAAACCTGCATACGTTGAATAAGAAATACTGATGCGTATGTGAAGTCTACCAAACTACGAACGCCCATACACCTTCCCTGAAGGTGCAGATGGACGTATATAGGATGATCTTTTTTTATTACTGATGGGTTTGCTCTTGACCTCAATCCAGTCCTCAGGACAAAAGATGGGGTCGAAAACGTAGCGAGCTTACCCAAAAGAAGCCTATTCACTCTTACTTTAAAGGAATGATGGGATGGGATGGTCATGATGATGATGTAACTTTAAAAAATAGTAGAGTGGCCATCAGACTAAATAGTCGTGAGCATATGCTCGAGAGTTATGGACTCCCAATTATGGAGGCCCGGGTTCGAATCCGCACGGAAAACATGCCATATACCAATGAGTTTTTCTATCTCATGTACGTAATACCGACTGCTCTCAAACGGTGAAGGAAAACATCGTGAGGAAACCTGCATACACTGAAGAAGAAATTCTGATGTGTATGTGAAGTCTACCAATCCGCATTGGGCACGCGTGGTGGACTAATGCCCATACACCCTCCCTGAGGGTAGGCCTGTGCCCTGCATTAGGACGTTTATAGGCTGATGATGATGATGATGATATGCTACACATGCATGCTAGGCATCTATGCCACTAAAACAGTATGTCTACTACGAACAACATAACAGTAGAATATACAACGTGTTAATGAATTAACGCAAAACTAGAAATTATTTTGTTTAGAATCGAGAGCTGAGTCGAATTATCATGGTTTCAACATAGGTAATTTTTTTCAAAATATTAATTATTTTTTTTGCAAAATCTAAAATTTTCTGAACCCGATGACAACCCACCGCACGGGCACACTCACCCTACTTACTACCAAAACAAGATTAAAAAAAAGTATCCATGAGTTCGTTAGCGCTTTCTTTCAGTGCTGAAATGATAACAAATCATTTTTGCATCAAAACTTAAAATGCGAATAACTTTAAATTTTAACTATCAAAATAATGAAATTATTTTTGCAATCTAATTATTTCGTTATAAATCAGTTGGGGTGTATGAGGTTTTGCGTTAATTCATTAACACGTTGTAGTTTACGTGCAAGCCAGTTGGTCATACGCATAACCAGTTCACCTTCCTCGATGCATGACGAAATGATCATGTTACATACTATGCAGTGTGCTATGCACCCTGGTATCGCATGCGTTAGTTTGGTCCAGAATTTATTAAGTTGCACTGTTGTCATAATATACAGGGTGTAAGTGACAGCCTAGCAAATACTGAAACGGTGAACTCAGACCATCCAACTGAACTACTTTCACTATGGAGCCTAGGAAACGCGAAAAAAAATCTGCTGTCCCATACATTTGAGTAAGGAAGGTACCGTTTCCTGAGGTAGGCTCCATAGTGAAAGTTGTTCAGTTTGATGGTCTGAGTTCACCGTTTCAGTATTTTCTAGGCTGTCACTTACGCCCTGTATATCATCGATCTTTTATCTTTTTAATTCAGCAGTGTTCAGACTGCCTCCGTGGTCTAATGGTTAAGAGCATTGGGCTCTCGACACGGAGGTTGTGGGTTCGATTCCCATGGGGGACACTTAGTGATATGTCACTTTGTGCGTTTTTCCTCAGTTGGTTAGGACATTGCAGCCTGAATCACCTGATTGTCTGAAAAGAAAAATGATTCCGTGCTTCGGATGGCACGTTAAGCCGTTGGTCCTGGCTACTATATCTGGTGGTAGTAGTCGTTACATAAAAACCACATCAGAGGCCGTAAGGCGGTCTGAAAAAACTGTGACACCAGGGCTCTGCCCACACGATAAGAAAGAAGAAAGAATTCAGCAGTTGGGATCATGGTTGTCTTAGCAAATAAAAATATAGGTACTTTACCAACGGAATCTTCCATAATATAATATTAATAATGTCACGCAATCTTTTATAGTTTTTTAACAATGTCTTAGCGATTAAACTAAGTAGCTAAATAGGTAATCCAGCTCTTTGAGATAAGAACTTAAAAGCCAATCCCTGATAAATGTCAAACAAAATACCACCCATCTGGCATGAGCCGAAGTTAAGTCTAACGTCTAAAAGTGCTAACCATTGTTTTGTCTGCAGCTTTGATATTAAACTTTTTTGGACCAAGTATTAGGATTTGATAAGAAATGAGTCGTTCGTTATAGAAATAGATGTTAGAGAGGATGGCCTATCTAGACATAATTATCAGCACAGGTGAAACAGAAAAGGTTTATATCGTATCGTATCAGTATCAGGCACTCAAAGCACTGGAAAAGAGTTAACCAACATAATCTGGATTTTATTGCTAACCCAGATTGACGCAAGTGGGGCTAAGTGTAAAGCCTTATAATTTTGTAATATAAACGAACAATAGGAAAAAGGAAATTCTAATACCTAACACAACATGATCAATAAAGCAAATATCATACTTAATTTACAAGAAACAATAGACAATATTTCTTATGCTTTATAGCTTTAAGTATAGGCTTAACTAGTTCCTTCAAGCAGCCTGTGAATGAAAACAAATAATTAAAATACTTAAATAACAAAGTATGAGAATGGAAGTAGAGAAAGTCATGCATTTATAAACCACTAACAGAATTCTATAACACTCTAAAACAACCAATTTTTCTACTTAATTCATAAATAAAATAACGCTGAGCCAGGAGGGTCATCGGCGACAATAAGCTGGTGGAGACCAAGCTTCATAGCCTAGCCCACCGGCGCCGCAGAGTAGCCTGCTCATCGGTCTTCTACAGATTGTACTTCGGTGAGTGTGCCCAAGAGCTACATGAGCTTGTCCCACCTTCCCCTTTCTACTATCGGACTTCCAGATGCACCGCGGCATATCACCCCTTCTTGGTTGACATTCCACTTATTATCCGTACCAAGCGCCTTTCTGAATCTTTTATAATGCCACAGCCAAGGAGTGGAATGCCTTACCTGCGTCAGTATTTCCGAGCACTTACAACCCGAATGCCTTTAATGTAGGTACGAGTGAATAGGCTTCTTCTGGGTAAGCTCGCTACATCTTCGACCTCATCTTCGTCCTGAGGACTGGATTGAGGTCAAGAGCAAACCCATAGGTAATAAAAAAAAACTATATAGTTTTCTTCTCATTCTCATACGACAATAAAATTAGTGTAGTCCATTAACAATGCTCATAAAACTAATAATGTGCGAACACAAGCCAGGATATTAATGACTAACATTTCACCGAATCGCACTAAAATAATTCTCCATTAAGATAGAGAGGTTGTATAAAAAAGCAAAAAGGCTATGATAAATCGACTCACAAAGAAGCTGGGGATTCAACGACCGGTTGATTGCCGCATGCGACGCCGGCGCCGGATGCAAGGGCTTAATTAGTGCTCCTACGCACTTTACATGAAAACAGGCCCTTTAGGCAGAGCTACACTGACGAACGCTGTCATATGCAACGTTTTAAACAATAAACACGCTAACGTATACTTACCATATTAATCATTATTAAAACCATCGTCTCACTGGGGTATATACTTATAGATTATTTAATTGATCGCCACTTAGGTTGTAGAGTTTCTGGCCATATCTTTTCTACAGTGACAACACTTTTCCGATGCGGTAGTAGCTACAAAAAAAGATTTTACATTAGTGAATAAATTATTTTGACTTTGACTTGCTACATCTATTTCTGTTTCTTGAACTTTATTTCTGAGAACCATAATTACGATTAGGTCAATTTAAACCAGTAGGGTAATAATTATAATTCATACAACGATGCTGTATGTGTGTACAACCATATGTGAGCATAAAATATGTACCAAGCTTTATTCTGGTAAAATTTTCCAATGTTGTTTGATTGGCATTCATTGCTTGGTTGTTAAGATGTCTGTGATTTAGATTTCTCAGCTACTTTCCATAGCATTACGAATAACAACAAATTATTTATCTTACAGCTTGTATTTATGGGAAATTGTAGAGTTATCGATAAATTGGTTCGATAATTATTAAGTTATGCATGTTATACACAATATTTTATACTATCTACTTATATAAGATTATGCAAAATAAAATCCATTCTTATCTATTTACTTAGGCCATTTAATTAGGGCATTTTGATATATAATGCATATATTTTTAGTGTTTTGTACTTCCGTACCTACCAAATACTAATATTGGGAAAACTGAACACTTATAGAATCATCTCGGTGTCTGTCGGTCTGTATGTCTCTCTGTCCGATCCGTCTATAATATCAATCCGTAAATAAGAGAAGAAATGAAATAGGTACAACGAGTTAATTAATTAAAGCAAAACTAGAAAGTAGTTTGTTTAGAATCGAGATCCAAATCGAATTATCATAGCTTCAACATAGGTAAATTTAATAGGTGGGTATCTAAACTGAAAAATAACATAAACTGTAAAATAACGAAAGATCTGGAGTGTGATTTTTGAATCTCATACGATGAACTTAGAAGTTGAAAATGTATGGAGATACGCATATTTGTACTGCTTATTTGACTTTCAAAAATCACACTCCTTGAGTATTATTAACCGACTTTTTTTTATGTCAAATCAGCAGTAGAAAGATGCTCGTCTCCATAGTAATTTACATTTTCAACTGCTGAGTTAACAGAATTAGTTTCGAAAATCGCACTCCAGATCGGAGAGATTTACGTTACATTCATTATCTAAAGCTAAAGATGAAATTAAGATAGTTATTTTATTTATTTTATTTTATTTCTTAAGATCCACAAACATGATAAAAAAGGTAATGTTCATAAAAACCAAACGCGGCTCTAAAACATGCGCGCGCGCTCTCTCTACTTACTAAGTTCACCAATGAGAAATGTTTTTCAGTTACATTCCATAAATTGTTTAAAGAAGTAGAGTTGGCATAACAATGCCACTCTTAAGTCGGGTCTCCTGCGCCATGTTATCGTGTTTGCTAACACCAAAACATCGTTTCCTAACCGATTAGGGGCGTGGCCTAACAGTTTTGTTAGAAAAAATACAAATACATGTTTTCCGCGACGAATGGATAACATCCCCCGCGTTCGCCTGCGGGGAGGGGAAATTATTCATTTTTTGTTAGCTTTCACTAGAGGAAGACTACATCGTTTGAAGTTTCATTCTCTTTGGATTGTTTCGTGATGGAGCGGAATAAAAATAATACTTTGTTTTTTATACAACTTATTAGAGAGAGACCGGTGATTTGGGATGTTACATTGGAAGATCATAAAAATAAAAAGCTAGATGCCCTGTCGGAATTAGCAAAAATTATCGGAATTACAAAAAATGAAGTTAATTTAAAATGGGTGAGCCTCAAAGGACAATATATCAGATGCACATTTTTCAGTCTATTGTAGAGAGCTAAACAGACCTCTGGAATCAGTTTTGATAGTTGTTGTTTAGAGATTCTTAAGTGATACATTATACTGGTGTAACTGTATCCGGTGGCTAAAAAGCGTAAAGTCGCACCTAATCTCATGTCAGGAGGTAGGTATCACATCATTCCTCCATGTCGTTTTCTTCTCTATGTCTGGTAAAATTAATGATAGGCTCTTGGAAATCACTTTCAGAACATCGAAAAAAAAATTTGATACCGAACCTATCATCAATTTTTAGTTCTTGATAAATATTGAACGAACGTGAATTCAGGTAGGGTCGGACCCGGAAATTATTCCTGTTTCTTCTTTGGAGAGCTAAATCTACTATTGACAATAAAGCAGGCACGTCTTCTTCGTCGGAACTCATTTTTGAAGCAAAAATACGTTAAAAACAGGCGCAGCGGATTGGCTGTTTTACCAACATGTTTTACTAACTTGTTTTGATAAAGGCGCAGCGGACGCGATGTTTTGCAAACTTGTTTTCCTAACTTGTTTTGATAATATGTTTTGTTAGAAAATTGGCGCTGCGGACCCGGCTTTAGAAGAGACAAAACAACAAAAAACAAACAATAGAACGGAAATAACAAACGACAAAGCAAATTCCAAAATGCACATATTCTTGAATATTGACAAATATTGATATTCGATCACTGGAATTTAATACGTAATCGTAAACAAATAATGCATTGTACATTATAATCTATTATAATAATGTTGACAGTAAACCTAACAGAGGAGATAATGACTGCAATCGTGTACCAACATCGGGTAGCAGGAAGCCGTCGTTTCATTTTTTAATTAGGAAACCGGCTTGGTAAAAGCAACCTTCCGTCATCGGTATTCCGACAGGAAAGCATCATCGATGTGTATTAATGAAGCTGAGACACGAATCGCTTGTCGATGCGTACGCGCAGCCCACATGCCAGTCTTGCCGCGCATTTCAAACGAAACGCTCGCGGGAAACTGTCAAAGTTTTGTTTCTTGTCAAAACTTGTGAGTTCAATGACTTTTGGATACGATCGCGTAACCATGTTACAGTTTTAATTAAAGGATTTTAAAGTTAATTGATTGCTGTGATACGTAATTACATGTACTATACTAATTATTTATTGGACATAATTAGCTAGAATCTTTTTGTTTGGTAACTTTTAATTACTTTTCCCAGTCATTAAGTGGTTATGTAGGATCATGTTTTTTTGTTATGAAGTCGTAAACTAAACTTTAAGATTGCTTTTAATTACATGAATGGTACAAAAGCCCAAGTAGGTATACATTATTACCTAACGACGGATGATATCTTCTGTTGTACCAAGTATGATGATGCCTTCAATTAATAGTGCAATATTGTTCTTTTTAATCAGAATCCGATGAACTTACTAGTCTTACTACCGGTATTATAACATGTTTTACAAGCAGATAATTATTATAGTGATATCTTTTTGAATTTTATTTTGTTGCTACCTTGGGTTTTTACCTTTATCTCACACTTGACCTCAAAAGAAGTAATTGTTACAACATTTTTATCAATTACTATCAATTTATAAATACATATCATTAATAATGCAATCAGCACTCTCTTTTAAACAATGAAAAAAGCAGTAGAATTTTTTTCAATTATAAAGAAGTTATTATACTAAAAACTTTTGATTTCATTATTACAGATGTCGATAGTAACATTGTAAAAGTTAAACAATAGACTGTCACAATGAAAGGGAAGATTATATTTGTGGTATTGTGCATGACAACAACAGTGGTGTATGGAAAGGCGAGAAAACTGTCGAGACTTCAAACGGATCCTCTCTCAAAGACACGATGTGATTTGACGTGTTCCGATGTCAATAAAGAGAGCAGGGTTCAGGTAAGTGATATATATAATTAAAGCCATAATACAGGGAAAAAGTATCATTAATCTTCTACCCATCAAACTGAACAACTTTTAGTATGGGAGCAAACCTGTCAGAACAAAAAAAAATATCAGCTGTTTCATAAATTTAAGTCGTGTAGGAAGTGCAGTTTAGTATGGAACAGGACATTTTTCTTTTTGGGCTGGACCAAAATATGTGAAATTATCATATCAAATTCAAATACTTTTATTCCATACAATATCAATATCACATAGCTCTATAGCTTTTTGATTATTTTGACTCTACAACCATGTCTGAAGATAAGATAAGATAAATATTCCTTTTTTTTTCTTTATTCTGAAGTTGTTACGTTGAAGAGAAGATACGCTCAATAAATCTAAACACACACACACACACACACACACACACACACACACACACAAAACAAATACAAAACATACACGCAAATACACAAACACACAAATCTACACATCTTTCGTCATCTGCCATTCATTTGTGATATTTAAGTATATACATTTTTTTACCGAGTCAAAGACTGATAAAATACCGCAAACGATACTGTCAGGCATAAAATATATTATCTTTGGTATCAAAAGACTTTCTTAGGATAAACATCTTTTAATCTCCCGCCGGCATACAGGGTCTTTCTTTCGATGATGACAGTTTAGACCATTACTCTGAACAACTTTCCCAAAAAAACATAGGGGAAATTCGCAAAAGAAAAAAAATACTTTTCATACAAACTTTCGATCAGCTGATTGCATTTAGCATGGAAAGTCGAAAAACTTTTTTACGAATTTAATAGGTTTCTTTAGATAAGTTGTTAAGTATCGTGGATAATTACCTTAACACCCTGTATAAAGAAAGACGAACGATCTGCGACTCCCGAATAAGACGACATGCAAATCCGTTATTGAAGGGGAATAGTACATTATGATACAAGTGAGCAAAGTTGGTCATTACAGCCGAGGCGGGATTGCAGCACGAGCACAAGCGAGTGCTACACATACTAGCCGAGGCTGTAATGACCAATAACGACGTTTATCAACACACTTGCGAGGAAAAAGTTCAAACCCCTATGTTAGGGTGGTTCACGTTTGTATGGGGAAAATTCAAACTCGACCTAGAGGGCAGGCCACCCCGTCATTTTGTTACACATGTCTATAGTATCATGTCCGTAAATTTTCAAAAAGATATCTATACTAGAAGAGGGTGCTCATCGCATATGAAATATCGTCATTATTTACAAAATTACTAACTATAATAAAGGCTAGGACATTGATAATAATACAAAATATGTGGAGTAAAGTGGTTTATTTCAATCAAGGAACACTAAAGAACAAAAAAATATTAGTTTTCTTTATTTCAAATAGCATTAACAAATAAAGTTTTGGTCGTTTCGGTGGATATAATGTTCCTGTCGTGTTCCACTATAACGTACAATTATTGGCTTTATTTGTGAGAAGTTTATTATAATATTCAAATAATTTAACACCTCGCTCTTTCAGCTGTATCGTTAACGACACGTAGGTTTTTAAGCTAGGTAGGCTCTTTGCCTTGTATTCAAAATCCCTGTGCCGAATCTCTACTGGTAATTGCAAGAAAAAGACTTTACTGTCAAGGAAAGAGAGTTTGCGAAGTTCTTTTAGAGGCTAAAGGCTCTGAGGGATGGCTGCATTGTTAAAGTCTAAGTGTTAAGTTCCTTTTTACCAAGCGAGAGCCAGCTTCAATTATTATCCCTTCAACTATTACAGCTTTCTCAATAGGAAATAGGAGTTACTCTGTCGGAAAATAAAGCAAGGCCTACTAGTTCGTTGGACAAGTACCACAAGTATCGTTCCAAGACAATCCTTGCAGCCTTTGCGATGTCTGAATCGATAGCTTCATGTGCTACGGGGGTTTTCCACATCTGTAGATCATTGACTGATGCTTCAGCTGCCACAGGAGCTTCAAACCATGCTGTGGTATAAATCTGGGCGCCAAACTTGACAAACCGAGATACAGCTTTTTGTCAGCTTAAGCACGTTCTTATCTCTAAACGTTAAAATCTCGTAGATATACAGCAATCTTGCCATCCAACGTGCATGATGTATTTGGCCCAGGGGATCGCAAATGAATCTTACAATTTTTTTTTTAGAATGAGTATGGTGTGTTTTGTAAGCTCCAAGTATTCATCTCGAACTTGCTTTTCTCCGGCTACCGCTTCCGCAAGGACTTCAAAGATACTTTGAGCAAATGCTTCTATATCCGGATCATTATCAAGCCCTTTATAATTTTCACGGGAATAATTCTGCCAAACTTCTCTAAACATTTTGAACCTTACAGTTCGATGGACCAAAACACAAATTATATTCTTTGCTAGTATTATTTCCCGCATTATGATGACGACAAGTAACCAATAGTAGGTTGTGGCCAATACTTGCTTCTAGAAGAGCACAAATATGCTCTTTTTCAAACTCCTGTGTTGGCTGAAGTTGTATCAAAACTCATGCATTTTGCCAGATCTCAACTAATTCTTCTGTAACTGAATGCGCAGAATTCCTTTTGTTTTTATAAGCTTTAAGAACTCATGAAATCGTCGGACTACTTGTTGAAGGGTTGGAAGCTGATTCAGTTGAGTAATAGGTTCCAATTCTCGAAAAACGATAAGGAAAATTTCATTTTTATTTTTGGAAGAGGAGGCCATTTTCAAGCAATTTGTATGCAGCTTCACACACTTTCACAATATTTTTAGCATCTAAAAGTTAGTATGATATCTGTAGAATCACTTTAAGTTTATTTTTGTATTGTTAGATGTCACTCCAACACGTAAATCATAGTTATAACAATATGGCGCACATGAGTGTAATTTGATAAAATAAATTTTTTTTACACTCTGTGAGCACCCTCTTGCACTTGACCTAGGAAGTTTAAATTTTACGTCAGCAATACTATAGGTATAGGTAACAAAATAGGGGGGTGGCCCATACCAAAAAAAAAAAATGATTTTTTTGGACCACCCTACCCTATGTCTCCGAAAGTATACCACTTAGGTCATTTTATCAAAGAATATTTTTTATTTATAATCATTTTCCCTGTCGATTGGCATATGTTTTATCAGTGGCCGCAAAATCGTGTTTTTTTTTTTTTAAATGGCGGACAATAGGTATGCCACTAAGGCAGGATGCTCTTTCGTAAAACATATCTATTTTAGGCAATATTTTTGGAAAATGGCGCTTCTTTTTTTTTCGAGATAGCTATACCTACGCGCACAATTGCTCGGTCGAAGAAGTCTTAGCCAACATTCAACCAATGACATTTTGTTGCAAACAATCTAATAAGTATTAAAAACGTTATAAACTTTTAATAACTCAAATTATTATTACTGTAGGTACTAACTAAAATAATAATGTTTGTTGAAATGAAATGTTTGTTTATCATATTTTATCTAACACAGATTATTTATTCAGAAAAAAGTTAGGTGAGATTTAAAAACAAACAATAGAAAAAACGGTATCTAACATTACCGCACTGGTGCAATAATGTAAACATTTTCGCATGCGTGTTCTATAAGCTGCATTATGCACCTGAAGTGCGATTTTTGAAAATCATACGAGCGACTCGGCAGTAGAAAGATGCATAATCTCCATAGTAATTTTGACATTTTCTACTACCGAGTCGCTCGTATGATATTCAAAAATCGCACTTCTAGTCTAAAATCGGTGCAATAAGAGCTACTTTACGATCAAGTGTGTTGAAAAATATATAACACCATAATAAGACCTTTCGTCATGTATGGGTTACGTTACGGATGGGAAACGACTGCAAGAGGCCTCAATCAAGCTAAGTCCTAAGAATAAGATGAAATCTGATTCATAAACCACTCCCCGAAATACATTAAAAGAAGATGAAATAAAACGTTTAAAACCCGTCTGTTTTCTGTACATGAATCATAACACGATAAGTACTTCTCGAGTGAACATCAAAGGAATCATTATGAAGCTAATATAGGGCCGCTAATTACGTTACTCTAATGTAACTGAAGTAACTGTACTTGAATGAATGGTCCCTTTCTATTCTAACTTTCTTTGGGTAAGTGTTGGTTTAGTAAGTTATGAATGGTGTTTGTTAAAAGGAGCCAAAGTAGATATGTTAGCAGGTTTATGAAAATTTTAGGTTGGCTTTGTTCTACTAAAATTATCTATTATAGTTAAAATTGGAGACGAATTCTGTAGTATCGCTGTTAGAAAAAGCATGGAAATAAATTTTGTAAGTATACAGGGTGTACAATAAAATGGGACAGCTACTCAAAGGGGTGCTTCAGACCATCAAACTGAACAACTTTCTCTACGGGACCAATATCGAAATCGCGAAAAAAAAATCCGCTCTCCCATACAAAACTGCAAACATAACTCGACTGAAATGTGTGGGACAGCAGATATTTTTTTTGCGATTTCGATATTGGTCCCATAGAGAAAGTTGTTCAGTTTGATGGTCTGTCCCATTTTATTGTACACCCTGTATACCTACCCTTATCTACAGGGTGCAACAAAACAAAAATCACCTTTTTCATACAAAACTGCAGTATCTACCGTCTCGACTGAAATGTATGGGATGACAGATATTTTAAATTTTTTCTCGACGTTGGCTCTATAATGAAAGTTGTTCAGTTTGATGGTCTGAAGCACCCCCTTAAGTATTATTAGGGTGTTATGTTAGGGTGTGCTGTATGTACCTATAAGCTATAAGTACGATATAATTATATGCCTATACCTCTGTACCTATGCTTATTGTAGACGAACTGCAAGTACTTTGTTTATCATTATAAGCGGTTAGATCCGCTACAAGCTATTTTTTCTATTCCTAAAGAGATTGGACAAGAATAAAAGACCATAGTCATCCATTGACCCGTGTTTAGTACGATTGTTGACCTCACGGTATTCCCCATAACCTGTACCTAGCCTACAAATACATAGCCATTACAAACATTGACACTTTTTTGTGCCATTTCGTTAGTATACTAGGTACATGATCGATACAGACAATATTGATAGGTCTATTATATCCGCTTCAAATATGAATTTATTAATTACGATTTTGTTCGTGAGAATATTACCGCTTTTTGTTTAAATATTAGGGCTCGCATGCCATCTTTATTATTTTACGTATGTCAGAAAGAGCGCGCATGACGTTTTTCTCGTTTAAACGCTTTGTCGTGGGTGGCATGCTAGCCGTGCAGATAATATTCACTCAGTGGCGACGGGCTCACTCCCCATCACACTGGACAGAGTTTCGGTACTACTAGTGAAACGTGGATGTTCTAAAGTTTCAGAATATCTCTGACTACCCGAGAATATACAGGGTGAAATTGATATCATTGGCATCCTTTTAAACTATAAGAATCTACACATCAAACTGAACAACTTTTACTATGGCAGCAAACCGATCGGAGCAACAAAAAATCAGCTGTCCCATACTAAACTGCAATGCCTACTCGACAAATGTATGCAAAGCGGATATATTTTTTGCTCCGATCGGTTTGCTCCCATAGTAAAAGTTGTTCAGTTTGATGGGTAGACTCATAGTTTAAAAGGATGCCAATGATATCAATTTCACCCTGTAGGTAGTCGAGAGCATACCTATGCTATGCTATGCTATAATATTCACTTTCTGGCGATCAATTACTTTAATTTCTAAGTAGGTAGGTACATGTTTCAAATTCAATAATTTGAAAATTCTGTTCACGTTGTTATCTACCTAGATCTACGCATTTAAACTATTTAGGAATAGCTAATATATTCCTTCTTAATATGTTGACAGTTTTTTAAGGGGATAATCACACCATTAAACTGAACAACTTTCTCTATGGGACCTAAAATGGAAATCGCGAAAAAAAAGTCTGCTCGCCCATACACAACTGCAAAGCTTTTCGAGCAAAATGTATGGGAGAGCTGATTTTTTTTTTCGCTATTTTGATGTTGGTCCCATAGAGAATGTTGTTCAGTTTGATGGTCTGATCATCCCCTTAAAAAAGTGTCAGCATATTAAGAAGGACCCTGTATTATGTACTATTAATCAAATTGAAATTAACTTTCTTGGCTGTACCTATATACGATGTTTATGAACTTGTATGTCTAAAATGTTATGGCAAATCAAAATTGTTCCACTTCACTGTGGACACATAAGGATAGTTCATAACAAAAATAAATACCTAGGTAGGTATTAGGATCACTACCAATGTACCAATTAATGAAATATTAAATGATTAGTTCTTTGTCTTATATTTTATTTTATTTCCTCTAAACGTAATTGTAACAACCCTTAGCATGCCGACATCTTGCCGCATCGCCGGCGTGTCTCGCGGTTTCTTAGAAGCCTACTATTATCGTTATATTCTATTTTCTATTCTATTCTATTCTATATACTTTGTCAATAATACCAATCTTTCTCCACAGTGTCGATCCCAATGTCGCCAACAACAAAAAAAGCCCGGCACCTGCCCAGTATCAGACAGTCCCAAATGGGCCGCAGCCTGCGTAGAAGCCTGCAACTTGGATTCCCAGTGCGATGGCACTCAAAGGTGTTGCCACCATGGATGCGGCTCCAGCTGTAGCGAGCCTGTTGACCTGCTTACTATACCTGGTAAGATTTCTGGAGTGAAAACTTCTTTAGCGTCGTTGTGCACTTTTTGGTATGGGTAAAAAATGTTAAACTCGCGTCAGGACCGTGACGTCACATGACCTGATCGAAAATTGGTCAGACATATCCCCCTCTCTTTCTGCCGCGCACCGAAAATGTATGCCTACTGTTCCTCCTATTTCGTTTAAGAACACGATAGCGCAATAAATGAATATTGTATTTTACCACATAAATGATAGTACTATTATACTGATAATTAAAGCAATTCGTGTGAAATTATTCCCTAACCATTCCAAAATATCAAAAATGCACAACGTTAATATTCAAGTTTTCACTTCTGCCGGCACTCCCGGAGTGCAACCCGTTGTTTTTTTTAATGTGCTGGTATAGGAGTAGGAAATAAGCGAATCACTTACAAGAGAAGAATCAAAACTCAAAAAGTGGAGAAAACTTGGTGTACCTATACTTACTTTAAATACCTACTTTATGCCTTCATATTTTAGGAGAGCTGCAGACCATAAAACTGAAAAATTTTCTCTTTGGAGCCAAATTAGGAAAAAACGAAAAGATCAATGGCTATTCGACTCAAATGTATGGAGCATCCGATTTTTTTCTCGTGATTTCAAAATTGATCGGTACCTTAGTGACATTTTTTGAGTTCGATGGTCTAAATAACCCCAAAAATATGTACCTACCTAACACATTGAAGTGGTTTCTTCCCGTTTCTTCATTTAAGTTGACGACCTTGTTGGTGTAATGGTTGCCACGCCGGACTGCCAAACCAGGGTCCTGCGTTCGAATCCCGGTTCGGTCATGGATGTTATATGTTTGTGCCTTTGTTGTATGATTCCCATAACAAAAAGCCTAAGGCTTACCTTGGGATCATTACAATGTATGTGCCTGTGAGCGTTATTTATTATTATTTTATTTACTTAAAATCTCTATTAGTTTCTAATTGTTTAAGTTCTTACCTGCGTCAATCAAGATTGTCAATCACTGGTTTCCGATTCGGCTGATTCCGTCCATCCTTATGGTATTCAAGGTCCAAACTAGTGTCAATTGTACTAATGTATGCATCTCGTCCTGAAATCAAATTAAGCTAGATATACAGGGTGAAATTGATATCATTGGCATCCTTTTAAACTAAGAGTCTACCCATCAAACTGAACAACTTTTACTATGGGAGCAAACCGATCGGAGCAACTAAAAAATCAGCTGTCTCATACTAAACTGCAACGTCTACTCGACTAAAATGTATGCAACAGCAGATTTTTTGTTGCTCCGATCGGTTTGCTCCCATAGTAAAAGTTTTTCAGTTTGATGGGTAGACTCTTAGTTTAAAAGGATGCCAATGATATCAATTTCATCCTGTATAGACTGGATAGCGATTGTACGTATTTTACATTTTAGCCTTGGTTGGTATGCTACATTTTAGAATATCCCTGGCTACGTCCTCCTCTGGGAATATACTTATGAGCATACTCAAACAAACTTTTTTGTTGAACAAAGTACTACTTATTTAAGATTATCGATGACCTCAGGGAATAAAGGGCTCTGAGCATCATGCTATGCTATGCATTCTATAAGAAAATTGTACCTACATTCAGCACTCCAGATATAATAAATGAACTTTTTTTTTTCTCTCTAGGTCTTCCACCTCTACCAACCATAGAAGAAGCGAAAGAGAAACGTCGTTCCGTCGTCATCCAATGGTCGGACGGCGTCGGAGATGCAGCCAGGGCTACTCCTGGCCGGATCCTCTATATTCTGGAAGAACAGCACCATCTTGGACCAAAATATGAAGAGCCAAGGCTTGGAGATTGGAATCTCTTGATGAGGACTAATAAGTGAGAATGCACAACATTACCTTCCTTCGATCGCAATCGGCTAAAAAGGAGTACCCGTCACGTTAGGAAAAAATTTTGATCAGAGGGGTATCGATCGTGGTACAATTAAAATTGAATTAATATCAGGTAGGTACCTGAGCGATGGAGCTCTGCTAGCTGAAAACGAGATTTTCCAGAGATGACACCTATCTAAGTTGGATAAATTTTTTGCTCCCGTAATAAACCCCTATTTAGAAAATTGTGTCGAAATCCTTAGAGCCGTTTTCTAGAACGCGATTACAGAATTTATAGAATCAAATCAAATATAATGTATGTGTGTGTGTTTGTTGTATAATTATACTTAACGAGCTTTTACCCGCGACTTCGTCCGCATAAATTATATACCAGATTTTAAGTCAGATGTTACGCTACCAAACAAAAAAAGTTTCATCAAAATCGGTTCAGTAGTTTTTGCGTGATACTCGAACAAACAAACACCCAAACAAACAAACAAACAAACAAACTAAATTCTTTTTTCAAATTTACAGTTTTATAATAGTCAAGATGACACAGGATCGTTGCACTTCAACATTGTTACATCAATGAGCTTCCAGAATCGTCTGTCTACTTAAAAAAATATTTTACGATTGATCATTGATGATGACGATGATCTGATGATTTATGATTTTGTAAAATTTAATACCTAATCATAATACATTTATCAACATTTTACGTAGGTAAATTACTTGAAACCACAATGCTGCGCACAATTGTAACGTATACGTAGTTATTATCGGCATACAAAATAGTAACACAACACGTAGCGTAGGTGGGTAGGTTAAATAATTAATAATTATGATATTAAGTAGGTAAGTAAATTCATAATAATTATCAATTATCGACATTCAACAATGAATAATCATTGAAGAAAGTAACAATTATGAAAAGAAACAATCAAAAGTGTTTAAAAAATTCAATCGTATTGAATTTATTTTAATAAAATAAGAATAAAATTAGTCAACCGTATGTTTTTATAATATGAATAAATTTTTAAACGCATACCGATTCTAGCACGCAAAGTAAAAACGGATTTTACAAACTTACGTGAAAAGCGTGTTTTCCGTGTCGCTTTTATATTATTAGACTCGATCATGAATGATAATTATCTCATAAAAAAACTATTTTTTTGCATTGTTAATTATTCTGTTATCACAGACAACAGAATTTCCAGACATATTTTGCACTGAGATTGTAGATAAATATGTATGGACAGATCTTAAACAAAATTCGATCTCACTTAGTTGCGTATGCGTACATGAAATTAAATTAATTGAAATTTTAAATCACCAAACCAGTACCAAACTAATCGTGGGCTTATTCCAGAAACATCTTACCTGGCAGTTACTTGCCCCTTTTGACCGTATAACCAACTCTTCGCTCTAGCTCGTTCACCTACTCTACTCACTAATTTGCTTTCCTCTGATTCATCCATGTTCCATTTTATTCGTATTTTAATAGGTATTGTAGAGAAAGATGGAGAGAACCTGGATGCCTTCCTGGAGGGTTAGTCAAAGCTTGTACATTATAGAGAGGCTTGGAGAGAGAGAGTGGACACCTTTGTTCAGCAGTTGGACACTGACAAGGCTACGGAAAAAATTAAATCTCAGATCTATACAAGATTTTCTATTATTAGATATAACGTTTCCTATTGCGTGCTTAATCGTTTCTGAACACGCTTACGTTATTTCAGAACCAAAGTCTCTCTGCGTAACCTACTCAAGCCTGGCCGGTGGTACAGATTCCGGGTAGCGGCAGTCAGCGCAGCTGGAACCAGGGGGTTCTCGAAACCTGGTCCTCCGTTCACAGCGCGTAAAGGACCCAGGCCACCGCCGTCACCCAAAAAGTTGAGGGTACGACCAGTGCGGTCTGAGAATGGTAAGAACTTTTTAATTAAACTATTTTTAAGGCCTTTTTGAATGCATCGATATTTTTCTTCCTATAAGTGTAAACTCTTATATATTCCGCGCTAAAAGTTAGCTTTAAAGGTTTCCGATCCGAGATATCAGCGAAAAACTTGGACATAGGTATTATATGCAACTTATGTCCTTCCCAATCTCGGCTCAACCCTTACGTAGACTCGGGGATAAATTTTTTTTTTGCGTTTTTCCTATACCTAGGTTTCTTAGGGAAAGTTGTTCAGTATCATGGGATACTCACCCCTTAAAGTAGTGCAACTTTTTACCCTAACACCCTGTGTTTTATGTTAGAATTAAGAGAAATTGTAGGTACGATTGAGATTTATATCAATAAATAGAAGTTAGAAAAATATTTTCGGAATCCAACAAGTTTTTATTTCTCGTCTACTTTTATTTTTCATGCAACAAAAGAGTTTTCATTAGATCTAAGAAATACAGAACTGGCAGTTATACGTCAGAAAAAAATGACGTTCCGCCAAATATAAAAATTAAAAAGAAAAATGTTTTCTTCCTTTTTAGTTTTGTGGCTTTTGATTTTTTTTTATCAAGACACCTTGCCAGTTCACATACTTAAATAAATATTATAATCAATAAATAGTATTTATTCCGAAATCCCAAATAATGTCTCTTTGGTGCCTGTTCTCCAGACTGTATTAAAGTTAAAAAAAAACTTTCCCTAAAAGCATTAGAGCAAAGGAGTTTGCTTGCCGCCATTATTTTGTTCGTTTGTGTCTGTATTTGATATTTGTGAAAAGTTGGTTTTTAGTGATATTTGTGACATAATTTCGTGCGGATTGTGTACCAAACGGTTGCGTAGATCGACCAACATTCTGCCCCGCAATTTATAAACGCAGTGGGTGCATTTTTTTCAAAAATGAGTTTATTACATATTTGGCATCCTCGCGATGAGATCTTTCGGAAAAAAAGACCCGTTTTTCGTTAAGTACCTTAGAAGGAGGTAAAGCAAAAACCATAAATGCAGTAAAGGCACCCTCGACATTGCGAACCCTATAAATGTGTGCAGTAAGTAATCTTACTGCTTATAAATAATGACAAATAATATTTTTTTTTCCAAACATACCATAGCATAAATGCAGTAGTTACGGTAAGGATTCTTCATACGTAACTATATTCATAAATGACTAGAGCACATCCTTAGTATAAATGCAGTGCGAACTCTTGCCACGTTTATTTTTTATATGTTTTATACATTTTTTAATTCGACGTATTGCTTTCAGGATATTAAAGTGCAGCCGAAATGCAATTATGTAAACCCCCATATGTGGGGTCGGAAATTAATAGTTTTCGAGATATTTGGAATTTAAGGTTTTTTACCAAAAACCCAATTTTTTCACACTTTTTCTTAAATAAAAAAAAAATGCTTATTCTATGGCATCGATTTGAATTTTAATTCATAGCTAACACTTTTTCCGAGATTTTTTCATAAATAAATGTCTGATCATACTGAGCAATTCAAAATAAATCGATAACAATGACGGTTAATTTTTGAAATAAAAAATACAAAATCTTGAAATCATGCGGTTTTTCTTTTGTATGAAAAGAAGTGTGCGTTTACTGAAATAACTTCTTCGTTTTGTTAGCGTTCTAAAAAGGTATATTGTTTTAGAAAAAAATGGAATTACTATGTCAAAAAAGGTTTTTTACTTAGTACGTGATACTTAGAGGCAACATTCTCTTGGAGCAAATTTTACGATTTATTTTTAGATAACATTATTTATTAATTTAAGTCTACACATCTTACTCAGAGTGAGCCCCTCGGTTCCTTGAATCATGTCAATCGTCGAAATCTTGAAATCATGCGTTTTTCTCAAAAAATTGTATGAATAAAAGTGTGCGTTTTACTGAAATAACTTCTTCGTTTAGTTAGCTTTCTAAAAAGGTATAAAATGTTTTAGAAAATGTCAAAAAGCTTTTTTTTTTTTTTTTTTTTTTTTTTTTTTTTTTTTTTTTTTTTTTTTTTCACAGGCACATACATTGTAATGATCCCAAGAAAGCACTATTTATAGGCTGTTTATTATGGAAACCATACAACAACGGCACAAACATATAAACATCCATGACCGAACCGGGATTCGAACCCAGGACCCTGGTTTGGCAGTCAGGCGTGGTAACCATTACACCAACCGGGTCGTCAAGACTTAGTACGTGATACGTAGAGGCAACATTCTCCTGGAGAAAATGTGTAGATACATTTTTTTTTATCTACACATCTTACTCAGAGTGAGCCCCTCTGTTCCGAACACATACACGCAAGCACTTTCTTAGTTCATTTTTAGTTACTCTTGAAGTAAAAGTAAAATCTCATTACCTCCGCTGCATTTATTATGCGCTGCCTTAAGTCTTCTACGTCGTTTACTGAGGTTTGATAAACAAGGTCTTTCATGTTACCCCAGACACGAAAATTACATGGAGTCAAGTCGGGGCTTCTTGCAGACCATGAATTGGCCGTCCTCTACCAATCCATCTATTCGAATAAGTTGTATTGTATTGTATTTATTTATTTACCAGATACATGAATTGACACGACTTAAATAATACATCACATAAACCAAAAGAGATTTTTAGGTGACATAAATAAGTTGCAAGTCGGGCCAGCAACGTACCATAACCATTTTAGGGATTGGTAGAGGAAGGCCACTCCTTGGCTTGCAAGAAGTCCCGACTTGATCTCATGTAATTTTTATGTCTGGGGACACAATAAAAGACCTTGTTTATCAAACCCCAGTAAGCGACGTTGAAGACTTAAGGCAGCGCATAATAAACGCAGCGGAGGTAATGAGATTTTACCTTTACTTCAAGAGTAACCGAAAATGAACTAAGAAAGTGTTTGCGTGTATATGTATGGAACCGAGGGGCTCACTCTGAGTAAGATGTGTAGATTTAAATTAATAAATAATGTTATTTAAAAAAAAATCGTAAAATTTTTCTCCAGGAGAATGTTGCCTCTACGTGTCACGTACTAAGTAAAAAACCTTTTTTGACATTGTAATTACATTTTTTTCTAAAACATTTATACCTTTTTAGAAAGCTAACAAAACGAGGAAGTTATTTCAGTAAAACGCACACTTCTTTTCATACAAAAGAAAAACCGCATGATTTCAAAACTTTGTAATTTTTTTTTTCAAAAATTAACCGTCATTGTTATCGATTTATTTAAATTGCTCAGTATGATCAGACATTGATTTATGAAAAAATCTCGGAAAAAGTGTTAGCTATGAATTAAAATTTAAATCGACGCCATAGAATAAGCATATTTTTTTTTATTTAAGAAAAATAGTGGTCCAGAATTTTTTAATTTCACTTTAATTTCACTTTAAAAAAATTATACTATCGACTTGCTTGATATAGTTTTGACACTTCCTTCTTATGAACGCAGTACAATACTTTACTGCATAGCTCAAATGCATTTTATGTGAAATTGCTACGCATAAGCGCAGTAAGCAACAAATTCACTGCATTCATGCGTTGTTTAATCCTGCTTTTAAACTAATGTGATTCTAGGTATAAAGTAATTTTGGATTACTTTAATGCTTAATTACTACAATTAAGTACATTTAATGCAAAATTTAAAATCTACACTGTTTTTTCTATATAAAAAGTGACTTCAAATAGACTAAAGGTTACTGTAGAATTCGTGGCACCACAAAACACGGTCGAATCTTTGAGCGCGTTTTACTCGAAACTATCAAACTGTTGGTTACTGCGTTTATAAATTGCACGGCAGCATAACAGGAATCTCAAATACATACGAAGAAAGAACAAAAGTTTTGGTGCAAGTTTACTCGTATGGTGGTTTTGGCGGCATCGCGCGAGCTTACAAAATCATCCACAATTTCATCGTCATCCTATCATCCCATCATCCCATCGTCATCAGGATGGTTTTGCACGGGAATCATGAGGATAAGTACGGGCTTTGTTTCTTAATTTTCTGGATTCGTTTTTCGTGGCTATTATTGTGTTAATGTGGTGAAATTAGTTTAATAATGTGTCATCAATGAAGAACAATATAGTAAAAGTGAGAAATAAAGAAGGCGCTCCCGTTTGATTCGGATTGATCCTCGCGTAAAACTTATCTTGAACTTGGAATGTGTGTATCACCCACACATTTCAATATTTAGGTGTAAGATTAGTTAAGTTAGTTTTAAGTACAAAGAAAAATGTAACTTATGACCATGCTGTAAGGGCTGGTTCCCATTGCATTTCCGAAAGGATAAATAGTATAAAAAAAAAAAAAAAAAGCATTAGAGCAAGGAAACTAATTTCTTCCAGAAATTTTCCTGGATCGCGGTGCTTGGTAAATTATATTTGTTTCAACCAAGGAATATAACTACTCTCTGTTTCAACTAAGTAATATAATTTATTCATGATAATTAAAAAATTGGCCCTAAATTAAACATAAAACATACGATCACACACAAGTTTCTTTAGTTATTATTCTTTCAATTGATTTCTCGAGTTATTGAGACATTTTTTCTCGTCTCGACTAAGGCCAGATTTCTCGAAAATTCTCTTTTCGGGAAATCTCGAGCAGAAACCATAATTCCTAGTTATAGACCAAAGTCTCATGGTGTCCAACCCTCTCTTTTCTGAAATTGAACCTTGAGATAATCTGGTGATGTGTATTTTACGTCACATATAGGTAGGTACAAGGCGTAAGGGACAGCTTTCCGCAGACTGAAACGGTGAACACAGACCATTAAACTAAACAACATTCAGGAAACGAGAAAAAAAATCAGCTGTTTCATACAAAACTGCTGTACCGATTCGACTCAAATCTAAACTATTATAAAACTGTAACAGAAATGTGTCTGTACATTGAAGATATTAACAAAAAAAAAATTACAACATGGTTTTTAACTGTCCCTGATTCCAAATCAATATTTTTTGGATTTTTTGTCTGTCTGTTTGTTTGTTTGTTTGTTTGTTTGTTTGTTTGTTTGTATGTTTGTTTGTTTGTTTGTTTGTTTGTTTGGGTGTTTGTTTGTTCGAGTATCACGCAAAAACTACTGAACCGATTTTGATGAAACTTTTTTTGTTTGATAGCTTATCATCTGACTTAAAATCTGGTATATAATTTATGCGAACGAAGTCGCAGGTAAAAGCTCGTAAATGTATAGGACTGCTGATTTCATTTTGCGTTTCCTGAGGTAGGCTCCATCTAAACTATTATAAAACTGTAACCGAAGTGTGTCTGTACATTGAAGATATTTACAAAACAAAAATTACGACATGGTTTTTACCTGTCCCTGATTCCAAATCACCTATTTTTGGATTTTTTGTCTGTCTGTTTGTTTGTTTATTTCTTTGTTTGTTTGTTTATTTGTTTGTTTGTTTGGGTGTTTGTTTGTTCGAGTATCACGCAAAAACTACTGAACCGATTTTGATGAAACTTTTTTTGTTTGATAGCTTATCATCTGACTTAAAATCTGGTATATAATGTATGCGGACGAAGTCGCGGGTCGCGCTCGTAGTGAATATTGTTCAGTTTGATGTTCTGAGTTCACCGATTCAGTAAGTATGTGAAGGGCTGTCCCTTATACCCTGTAGTTAGTTAGACCTATACACCTAGTATCCTTCTGAATATATTATGCCTAGATTCTAGATAAGTACTAATTAGGCATTCATAAAACGTTGCAGGCACAGTTACCGTACGGTTAGAATGGAAAGAGCCCCGTTCGGATTTACCAGTGATGCGCTACAAGGTGTTCTGGAGTCGGAGAGTGAGAGGATTGGGTGGCGAGCTGGATTCTGTGCTGGTTAACCACCAGGCTGTGCCTAAGGTAACAAAAAAAAAACAATAAAAAACGCTGTTTTAACTTAGAAAGTATCAAAAAATTTTCCAACGCCTTTTTTCGTTGTATGGAAAGGGGTTAAAAAAAACATTTCTGTTTTTAGTTTTACTGTAATACCTAGGGGGGCGTGCCATTTCTCTGTGCTATTATCGGACTTCATGCCTTTAGATTCAGTAGGTGCAAAAATGGAGCATACAGACAGACCGACACACAGAATGGACGAAACTAGAGTTCCTTAAAGACGAGTGTGAGTGAGGTTCAATCATTCTACAGGGTGTAACAATACACCCTAGTAATACTTAAGAGGGTGTTTCAGACCATCAAACTGAACAACTTTCACTATGGAGCCAACATCGAGAAAAAATAAAAAAAATCAGCTGTCCCATACATTTTAGTCGAGTCGGAACTGCACTTTTGTATGGGGCAGCAGCTTTTTTTTTTCTCGATGTTGGCTCAATAGTGAAAGTTGTTCAGTTTGATGGTCTGAAGCACCTCCTTAAGTAATACTAGGGTGTATTGTTACACCCTGTATATTCGACACTACCACACCACTTAGTTTTTAACTAGGTATTCTATGCGATTCTGGATATCGTATTCACGTCCGCAGCGTATGTGCTGACCTTACTGTATCTACCTATCCTCATGGGACAATAGCTTGAGTATTATGTACCTATGTCTGAAATTGCTATATATCTAAACTATTACAAAACTGTAACAGAAGTGTGTCTCTACATTGAAGATATTTACAAAAAAAGATTACGATATGGTTTTCAGATGTCCCTGATTCCAAATCACCAATTTTTCGATTTTTTGTCTGTCTGTTTGTTTGTTTGTTTGTGTATTTGTTTGTTCGAGCATCACGCAAAAACTACTGAACCGATTTTGATGAAACTTTTTTTGTCTGATAGCTTATGATCTGACTTAAAATCTGGTACCACACGTTTAAATCAGCAGTAGAAAATGTCAAAATTACTATGGAATGGAGATCATACATCATTTGAACACGATTTTGAATCTCACAATTCATAAAATAGGACTTCAGTATTCTCTCTTATCGTGTGGGCAGAGCCCTGGTGTCAGAGTTTTTTCAGACCGCCTTACGGCCTCTGACGTGGTTTTTATGTAACGACTACTACCACCAGAGATAGTAGCCGGGACCAACGGCTTAACGTGCCATCCGAAGCACGGAATCATTCTTTTCAGACAATCAGGTGATTCAGCCCGCAATGTCCTAACCAACTGGGGAAAAACGCACAAAGTGACATATCACTAAGTGTCCCCCGTGGGAATCGAACCCACGACCTCCGTGTCGAGAGCCCAATGCTCTTAACCATTAGACCAAAACATTATCTACTTTGTTTTCAGGAACAAAACTTCATAGAGATAAAAGACCTGCAACCAAACTCGATGTACTTCCTTCAAGTTCAGACGATCAGTCAATTTGGCCTTGGAAAACTCAGAAGCGATAAAGCTGCTATCTTTTACAACACTACTAGCTCCAATGGTTAGTTAAGGCTTTGACTGCCAAATGACCGACAAACAATGGAAAATCTATTGTTATTTTGACCCGCCGGCGTTCAACGTGTTAAGTATAAGTACAGGGTTGCAAAAACGAGCGTTACGTGAATTAAAACTTGCAGTTCGAACCCGATTCCGGCATACATTGCAGCATTTGTTCTCTCTATTTTAAAGTATAGCGATCAAAGCAAGCAATGTACGACGTAATCGGCCCTAAATGTTGGGTAATGTATTCGCCGCTAAGCGGATATTACACGGATCAACCAAATTGGCATCAATTCCATTGAAAAACATTGAACATTGCACGCATTTCCTATACTTAGCTTTCAATAATCAAATTGAAATGTATTTAGATATCTCAATGCCATTGAAGCAATGGAATTGAAAGCAATATTGAACCGAAATTGTTCCGTGTAAAATCCGCTTTAGGTACAGTGTATTGAAACTAGGTTTTACTAAAAGGAAACATTATGTAGGAAGTAGGTAGGTAGATAAAGTAATTCTTCCTTTGAGTGAAATTTGCTATTTTCAATATTAGCTACGTCTCCGCGTGTGTCGTAAATTTTTTTCTTCCTGTAGGTACTCACCAGCTTACCAACGAACAACTGATTATTTGTTCAGTGGTACTTACAGACTAAAAACCTAAAATGTGCTTTAGATTCAGACCATCAAACAGAACAACTTTCACTTGGGGAACGGGACCAATGAAATCGTTAATCGGGATAAACTCTGTTTTTCCTTACATTTGGGTCGATTCACCACCGAGTGACGTTTTTAGAGAAAGACGTTCAGTTTGATAGCTACCCTGTTAAAATTGTGACGCATTTAATTTTACAGCCTGTATTTCAAAATTAAGTTACAAAGAAATTGGTCATAAATGATACTTATTATTTATTATAGGTACCGCATAGGTACCCTTAACGTCTCGACACCAGGTACCTAAGTAAAATTTATATTGACCCAAAATAAATTCGTTCGTTAGGTAGGTTTTTCGGAAGGTAACAAAAAAACTGTCACAAAGAACAATGTTTAACTTTGACCGTGGAGACTTAGTTAGTACCTGGTAGGTACCCTTAGTTCTGAAATGAAAACTGAACTTTGTAATTAAGTCTGTAAACTTAACTTTTATTTGTTTTGAAACTTCTCCGCTTTCACTTAGTAAAGTGAAATTTTATGCTCAAGGATTTAATAAGCATTTCTTTCAGAAGATAAAGCGCTAAAACTTCCAACCAGTAAGTATTATAAAAGGAACCTTTTGGTGTTTTATGTTTCAGCTCACTCGCCTGAGGCACTACAGCGGCGTGAAAAGAGAATAACGGGCTTAAAATTACATAAAATTGTTTGGTTTAACCAGAAACTTAAGGCGAAAATCTCCTGGGACCCTCTTCGGAACGTAGACAAACAGCCTAGAAGGTAAAACGGGATTTACTGATTTAAATAAACCGAGAATTTAATACGTTTAGGTAGACCCGAACTACGCAAGTAGAAGGTACGAAATTATGCAAAGATCTTACCCATCCTTTTTTTCCAGTCTAAAAAGGTGAGCTATTAAAAATGCAGGCTTGTGGACTTTGCTTGCGAAGGTGGAATTTGGGCTAAAATAAGAGCGGTGGGTGGGGGGAACGGATGTATGGCAAGTGGATTTTCAGGACAACAATATACAGGATCCTTCTTAATATGATGACACTTTTTTAAGGGGATGATCAGACCATCAAATTGAACAACTTTCTCTATGGGACCCTCATCGAAATCGTGAAAAAAAAATCACCTGTTCCATACAAAACTGCAAACATACTCGAGCCAAATGTGTGTGACAGGAGCAGGACAGCTGTCTTTTTTTCGCGATTTCGATGTTGGTCCCATAGAGAAAGTTTTTCAGTTTGATGGTTTAATCATCCACTTAAAAAAGTTTAAGGACTTTGTATAATAATTTATTTTTTATTTTTTGCAGATATTTTGTAAACTGGAAAACGATCAAATGCGGAGATGTTCAAAATTTGAATAAAACTTTGTCAGCCGCTACAGAGGTAATTTTTTTAAATTTTATTGTTAATTACATAAATCTAAGAACAATAATTATTTATTTTAAACAAGACGGCAAAACTCTATTCAAACGTGCCGCCAAAAAAAAGCTCGCACAATAATCAATTTCATTGAACGAAGTTAGCTACAAAAGATTGCAGGAGTTGCCAGTACAAAAAATCCTACTGACTAAAATTGAATACACACTTCGGTGTTTTTAGAATGTTAACAAACTGTTTTATTTTCAGCAAACCTCTTTTGAAATCTACGAACTTGATTATCACTGCAGCTATGAAGTTAATGTCAACAGATCATGGAAACCTAAGAATGTGGACTCCAAGCTTGTTTTAACTGTGCCTGGTTGCGACTACTTTAAAAGAAAAAGTAATGGTACAATAACAA
This sequence comes from Agonopterix subpropinquella, assembly GCA_922987775.1. Lineage (NCBI taxonomy): Eukaryota > Metazoa > Arthropoda > Insecta > Lepidoptera > Depressariidae > Agonopterix > Agonopterix subpropinquella. The sequence continues at coordinate 6,607,998 of OV277704.1, read as the reverse complement.
ATTGTGACACTTGAACGTGTTGTTTAAAGTTAGATAACCATAATCATTGATAGTATGAAAACCCATAGTAATAATTCATTTTTTGATTTGGTTTATTTAGCTGATTGTCATAAGAATTTAAGACTGTTTTAAAGTAAGTGATTAAGTAAAGTAGTTGTAACAAGAAAATAATCAAATGGCCTACCTTACCTATGCGAAACTAAAAGCATTTCTGTAAGTTTTTTGTAATTGGAAAGTATAATTATTATTGACAGATGAAATGAAATGCAATTAGTATAAAAAATAACAAAGAAAATTTGCAATTAGGCAGGTAAGCATTATAAAATAACATTATTTATTAACGATGAAAAGTAATATTATTAAAACATTTCGACAAATAATGTGTTTTATTCCTAAAATAGTTCCAAATGACTCGATCGATGTCATTGATGATGATGAGAGATGGATGTGCAACCTTGCTATTAATAAAATGATAAAAATAGTTTTTTTAAGAAGGAAAATCCGAAAATGTATGCTAAGATGCTTTGTCAACGGAAGCCTAAATTATTATCCTTGGACTATTCGGGCCCCGAAAATCTCCCATTAAATGCGGCGTTTGTCTGACAGCCAAAACACTGAAAAGAAAACTACTGGAGTTTTCTTGGAGATCGCTAGCTAGCGCCGCAGCTCAGTCTGTTCCAAGCTATATTCAAATTTCAAAATGTTGTTCCTTAAAATTAAAAGAGGGAGAAGATGATAAAAAATGCAAACAATTATCTTTTATTGCAATATTTAACTACCTACTTACAAATTATTTGCATTTCAAATAAAAAAACTTTACGTCTTACAAGGCTGCATAGACTCAATCCCTTTTTTTTTCATAGTTTTGTTATAGGCTGTCGTTTTGTTCATCCGGTTGTATCACTGTATCATCTAGAAGTAAAATAGGTATCATCTGGCGGAACTATCTGGGAAAAATTCTTAAAACGCCTCATCCGAAGTTCAGGCAGAAAATAAAAAATTTAGAGATTTTCCTTTCTTTTTTTTACTTCCTAAAAAACTCAACAGAATGGCATGTTACAGAAGTATGCGAGATAAATAAATAAATTGTGTGAGAGACAATGTAAGACGTAAAGTAAACAGTTTCAAATGAATGAAAATAATTTTGTAAATACATAATAAAAAGATTTTTTTAAACCCGTACAACCCGTAGCGTCATCTACCGGTCCCCTACAAAACCACAGGAAAGACGCTCAGTGAAGAACTATATTGATGCTGGGTGTTGTACATGTATCCGAACGTAATATTTTTTTATATTGGCAGCACTGTTTTCGTTGCTAACTTCATTCCAAGGATTCGCAACCCCTGGAATGTCAAAAGTAAATAGAAAAATTACGTGAAAAACTGTAAAATGAAATCTATTACATTACTATAATCACAGTTTTTGCTAATATTTTGCAGTCTGAAAGTAATATAAGTGTTTATTAATATTTTACCTTTCACTTCGAATTTTTAAATTACTAGTATCTATACAAATTACGTTATAAAATGCGCGAATAATTTTGGATTTTTACCTTTTTATAATGCACAAACTAAACTTAAATCACAGTTTTTTCGTGGTGTATTTACGAGTATAGTGTTAGAATACGTGAAAAAATATCCTTCGGTGTTCATTTAAAATTTAGTGTCCTTGCATGTTACGAATCTGTTCCTTGGGCGTAACCTTCCTAAAATAGTAGAAGGCTGTGCGAAAATGATATTTTTTACCTTTTTCTGAGACTAGTATAAAGTGCTTTTGTGAAAAATGGCAGAGGACGAGGTCCTTTTCGACGATGTGTATGAACTCTGCGAGATTATCGGCAAGTGAGTATAAAACCAATTGGATTCTAAATGGAATCTTGTAAATTATTTTATTTAGTACTGTCACGTGATACCAATACATGCTCTGATCTTAAAAAATAAATTAGGAACCTATGATGTGAAAATTAAACATAATTTCAGCTCTTTAAATGAGCAGGAAAGTTTTTTTTTAATCTATCATGTTCCGAGTCCCACGGTGGGCAAAGGCCTACCATCTCAGTTCGTAGTAGTAAAAATCTATAAACTATTAAAATGTTCTCAAACTACGCTTAGGTCGCTTAGTATGTCATTATTATTTAAACATCAGAATCATCTTTTGAGAGGTTAAACTTGTTGGTGGAGTATTTAAAAACAAGCATAGGTTTATTTGGTTACCAGGCCTAATACATAATTATTCAATTTCAAATGTTTTATTTATTTTGTATAAAACATAACATATGGTACCATTAATATTCTTTATTTGCACACCAAGAAACAACAAAACAATTTATTCATAATTGAGGTGTATAGTATCAAAACCCGCTATAATGCTTAGTGACTAAATTCGAGTTAGTAGCATCGTTAGAAAGTACTTAAAAATTGCTTTAAATTGATCACCTAGTTTTGTAGCAAAATCCACAAAAACATAGAGAAATCAGCCATTAAAAAAAGTATTCCGGATCAAAAGCCGCCATAACAGCGGATGTCCATATCAAAATCCTCCATATCCACCATTTTATTGTTGGGATTGATTGGTTGCAAAACCCGCCAAAATATGACCGCAAATTTTCAAAACCTGCCATACTTCCATAGTAACACACAAGTTCGTTTCAAATTCCTCTATAATGGATTTTTAAATGCTTATAACTGTTTTATAGCAATATATTTTCTGTCCAGCGAAAATTTGTGTTGCCATGTCATAAACGAATTGGTTAGAGTAAAAAAATGCTGTTAAGTGTTAATGATAAATTTTAAACAGTTTTTTATGGTTTGCGACATGCAGTATAAGAATGGCCTTTGCAGTATAAGAATTAGGGAGTGGGCACAATGATGCACAAGATGAAACTCACCCTTGATCCCAGCTGCCGAGCATGCGGAGAGGATGAGGAGACCATGGAGCATATCCTGTGTGACTGTGATGTCTTGGCGGCAAAGCGCATGTGCCTCCTCGGTGATGGATATCCAAAACTGGGAGACCTTAGGCTTCTTCCCCTCAATGGTATTGCCTCCTTCATTGACCATGTATTTGAAGGGTGAAGTAAGCAAAAAGTATTGGGGCTAACACAAAAGATCCCACTGGGTCGAAGTGTTGCTGGCTTGCCAGCCCCCACAACAAGATAAGATACGATGGTTTGCGAAATTTTTGGCAAAGTTATTATACCAGGTTTTGATACTATACCCCTCAATTGTAAGTAAGAATGGTTAACTAAACTAATCTTTTCTGTTGAGCGAGGGAAGTGCCTGCCTTTTGATCCCCGGTCGACCTTTTGACCCTCGAGCCTAGCAGGCACTTTCACACATTTTAAAACACATGGTGTTAAGGCACAATGAGGAAGGTTGAATTCACCATTAACAATGATGGAAAACATACTGTCGAACACTTTAAAGGAGAAAATAAATCAGATCTAGAAACACCGAAAAGAAATAGCGGTGTTTGTCCACAAGGCTCAGCCATCTGTTTTCTCAAATGTGTTTTGTTCTAAAAACAATTCTTAAGATTGGGATTCTAAACTATTTCATATTTGGCAGAAATACAGTGCTAGTCACAAGAAAAACACTATTAATTAATCTAAACTATTATAAAACTGTAACAGAAATGTGTCTACATTGAAAATATTTACAAAAAAAAATTACAACATGGTTTTTACCTGTCCCTGATTCCAAATCACCAATTTTTTGATTTTTTGTCTCTCTGTTTGTTTGTTCGAGTATCACGCAAAAACTACTAAACCGATTTTGATGAAACTTTTTTTGTTTGATAGCTTATCATCTGACTTAAAATCTGGTATATAATTTACTAGCGACCCGCCCCGGCTTCGCATGCGTGCAATACTACATATATACCTTTCTCTTGAACCACTCCATCTATTTAAAAAAAACGCATCAAAATCGGTTGCATAGTTTTAAAGATCTAAACATACATAGGGACCGACAGCGGGAAGCGACTTTGTTTTATACTATGTAGTGATGCGGACGAAGGTAAAAGCTCGTTTATAAATAAAATAACAAACATATATGAATCAGAAAAATTTTACCATTCTACCTACTAGTATCTTCAAAAATTGTACCATAAAACGAATCTACTCAACCTAAATCACAATAATTCAAGGGGACCATTCAGCCTTGTCCGTCGCTGCGTGCATCGACAAACGGGACAACAGTTTGCTGTGAAGATAGTTGATGTCGCTCGCTTCACCGCGAGCCCAGGACTTAGCACGGCTGGTAAGTTATATACAAATAAGATAATGATTTAATACCATCATCATCTTCCTAGCCTAACTTGATTTTAATAAAAATAAAACCGGTCAAGTGCGAGTCGGGCTACTCGCGCACCGAGGGTTCCGTGCCACACCACCACAGAAGACAACATTATTAACTTAGAAAAAAAAACTTTTTTTGTCCGGGACCTTTAGCGCAAGACCGACTCACACTTGGCCGGTTTTTAGTATTTGTTGTTATTCTGTAGAGTTTGTTCTATAATCACACTAAGTTTGACGCTTGTATGTGTTACCGTTTTTACGATAGAGCGTGAAGAAAAAACGTTGATAAAAACTAGTTTCTTGTTGAGAACCCCCCTTAATTTTTAACTATTTGACATTTTTATTATTTGTTAACAAATCCGCCGTAATAACACATAATCTGAGAAAATTTCAACTAACTTGCTATTACGGTTCAAAAGTTACAGCCCTAAATAGGTAGGACAGACGGACGGACAACGTAGGCTTAGTAATAGGGTCCCGTTTTCACCCTTTGGGTACGGAACCCTAAAAAGGAAAATGGGGATATACCTATCAACTTCTACAACATACTGTTGCGTTAGATGCTCTGTTTAGAACAAACAATGTGTTTGATTAATATATGCTAGCAATCTTTACTTTATTATTATCATTAGAATGTGTAGTTTATTTCCAAGGCTATGTTTCGAAACATTTGGGAATCACTCAGGGTAACAAAAAGAAAGAAAAATAGTGTATGTATACTAGAGTGAGAATAGATATGACTCGCCAAGTAATTTTTACACGGTTTTGAAACGGAACCCACATTTGAATTAGCTATCACTGACTATCAATAGTATCACTATCATGTCAATAATTCTTCACAAAATGCAGGGTGTAAACTTAAATGTGTTACATATCAAACAGGGTGACGTTAAACGCCCAAAAACGACTTAAATAAGATGGCGTACATTATGATGGCATCTTATTTTGCGCATTTAACGTCACTTTGACAGCACTAAAGCTGTTGGTTTTCTGTCTCTTTTCTTAATCTTATTTTAGAAAGTGACAGGAATACATTTAGTTTAGTTTAGTCGTGGTACACTCCGAATCGAGGCCATTGTCTATCTTAAACTTTGAATAGAATATACTATACAGGGTGTTACAAAAATACAAATAAACATTTAAGGGAGTGGTTAAGACCATCAAACTGAACAACTTTCACTATGGGACCAATATCGAAATCGCGAAAAAAAATTTATCATCATCATCATACCAGCCGATAGACGTCCACTGCTGGACATTGGCCTCCCCCAAAATGAGGAGATGTGCCATAATCGCCATGATGCAATGCGTTTGCGATGTTCCATACTAAACTACAGATCTACTCGAGCTAAATGTATGGGACAAAAGATATATTTTTTTTGCTATTTCGATGTTGGTCCCATGGTGAAAGTTGTTCAGTTTGATGGTCTAACTAAACCACCCCTTGAAAGTTTTCAATTTTTATTTTTACTTCTGTAACACCCTGTATTGCCAGTATTGTCACACACTAATTATAACAAAATAGTTAAATGTTTGTTTTATTCTAATATTAATTTTCCAGATTTGAAACGTGAGGCCACAATATGCCACATGCTCAAGCACCCTCACATCGTGGAGCTGTTAGAGACCTACAGCTCAGAGGGCATGCTGTACATGGTCTTTGAATAGTAAGTTCCTTATTACCTAGGCAATAAGACTCAATTCCTTGTGACAACCTACCTATCCTAGCCCCATGAGTGAAGCAAATTAAAAATAATTACTTAGTACAGAAATTTTTGAACAAAAATGTTTAAATAATTTACAACTTGATTAACATTTCTGGACCTTACTCTCATAGTAATAAAGGTGACAACTTAAATCATCATTCTTTGCCGACTGAAGGTATGTTTGTTTTGTACAGTCGCCATCAGATATATCGTAGCATACAAGGTGTCCAAATATTTCTGAGCAGTGCTAATTTTCATTAAATTCTTTACAGTAAATGTTACCAATTATATCTAAACGTGTATTTTGTCATAAATATCTGAGCAGCGAATTTTCAATAATTTCTTTACGATGTTATTTAAAATTAAAATGTAAACAAAACAACAGAGTAAGGTTTCTTTTTCGAAACTGTTCAGATGCTTATGACCACCCTGACTGCGTAGATATATTTGATGTTCTAGGCGTTCCTTTATTTTTGATTGGTTATGAGTAAAGAAATTATTGAAAATTAGAATTGCTTAGAAATATTTGACCACCTTGTTTGCTACGATATATCTGCGGGTGACTGTACACCTTTTTGAGGCTGTTCTTGAGCATAGGATAAGAAAGAGTATGGTACTACATACAGTACCTACAGGCATTTCCTGCCCCTCACCAATTTTTACAACACCCCATAAAAAGGATAGAATTTATAACTAGGCTTTGCATGGGTGTAATGCTGATATATAAACCTTCCTCTTGAATCACTCTATCCATTAAAAAAAACCGCATCAAAATCCGTTGCGTAGTTTTAAACATCTAAGCATACATAGGGACAGACAGACAGCGCGGGAAGCGACTTTGTTTTATACTATATAGTGATTACACATAGTGAGCGAGAGAAAATCGATGTTGTTTGTTCCTGTGTATTATGCAATATTTTTGTTTCACTTCGTTGAAATTGCATACAAAAATTTAGCAACTAAGTCAAAGGCACAATATTTCATAATATTTTTGTCATATCGCCATCCCTTTCCATACGCCCTCAACTTATCTTGACAATATAATTACTCTACGCCTCACCCCCTCTTGGAAGACGGGTGGAATACTAGTAGGCAGTGGTGTAGTCCTCTCTCACTCACACTCAGTATCGCTCGTACTTACCACTTCTTGTCTTTGCGAACCCATTTGTATGAAGTCACAATGAAGTATCCAGGGTATGTCTTGGGCTTAATAGTGTTGTTTTTAACTATCCTTGTTTATTATCTTGAATTCAATTAGCCAGTCAGCATTGTTAGTATTGAGACTGACTGCCCAGGGTGTGCCAAACGAACTCAGGTTCCATCTCTCGGGGAGGCTCTTACCCTGCACCCCGATATTCAATAATTTGGTTATAAAAATTGTTGGTACTGAAATAGTTAATTTTTATTTTTCCAGTATGGATGGTTCAGACCTATGCTTCGAAGTGGTCCGCAGAGCCACTGCCGGATTTGTCTACAGCGAGGCTGTTGCTTGGTAAGTAAAACTTAAATATTTCCATATTATCAATCTATAATATAATATTTTTTCAAGTCATGTTAGTCCAGTAGGGTGTGACCATGCCTGCCGTGCGATGGTTTGACTCGTAACTCTTTTGATCGGGACACTTTTGACCGCGGACCCGAAGTCCAGGTCGTTGGTAAGTCAATGGTTTCAGGACTTAATGAGGTGTCAAATGATGACAGGTGACTAGCCTACATAAGGTCATCCCTTCGCCTCTCACGATACCCACAGGAAGAAATGAGGTGGCATTTGTATTGTACAAAAAACGTGTGGATTTGGTTATACATCTCAGATTATATGGTCTCCCCGTTACACCGGCTCTTCATTCTCGCCGAGAACGGGCGAGACAGGCCGAGAACGAGAGTGTGGATGCCCTTCATTGTTCTCGTGGCGTCGTAAGCCATCGTAATTTTCCTTGAAAGTTCTCGCCGAGAGTGTAGTGCGGGCTTTAGGATGGGCGTGGATATATTAGTGCTCACGATCCAGAGAGAATAATGTTACGTCTCAAGCTCAAAATAACACTAATTAGCGCCACACTAATTGTCTAAATTAATGGAATGTCAAATCAATTGTGTGTCCTACACCATAAAAATACGAATAATATTATTAGTCTGTATTTATTTGAAGAATACCAATATGAGTTTCAATTCTTTCTCGCTATTGTTGTGGTGTCTTTGTTATTGCTTTTGTTTCATAATGTGTATGATTTATTCGCCTTTATAATACGAACGAACGTACATACCTACCTACTGGAACTCTTTTTGTCATGTTCGTGAAATTGTGTTATCTCTCACTACCATAATATATTTGATTCAAATAGTTTACAAATAAACCCAAAAGGCCTGTTTCAGGCCAGTAAACGCAAAAACGTATCACAATCTTCCTTTCTTTTTAGTTACTTATACAGGGATTACAGGGTGAAATTGATACTTATAATTTGCATCCATTTTAACTTAGAGTCTACCCATCAAAATGAACAAATTTTATGGGACAAAACTGATCGGAGCAAAAAAAAATCAACTGTTCCATACTAAACTGCAATGCCCACTTGACTGAAATGTATGCAACACCTGATTTTTTTTGTTGCTCTGATCGGTTTGCTCCTATAGTAAAAGTTTTCCAGTTTGATGGGTAGACTCTTAGTTTAAAAGGATGCTAATGATATCAATTTCATCCTGTAAACACTGTTTAATGTATTGCATTGTGCTGTTGATCTTCTAAAAACAATAAAAGAAGATAAATAAATATTGGATTCCAGGATTGAAAGAGGACAGTAAGGCTCGCATCTCGCATCGCATGCAGTCGAATTTCATTTCAGTGTGAAATTATATCTCGTGCTTAGGAATGTAGCTATTTATTAATAATCAAAATTTCCTCCACCCCCAGCCACTACATGCGTCAGATCCTGGAAGCGCTCCGCTACTGCCACGAGAATGACATCGTCCACCGTGACGTCAGACCGCACTGCGTGCTGCTCGCTGGGAGGGATAACTGCGCGCCTGTGAAGCTCGGGGGCTTCGGTGTGGCCGCCCAGCTCCCTACGCCTACTGCACATCGCGCACCACCAGGTTTGACAACCTTTTGGCTAATGTTTACCGATATGGCAAGGCAGGGCCTATAGCAGCAGGTTGTTTTAGGGTTGAACCTCATCTAGCAGCACCGCATCGCCTTTTTATGTCGCTCCATCCTTTTCTGTCACTCAGGAACATCATTTGCTAGAGCAAATAAGATAGACGGAACGCGATCGCGCGCGGCGGTGCTGCGGCGTGCGTTCGCGTTCCGTCTACCTTATTTGCACTAGCAAATGACGTTCCTGAGTGACAGAAAATGATGGAGCGACCGAAAAAGGCGATGCCGTGCTTCCAGATGAGGCTCAACCCTTATAGGCCTATATTGTAGTATACCATAGTAGTTTTACTTACTTTGCATTTAATTTCGTCGAGCGCTCCTAGAGGCTACTTTGAGAGTTCATTTTGACATGCAACTGCGCGCCGAAACTTCAATAGTATGCTAAAGTGTCAAATCATGGAAAGTCTACTGATAGGTGAGGGAGTTGTTTCATGCTGCGTCTTCTTCACAAAGCAGATTAATAAAAAATAGATGTCAAAAATAGATTGTAAAAATGTAAAAATTTCAGTCGTCATCGATGTTCGATTGTTTTGGTATCGTGATGAATAGATATTGTATTGGGAAGGAAGCTTGTATCGCGCAGTGGTTTAATTATTATAATCGACTGTTTTAGTATCGTTTTAAAACGATTAGACACAAAGTAAATGTTTATTAATCATTTTACGTGTTATCTTAACGTGATTTAAAAGAGAAACTCTTGAGAGAGTAACTAACATTTTATTCCGTTACGAGTTCGTAGGTAAGCAAGTAAATTTGTTGGTTCGAGCTGGCAGCGCTAGATGGCGGTGTCTATATTAAAGGATCTCTTCAACATTTTAATCTTTGTTCATTGCGGGCAACAAGAGGAATCAACTTCAACTACGTTTTAAATAAGAATAACCTTTACCGTGTGAAGATAAAGTTCTTAATCGCTTCCAGCAATTTGTCCTTTAAAACCAGTTCTTCTGCTTAGCACCTGCTTTGACACTTCTTAAACCTTGGGTTCATAGATACTAGAAATTCGCCGTGGCAACACCGTGTTTCCGGGCACCAGAGATTCTATTATTAAGAGAAGAAATTTAAATTCCTGCAGTCTGCTATGAACTAAGGCTTTATTTGAAAATAACGTTAAATAAAGGACCAGAGTTTGTAAAGAAATCATTCATAGAGCCCAAACAATAAGGGATTGTTTTGCTTGTCACTTTTAAACGCCAAAAGGTGCCGATTCGATTTTTTACACTTTAGTGCAAGCGATTTCGGTCATCGTAAAAACCTCTACCGTTTCACGTTCATAATGTCGTTTGGATAGTACTCCACAATATTCTTAGAGGGCAGTACGATCGCAAACTACACAGGTGACGGTTTTTAAGGGTATGGGGATTATTTCCACAGTGAAAGTTGTCCAGTTTGATGGTCTTATCATCCCCTTTAAAAACTGTCAGTATATTAAGAAACACCCTATATAGATCTTGCTCTTTGCTAATTTATTCTACCTATTATAAACTTATTAACAGGGAGCAGCGTCTCATATCAAAATAATTGAAATGTTATAGAGATGGGACATTGTTTTTTATCGAGTATTCAAGCTATCGATAGTTTTTAGTTAGACTTAACATAGTAAATTTTTCATTGCTATACAGTCTAACTAAAAACTATCGATAGCATCATCGATGAATCTTGCTCTTTAGATTACCGTAGTAATCTCTTTAGATTACTACGGCAAGAGCAAGAGAGATTTTAGGGTAAACTTCCCAAGTCGCGGTAGTTATCAGAATTTTATTGATTGGTAAGAAAAAGAGGTTTGTTTTATTTGTGTGTCATCTCATCATAAATAATTAAAGTTAAATGTACGTGTAAGTTGATTAAGCAATGAAGATCAAAACTAAAAAGTATCGACAGCCCTGAAAACCTATCACATTTCAATTGTTTCGATATGAGATTCCGCTCCCTGCTTATTAAGTATAGTTTAATTTAAATATTTAGGTTCATTCAAAAATGTACGTTGTATCAGTGACAAAAGGTTGTCTTGTACAGAACTGGTGATGGACAATCGACCGCTAGTGGGTCCTATGGGACAAGCGTATCTAAAGTCAGACGAGTACGGTAAGACTTCGATAGCGAAGCAATTGTGCCCTAACTGCATGTAAATAAAGTGCAATATCCGTCGGCACATCGTGTTCACACAACTATGTGTCTCATGAGGCAGACATTAAAGATTATATTTGCTTGGCACAGTCTGTTAACCAGTTTTATGCATTGGCACCTTTTCACGGTTTCATTGTTAGACACTTTTTGATTCCCCCGTTTTATCCTGTTTGGTGTTATTATTGTTATCATTTAATATTACTGATACAAATTAAAAGGGGTCGGTAACAAACTTTACTATTATTAGATTGTCATCATGATTTTGTCATCACTTACCCAAAAGTAATTTGGTCACTAATAAACATTCTTTCCACCTATAGAAGCACCTGCTTAACCAACCTGTAATTATAACAAGCTTTTCCGAATTTTTGTTTCATTTAATTGTGTGTTCCACATTTTTAGAATCGAAAATCATGTCACAAGCACCTATGCATCTACGCTACAATAATTCGGAATTCGTTCAAAAGTATTAGTAATTTTGATGAAATGACACTTTTATTTTATAGAGTGTTTCATCTTTTTAAGAGGGCTATCGCAGTCCAGTGGCGCCCTCATCACATTAAAAAAGATTTCTCAATAAAGAAAGCCTAAATTAAAAAGTAATCAACACGAACACTACTAAAGCCTTCAAGCCATTGTTATACAATACTTTTATAGGTTCTAAACATTCCACTTTTAGACAATTGCGAATAAAAACAAAAGCGGCCAATTTTTTTCTTTTTTCCCAATTTGTATGTTTAGACCTTTAAAAAACCTATAAAAGTATTCTATGAAAATAGCTTGAAGGCTTTTGTAGTGTTCGTGTTGATTACTTTTTTAATTTAGGCTTTCTTTATTGAGAAATCTTTTTTAATGTGATGACTGCCACTGGACTACGATAGCCCTCTTAATTACATTTCTTATAAATTAAACAATGTATTTTGATGTAGTTGTTGTAGCAAAAGTGCGGCCATTAGGTAACATTCTGTATCTCACTATAATCCCTAAGCGAATTCTTTTTGAACTAAATTACTGTAGAGTTGACTTTACCTTTACATTTAGGTTTTACATTAGGTATGTAACTATAGTTCTTTTAGCAGATTTTACACATCGAAACTGTATATTACAAAAATATACATATACTTTGCTCTTAAATCCTTAATGGGAAGAACAAAGTTTTAAATTCCTAAGCCACTTTTGATAAAATCGTAATGTCTTTTAACTTATAAAGTGACTAAGGGGTTATTTACAACTAGTCTAATCAGCAACTCGGACATTTTAAAGTTTATATCCTGTTGTTAAAACTAATACAAGCTAAAGAATTACAGGTAATTATTTTAGTAGGTTTACTAAAAATGTGAGTCTATTTTAAAAAGTTTTTTATTGAGTATCAATCAAATTAACTTTATTTTGCGCCAAAACATAAACAGCTAAATGAGAATATAACATTAAAATATTATTGATTTAGTCAAATGTACTCTAATGTAAACATGTTCCTTATTCACAAACTGGAACACAAAATAATATGCTGTCACTCTTTTAAGGGGATGATCAGACCATCAAACTGAACAACTTTCTCTATGGCAACATCGAAGAAAAAAAAAATCAGCTCTTAGAAAACTGCCAACCTAATCGAGCCAAATGTATGGGATAGCAGATTTTTTTTCGCGATTTCTATGTTGGTCCCATAGAGAAAGTTGTTCAGTTTGATGGTCTGATCATCCTTTTAAAAAAGTGTCAGCATATTAAGAAGGACCCTGTATATTATTTACATAAGAATAAGATGATTAGGAACTTTCTGTTTTTGTGGCAGGGTTCAAATTGTATAACAAAGTCGATTGAGTTAATTTTGGTATTTCATAGCTATAGAAATCCATTTAATTTCCCAGGTCGTATTGGAACTCCACACTACATGGCCCCGGAAGTGGTATCGAGCCAGTTGTATGGCAAACCCGTAGACGTTTGGGCAGCTGGTATATTGCTACATGTCCTACTGGTCGGGTATCTACCGTTCACTGGCACCAGGGAGAGGCTGTTCGAAGCCATCTGCCGGGGGAGGCTGAGGGTGAGTCTTATTCGTGTTGTAATAAGGATGGGACTCGGTTGACGGGGTAATAAAATCTTCCTAAGATGCAGTTGATTCTTGGTAGAACCGTTAGATGGCATTAGTGTTAATGAAGATTAGATTTAATACTATAATTATTAAAACGAAAGCTTATAGGCCTTTATGCTCTTAAATAAAAAGAAAAAGTTGTTGTGCTCTCTTGGAATACTAATTTTGAATAATTTTTTTCAGTTTGATGCACCAATGTGGGACGATATAAGTGATGCTGCCAAAGATTTGGTTCAACGCATGCTCACGGTGGACCATACGCAGAGAATCAACATTCAAGATGTACTTAACCACCGGTGGATAAGGGTATGATTTCTAATTCACTAAAGACATAATATGTATGGTATTTCTTACGACGCGTATCATTTATGATGTGATTCAATGCCCCCACCGTTTAGGGTTACATGGTGTTAGTCCACTCTGCTTTCTTAACGCTGATTGGCGGAATTCACACGCCTCAGAATTTCATCTCCAGCATATGCCACGTTACTTCACGAGGTTTTCCTTTACCGATGAATTAGTTATCTTACAAATCGTACAATAATTCCTTTTATCTAATTAGAGCTAGTCTGATTTGATATAGCATTATATCAAAGTCGTGGCAGCTTTTGTTAGGTAATTTCACAGTCAACATGTTTGCAATGATCTATAGCATGTCCTTGAACATTGCTCATTTCTCTCTCTTTTTATCAAGGACCGCGACAAGCAAAACCGCATCCATTTAGCCGGAACAGTGGATGAGCTAAAGAAGTTTAACAGCCGTCGACGTCTGCGCGCCGCGACGCTAGCAGCCGCGGCCGCTGATGATGAGGAGGATGAGGAGCAGCCGGCCAGGAGGCAGGTGCTGCTGGAGGAGGCTAATGCTGCAGGTATGTTGAGACATAGCTCTAGATAGAAGTTAGTTTTGAAGTCTACGCTGGCAGCGGCCGCTGATGATGAGGAGGATGAGGAGCAGCCTGCCAGAGGCAAGTGCTGCTGGAGGAGGCTAATGCTGCTGGTATGTTGAGACATAGCTCTAGATAGAAGTTAGTTGGATGCGTAGGCGATGAAGTCTACGCTGGCTGCCGCGGCCGCTGATGATGGAGAGGATGAGGAGCAGCCGGCCAGGAGGCAGGTGCTGCTGGAGGAGGCTAATGCTGCAGGTATGTTGAGACATAGCTCTAGATAGAAGTTAGTTTTGAAGTCTACGCTGGCAGCGGCCGCTGATGATGAGGAGGATGAGGAGCAGCCTGCCAGAGGCAAGTGCTGCTGGAGGAGGCTAATGCTGCTGGTATGTTGAGACATAGCTCTAGATAGAAGTTAGTTGGATGCGTAGGCGATGAAGTCTACGCTGGCTGCCGCGGCCGCTGATGATGAGGAGGATGAGGAGCAGCCTGCCAGAGGCAAGTGCTGCTGGAGGAGGCTAATGCTGCTGGTATGTTGAGACATAGCTCTAGATAGAAGTTAGTTGGATGCGTAGGCGATGAAGTCTACGCTGGCTGCCGCGGCCGCTGATGATGGAGAGGATGAGGAGCAGCCGGTCAGGAGGCAGGTGCTGCTGTAGGAGGCTAATGCTGCTGGTATGTTGAGACATAGCTCTAGATAGATGCTAGTTGGATGGATAGTTGTCTTGCCAAGCTGGCGGACCAGGAGGCAGGTGTTCCCGGAGACTGGCGGTGCGGCCGCTGATGATGAAGAAGACGAGAAGCAGCCAGGAAGGAGGTAGGTGTTGCTGGAGGAGGCTAATGTTGCTGGTTTAAGTGATAAATAACTAGTAAAAATAACAGTTTATATCCTTGCGTTCGGATGCTGGCATTTGTAGAAGAAGCTTAGCTGCTGGTTGAAGTCAAAGAACTGACAAAGTTCAGTCATCAAGATCATTTGTCGGTGCAGGCACTGATGCTGATAATAAAGGTTAGAGTTCGATGATGAGATGAGATGATGAGCAGCAGATCTAAATGAAGTTTATTGGTACTCGATGACTCCTGAATTTGACATGGAATTTGCTAAAAAAGGAGCAACATTGTTTAGCACAAATTTTTGTTGCAATCCTCATCGTTCTGCCCCCATTTTTTAGGTCACTGCGTTCTCCTGTTGTTAAAATGCTGGCACTCTCTCTTCCAGCTTTCTTCGGTTCTCAAAAATACTGTAATTTGTACAGCAAACATTTTCATTGCAGCTGTGAACCTGGTGGTGGAGTCGTTAGATGACGTGTCAGTCCTCCAAGACGGTCCGTTGTTCATGGACCCGGATCTCTTCCACAGCGTGCTCGACGACTTGCAGCTTAGAGCGCTATTGGAGGTAAATATACGCATTTAATAATTCTCTCGTATTATCGCATACACTCACAACGTTAATCCCTTTTGGGGAGGGGGTGAGAGGAGTTAATATACATTACATTATTATACTTATTCATGCTTATTAAACCTAACTTGGAGCTCAAAATCTTATGAGTTCCTACTCCTAAGCGTACAGAAAAGTTACGTAGGGTACGATTCCTACACTATATTTTTACTAGTTTTTTACTCGACTACGGCGAATGTAGTATATATTGTATGTAAATAGTATATAGTGTATGTATATAGTGTGTGTATATGGTGTGTGTATATAGTAAATAGTGTGTGTATGATATTAGGTTAGGAATAGGTTCAATAAAAGTTCCCTATTCTCTTCAAGGTGTACGACCGCATAGCGTGCACGGTGGTCGTGACAAGCGGGCGGGCCCCCGCCGCGGAGGGGCGGCAGCGCTGCCGGCAGGGCCTCGAGGCCGCGACCCGCCTGCGGCACCCCGGCCCCGGCCCCGCCGCCGCCACCCCCGCCACCGCCTCGCACATACACGAGCTGCGGCGCCTGCTCGCCCTGCCACACATCAAGGTGACTACACGTTGATATACTCGGCCCACTGACAGTAGCTCACACATACACGAGCTGCGGCGCCTGCTCGCCCTGCCACACATCAAGGTGACTACACGTTGATATACTCGGCCCACTGACAGTAGCTCACACATACACGAGCTGCGGCGCCTGCTCGCCCTGCCACACATCAAGGTGACTACACGTTGATATACTCGGCCCACTGACAGTAGCTCACACATACACGAGCTGCGGCGCCTGCTCGCCCTGCCACACATCAAGGTGACTACACGTTGATATACTCGGCCCACTGACAGTAGCTCACACATACACGAGCTGCGGCGCCTGCTCGCCCTGCCACACATCAAGGTGACTACACGTTGATATACTCGGCCCACTGACAGTAGCTCACACATACACGAGCTGCGGCGCCTGCTCGCCCTGCCACACATCAAGGTGACTACACGTTGATATACTCGGCCCACTGACAGTAGCTCACACATACACGAGCTGCGGCGCCTGCTCGCCCTGCCACACATCAAGGTGACTACACGTTGATATACTCGGCCCACTGACAGTAGCTCACACATACACGAGCTGCGGCGCCTGCTCGCCCTGCCACACATCAAGGTGACTACACGTTGATATACTCGGCCCACTGACAGTAGCTCACACATACACGAGCTGCGGCGCCTGCTCGCCCTGCCACACATCAAGGTGACTGCACGTTGATATACTCGGCCCACTGACAGTAGCTCACACATACACGAGCTGCGGCGCCTGCTCGCCCTGCCACACATCAAGGTGACTACACGTTGATATACTCGGCCCACTGACAGTAGCTCACACATACACGAGCTGCGGCGCCTGCTCGCCCTGCCACACATCAAGGTGACTACACGTTGATATACTCGGCCCACTGACAGTAGCTCACACATACACGAGCTGCGGCGCCTGCTCGCCCTGCCACACATCAAGGTGACTACACGTTGATATACTCGGCCCACTGACAGTAGCTCACACATACACGAGCTGCGGCGCCTGCTCGCCCTGCCACACATCAAGGTGACTACACGTTGATATACTCGGCCCACTGACAGTAGCTCACACATACACGAGCTGCGGCGCCTGCTCGCCCTGCCACACATCAAGGTGACTACACGTTGATATACTCGGCCCACTGACAGTAGCTCACACATACACGAGCTGCGGCGCCTGCTCGCCCTGCCACACATCAAGGTGACTACACGTTGATATACTCGGCCCACTGACAGTAGCTCACACATACACGAGCTGCGGCGCCTGCTCGCCCTGCCACACATCAAGGTGACTGCACGTTGATATACTCGGCCCACTGACAGTAGCTCACACATACACGAGCTGCGGCGCCTGCTCGCCCTGCCACACATCAAGGTGACTACACGTTGATATACTCGGCCCACTGACAGTAGCTCACACATACACGAGCTGCGGCGCCTGCTCGCCCTGCCACACATCAAGGTGACTACACGTTGATATACTCGGCCCACTGACAGTAGCTCACACATACACGAGCTGCGGCGCCTGCTCGCCCTGCCACACATCAAGGTGACTACACGTTGATATACTCGGCCCACTGACAGTAGCTCACACATACACGAGCTGCGGCGCCTGCTCGCCCTGCCACACATCAAGGTGACTACACGTTGATATACTCGGCCCACTGACAGTAGCTCACACATACACGAGCTGCGGCGCCTGCTCGCCCTGCCACACATCAAGGTGACTACACGTTGATATACTCGGCCCACTGACAGTAGCTCACACATACACGAGCTGCGGCGCCTGCTCGCCCTGCCACACATCAAGGTGACTACACGTTGATATACTCGGCCCACTGACAGTAGCTCACACATACACGAGCTGCGGCGCCTGCTCGCCCTGCCACACATCAAGGTGACTACACGTTGATATACTCGGCCCACTGACAGTAGCTCACACATACACGAGCTGCGGCGCCTGCTCGCCCTGCCACACATCAAGGTGACTACACGTTGATATACTCGGCCCACTGACAGTAGCTCACACATACACGAGCTGCGGCGCCTGCTCGCCCTGCCACACATCAAGGTGACTACACGTTGATATACTCGGCCCACTGACAGTAGCTCCACCATACACGAGCTCTCCTAGGCGCAGGTCCGGGCGCTCGCCCTGAACGCACACCTCTGCCGCGCTGCTGCCGCGTCCTGGGGACGCGGTTTGCTGCACTACTAGCCCCAATTCTTCTCCGAACTGTCAACATGTCCGGTACCGAAACAGTACTTAGATAAAGACGACCAGGGAACACCTTATCACATATTTCGCATTACTTTTGTTAGGTACTATAATTTTTGTAACTATATTTGCGTCATCTATTTCGACGACATTCTTTTTTCTATTTCGAATTAACATTTTTCTATATAGGGTCCTTCTTAATATGCTGACAATTTTTTAAGGGGATGATCAGACCATCAAACTGAATAACTTTCTCTATGGCACCAACATCGAAATCGCGAAAAATAAATCAGCTCTTCCATACAAAACTGCAAATCTACTCGAGCGAAATGTATGGGACAGTTGATTTTTTTTTCGCGATTTCGATGTTGGTCCCATAGAGAAAGTTGTTCAGTTTTATGGTCTGATCATCCCCTTAAAAAAGTGTCAGCGTATTAAGAAGGACCCTGTATAGAATATTGTCATTGTTACCCTGCAAATACGCGCGTCCTGTCCGCTAAGTATATTTTGTTAAACGTAGCCAAGTACAAACAACATTGCAAGGTCCCGGGCGCATATACTTATAGGGTTTTCTATAGAACAATGTACATATTTTCGGAGCTGAGGGTATAATTTAAGTAAGTCTTCATTTCCGACAATTAAACTCTCCTATTAAATATTTTGGTCAATTTTCATTTATTTCGAAAAAACTACACAACATTTCTTGACTACGCAAAACAAAATTTCTAGACGAAAATTTTACTGCGCAGTCCCTTCACACCTCTCGAGAAAAAACGAGTAAGCCATTTAAAATAACTTTCAATATTATTTTCAGGCGTTTCCAGTCCTTGATTCCTGTCCCCTGCACCTGATATCCTGCTTCCTCTTTCCTGATCGGTCCACGCCTGAACTTCCCTGTTCCTGGAAAAAGAGTTTTGTTTTTATTATGTTTTGTCTTATGTTGTTGAAATGTCTTAAATATAATAAAATCTTAATTATTAATTTTATATCCGTTTTCAAATTACTTTACCAATAGTTTTAGCATGTTTTAGTCCAGGCAAAGGCCCGGCAATCCATATAACTTTTTCACGATACTTGACTAGTAATGCTGCAGAAACAAGATAGAATCTGAAGACGTGTCGTCCCGCTCTCACGCGCGCGCCTTCTGTATGTGCTTCTCGCTTGGCTCCCCTAAAGTGTCCCCAGAAAGTTCAGGGTGGGGTGCGGTATTTGAAGTCAGAGAGGGGCAGGGAGAGGCCGTTCTGTGTGATACTGTTGTGGGGACTTGCCACAGATGACAACACCCACAATAGCAGCAAGTTATAGCTGCGACCAACAGATGGCGCTTCCTGTCACACCCGCAATGTGCACAACTTTCAACGTGAATACGTAACCTACTACAGTTAAGGTTCACAATCGAATGCAAGTCATAAATCGCGCAAGAGAAATAATCAAAATAATTATATTCAGTGGTCAAGGTGACACGCCGCGCTTTCAAATTTTCAATTATCAATTTACAGGTAGGTATATTGTATTTTTATCCACATATAACCGGTGAGTGAAGATCTAAGGAGACCGTGGGCAATAAACCCCTCCACTGGTTTTATCTTCCCTAAAACTATTGTTACTTCTATCTAGTTGACCTATCTCAAAACTAATATCAACCGACCACGTTGCGAATATAAAATAGGACCAACATCTAAGGCCTACAAAATCTATATTTTCGAAGTTATAAACAAAAGATTACTTGAAATATCCTCCCAAATTGTCCACAAGAATTCTGAGTTAGGAATATTGCAAAAGTTGAAAGTTATCGAGCAATATTATGTTTACGGGCAAGCTTCGGCCTTCTAAAAGTTTCACGTTATGCTCTCGTATCTCTTAATTTACATGTTCAGTAGGGTTACCATGAAACAAATGTACCTCGGGAAAAGTTTACTTTACTTTTACTTTAGTAGGTACCTGTCTGATCTTAGAGCAGTTACTTTTATAATATGTATAGGTACATAAGTTAGGTATTTATTCTTTATAAACAGCACATGCTTTTAAAGTCAACTTAAGGTGCGGGCAAAAGGTATAGTCTATGTATAATCTATGATAAATTATCATTCGTCTTGTGGTGCCATCTCCTACTGCAGGTTGGCTATCTTTAGGGATAAGG
This sequence comes from Agonopterix subpropinquella, assembly GCA_922987775.1. NCBI lineage: Eukaryota > Metazoa > Arthropoda > Insecta > Lepidoptera > Depressariidae > Agonopterix > Agonopterix subpropinquella. The sequence continues at coordinate 6,587,402 of OV277704.1, read as the reverse complement.
AATTAGCTGGCGTTAGCATGATGAAATGATTGTAGGTACACACCTATTTGAATGATTCAAATAAAATGATGATGGGAAATCCATATTCAATGATTTAAATTATAATTTACTGTAGTTTTCAACATTGAAATAATCAGGCAACATAATGATATTTGTTATACTTAAAATTATAAAGATCTACCTAAATCGTAAAAAAAGAAGCCTATCTATTCACATCCTTTGAAGAAAATTGATCAAGTCATAAAGCTTCTTGAAAATCTAGGACTGACCTACGTAACGCATATCCACCCTATTGGTTCAAATTTAGATGTAGGTTTGCGTTCGGATTCGGTCTTGGATCCTGAATAATTTGTTAGTTGTCCTAGGGCAGACTTCTTTTTGATATTTGCAATATTTTGGTTATGAAGAACGTTATGGAATAATTTAAGAAAACCTAGGTACCTACATAAAATTCGAAACGGAATAGTCAGACCATCAAACTGAACATCTTTCTTTATGTGACCAACGTCAAAATCGGGAATCTTTTTTCGAAGCCTGGGCCTCACCCGCACATTCGAACTTCGCAATTGCGTGAAAGTTTTCGTTCCAATGTCAACTCTATTACAATGAAGTGCGGACCGAAACAGTGGCGATGTATCGAACATCGAAAGTCCGGGTACAAGGCCTGAAACCACACGACATGAAAGAAATAAAAGCTATACAGGGTATAAGTAACAGCCTAGCAAATATGGAAACGGTGAACTCAGACCATCAAACTGAACAATTTTCACTATGGAATAGGTTCCAGGTGGGTGAGGTAGGCCTCAGAAAACGCGGAAAAAAATAGCTTGTCCCATACATTTTACTCGGGTAGGTACAGCAGTTTTGTATGAGATAGCAGATTTTTTTCGCATTTCCTGAGGTAGGCTCCATAGTGAAAGCTCTTCAGTTTGATGGTCTGAGTTCACCGTTTCAGTATTTTCTAGGCTGTCACTTACACCCTGTATGTTCCCCGCAAAACTGCAATCCTTCCCGACAAAAATATGGGACAGTTGATTTTATTTTCGAACCTGTGTTAGCAGTAGTACCTATGGTAGTAACTAGTAAGTATTTTTACTTAATGTTGTAGCACGCAGTAGCGCTACTTCGATTGGGTATTTCATTACTTTCTATGCTTTAATTAAACCAACTTAACTTCTACTCATTACTAACTTAATCGATTGTGGGGGAAGACCCAAAAGAAGATGGACCGATGAATTGGATAACTTCGTGAATGGTTGGCCTGGATTGTATGGACTGCATTTTTGTACAAATTCCAGCAAAATTTTTTCGCGATTTCATCCTTGGTCCTTTATGGTTTGTTCAGTGTGATAGTCTGATGATCCCCTTAAAAAACCGTCAGCATTTTAAGAGGAACCCTATATACTGGAATACCGTATACCCAAACCAATGTTTTCATTCATGCCATTGAAATAGCATTATAGCTATAGCTAGGCTTACTGCTATTACAACACCATCAAAACCACAATAAAACAAACATTTTCCCTTTTCAAATAACTTTGTCCCCTTATTAATGATCAGTGTAACCTTACGATAACATAACTCATTCTTGCAAACTTGTAAACTGTCAACCCTCTTTAATTTAATGAATCTAAGTTAGCAGGGAACCCGTTGGCACAATCATTAGATGTATATCTCGCGTATTTAGCTTGTTTGTTTGTACCTACGTGTTGTTTTGATTCCTCCTCCAACTGGGTCAGGGTTTGTTTTAATAGACTATTAAGCCGTCTGAAATGCGGCTAGGTGTTTTAAAACAAGATTATAAATTATCCGTTCCGTGGGATTATGGCGTTAGAACAGGGAATTTCGTTTGTTTTAATTAAACTTAGGCACCTAATACATAGAGAGAAACATGTTATACCACCGGGGTGAAATTAATTTTGTACTACCCAGATAACATTTACGGTCGGCGACTTAAAAATGACGTCATTTTAAGGTACTTATACAGTCAGTCCGAATAGTCCGATGTTGGTCGTAGAAGTACGTACTAGTTGGTACTAGGAACGTCATTTTACCGTCAGCCAGTATACGTCCTGTGTTGGACGCAAGTTGGACGTTATACTGACGGACGGACGGACTTGCCTCCTTTTTTCTCAGCTCAGTCGCGCCATTTTTCTATGCGCATCGGACGTGTCGCGGAGTCCTTTTTGTTGTTGAGTTTGTGTTATTCAAAGAAATTGAACCTAAAGTGTGTTAGTAATGGACGAGGACCGCCCAGCCAAGTGCGCAGTGATCCAGTTTATTGTTTGCGGTGGCGGTGCTATTTCTGTTGTGGATTCAGAGTGGCTGAAGCCACGATGGTGTGAAGTGTATTGGCCGGTCATAAAAAGGCCCAAAGCTTTTGAGCTGATCCTCAATCTCAACACGTCCCCCAGCGAAAATTTGAAACTTTATGGTGTGCAGCAAGTGTTTTACGAAACTGGTAGGTACGTATTTTATCCCTTTCCTGCATGGGTAGCATGCCACCGTGATACAGCACTATCACACATTCGCTCTTTTTCTATTTGCGCACGAACGAACGAGATAAAAGACGTGATACAGCCGTATCACGTGTAGCATGCTACCATAGTGTAAATAAAATAATAGTGATGAAGCTCAGCGGTCGTGGCGGGTCTATGCCCGCGCGGCATGCGGGGTACGGGCGTACCCTAACTCAATTCGCTGTTAAGATACGCGCGCAGGCAACGTGGGTCGGGAGGCACTCCTCCCGGCCCCCGCACGCCCCGCACGATTGGCCTGTCGCGACCGCTGAGCTTCACCACTATTAGTTCTTTACACTATGATGCTACGGCTTCTGGGGCTAGTACGCCAACCGGCGATAGCGACATTTAACACATTCATCTGCCAAATTTAGTCTTTTATCTTTTTCGTTCGCGCCCCAATAGAAAGAGCGTGATAGAGCTATATGACGCTATCGTGGGTTGGCGTACTAGCCCCGCTAGTCAGTTTTCAGTTTCGGGGAACCTGGCTTCTCGGGATGCTTGTATGAATTAACTACGACGACGCTTCTTTTTAATAACGCAGAGAATTATTAAAGGGTTGGATATAGAATTGTATAGCAGGAGGGGAGGGGTGCCGGTGAATGGGGAGGGGCCGCTGACGGGTCCACTAGTTATTTATATATTGTCTAAGAAAATAATTTTGGTTTGATTTACAAGTACCTAACTAACTTATTTCTTTTTACAGGTGTCAGGTCGAGATGTTTCCAGTAAATTGCCACGTACAATGAAGTCCTACATTTCCGACAAGCTAGCTGCAGAGTACAATTTCTATGGAATGAAAACTGCAACGAAAACCAAAATCGAAAAAGTTTTTTGCACTCTACGCCTCAGAGACTGCATTGTAGGTGAGTACATAAGTACCTACCGAAATTCTCCAATACTATCTCAATATTGTTTGCGTCAATCCCCCATTCAATATCTTTGCACTATTTGGAATTCAAATAATTAGTTTTAATGAATTATTATTAGGGTTCCGTACACATCGGTTGTCAATGGGACCCTATTACTAAGCCTATTCTGTCCATCCGTTTTTCAGTATATCACAGCGGTATAATCTCAACAACTGTAAACAACTCCACAACAGCACGGCTAGCATGCCATCCACGACAAAGCGTTTAAACGAGAAAAACGTCATGCGCGCTCTTTCTGGCATACGTAAATTAATAAGGATGGTGGCACATCTCGATTTTTATCGTTTTCTCGGAGGTGGTATGCAAGGCCTACTGAGGTAGCCTCATAACATATTCAGTTTGTTGTTGTGGCATCTAGGTATCTTGGCAAATAATAAAATACGGAATAAAGATACGGAGCCCTGTGTGCGTGGGTGCTACTCCCACGACCATTTTTATACAATTAATAAATTGTATCTTTCTTGTTTCTTTATAGAAGGCGTTGTTAGCACAACTGCAACTGCAACGGCAGAGGGCGTCGAAGTTAGCATCAAAACCTGGCTACAGCATGCTCCAGAAAGGATAAATAGTTAGAGGCTTTGGTTTTCCCATACGGTAAACTTAGACGGTAAACAACAGCTTCAAACTATCGCCTCTCCGAATTTAAATTGATTTCTTTATAATTATGTAGATGCAATTAAAAATGTACGAAAATGCTCGGATCTTAAAATGTTTAAACTATTTTTAGAACATCTTTTACTAAAAGTAAAATCTCTAAATAAAATTTTACATTTCGGTGTTCATTAATTTATTTATTTACAACCCTAGTTCACTCCACCGTAGTCTAGGAACGTCATTCTACGACTGACATTCAGAAACGAAATTTGAGTATTAGTTTCTATTTTGATATGTAAAAATCAATAAAATTTTGACATATCGAAGTAGGATCTTATACTCAAATCTTATCTCTGAATCTCAGTCTAAAGCTGCCTATCCATTGACGCGAGCTGGCTGGCGGAGCGGTGTAGCGAGGAAAATATTAACCAATCAGGATTGCATAAAACCTCGGCCGAGATTCGGCTTAGTTATTTATTCATTATTATTCAGTCATTCGTTATTCAGTCTTAGTAAAACTCCGCTTCCCCGCTCCGCCAGCCAGCTCGCGTCAATGGACAGGCAGCCTAAGGGTGCGTCCACATCTGGCGAACGCGCCGCAAATGCGCAACTCGCGAGCCGCTCGCGAGCTGCACATTCGCGGAGCGTTCGTCAGCTGTGGACGCGCCCTAAGGTCCCTGGATCGGTCTTGATATGACGTCCTAAGTACGTCTAGTCTCGTACCTCGGTGACGTACATTTTAGACGTCTGTAGGACCGATAAAGGACGTACATTTGTCACAACCTAATGACGTCTTGATACGACGGCCTACGGACGTCTTAATACGACGGCCTACGTACGTCTTGATACAACGGCCTACGGACGTCTTGATCCGACGTCATTAGGTTGTGACAAATGTACGTCCTTTATCGGACCTACAGACGTCGAAAATGTACGTCACCTAGGTCGAGCAAGACTGTAAAAAGACGTCATTAGGACGGCTAAATGTTATCTGGGTAAGGTTTAGGCTTACCTATACTTACTCTACTTAGGTACCTACTTTATGATTTGGGACTCGGGTAATTAGTGTTCCGTACTAACAGTTGTTTGTCATGTATCGTAAATAAAAACTAGTATAGTCAGACATTAACTATGTATTGAGTCACATAGTAATTGAATATCTTTTTACACTGGCATACTGAACATGATTATGCTATGCTACTAGTACAAGTTGGTGCCATCTTGATTGATTTTCCGCCTTCTATCACCTTTTTTCTAATATTCACGATTTTTATAAAATTTTACATCGCTATAGTATTTGAAATACTTACAGGTAATAAATATGACATTTTTGACAAAAAAAATTAAAAACAGTTTTAACAAGAATTATAAAAATTAAACTTTTTTTATTTCTTTTATGTGATTGGATCATTATTTGCTATAAATATGCCAGATTTCAGCTTCCTATTATCTAACGGTCTCTGAGAAAAATGCCTGAGACAGACGTACGGACGGACAGACACCGATCTGATTCCATAAATGTTCCGTTTTGCCAAATTTGGTACGAAACACTAAAAATGATGAAACTAGGAGATTTTTTGAAAGTTTTCCTTGACAAGCCGGGCGATCTTAGGTCACAGTACCTTAGCGAAAAGTCGCCTCGACCAAACCTCCTAACGATCTTACCGAAAGTTGTTATTCCATACCTACCAGTTCTCAAGCGTGACCCGAAACTTTCAGTTTCCTCTCGGGCTCACAATACCTTATCTGAATAAAAAATAACTAGGTACTTAGGACTTTTTACCATCTGATATCTCTTTATTGGAGTAAGATAAGCTGTTGTGTTAAACAAGTTGTGTTCAAACTGCCATTATCGTTTGACTTTGAATATAAAATGTATGATAACTAACTCCATACTTTCAAAATCTGTGGTAGGAAACCTAGGAATCACTGCGCTAGGAACAAAATGATGATTGTTACCGACTTACCGAGGGCTTGGAACCGGTTCGCAAAGTACAGGTTCTGTATCGGTACTTAGAGGTTCTTGCTATTTCGGTACATATGGGTACCGGTTCCTGACGGTACTCCGCCTTACAAATACTGGTATCAAATTCAGATATCCGCCGCATTATTATGAAAATGCTGATTAACTATCTTTTTTGCTACATCTGTTTTTGCGCTCTAACTACCGTTAATATTTTTTGTTACCGGTATAATACCAAAACTGATTAGAAAGAAATAGAACAGGTATTACAACTGGTACCGCGGTACCAGTAGACGTCTGGCACCGGTATCATACTAAAGCCAGTGCCATGCAGTCCCCAAAAATACCCATGCCTGGTTTCAAGTACAGCATGCTTATAAAGGTATAAACTTGTAATGATATTTCCAGCGTTCCAGGTTCGTTAGTGGTAAAATACTCTTATAGCAAGTTGACCATTGACTTGCCTTCACTAATCCGCACTTGGTCTACGTGGTGGAGTATGTCCCACTACCTATCGTCCTTATTCAACAAAATCATATAGGCTATGACTTACAGACAAACATTATAAAAACGTTACAGTTATGGTATCACTTCGGTCTTTCTATCAGTCTGAAACTTTTCTCAAAGCCGTTAAAATTAAAACCTATAAAATGGCTGAATCGTGTCTTACGCGGAAACACGTAATGCAAGTTCGACTATGATCAGTTTTTATGGTAAACATCGAGGGGGGTGGTTCGTACCTTCATAAAGTGAAAACGAACATCATGAGGAAACGTGCTCGCTGCAATAGGGATAATGGAGACTCTAAATAAATCAAACATGGCTCTAGAAATCTGGCGCAAAATGTGACGTAACTAATTTGTATCAACGTATCTGCAGACCGGAGTGTATCAGATAAATCAGAAATCGGACGACGCGACGTTTCATTTATTTAATGTAGAACCTGATTACGCCCACATGTGATCGGGAAATTGCGTTGGATTTACCAATAAAATACCATTTGGTAGCAATATTTTATCTACTTGATATAGGATGGGATAATGCCTTCATAGAGTGAATTTATATTTTTGGAAAAATAAAACGAGACAGTTTGAAAAGATTTTTTAACTTGTAATGCCTGTTTCACGGCCGGGTTTCGACTTTATCTAGTGGGACATTTATTTGAGAAATTTTGTTTTGTTTTGTGTTTTTATTCTTACGTAACATATACATGTAAACTACCCAGCACCAAGACGAAATTTTGTTTTCGATTTTATAAAAATATGGATAACAAAATCTCTAGATTTCCTTAAAGTCTGCTTGTAAAAATCTGAAATTTATTGACTTCAATATATGAGTGCATTTTATGAGGTCCATCTTCCACAGGGTCTATAAAACTGGTAGACGATAAATTCAGTTCTTAAACTTTGAATATCACGAAAATGAACCGACTTATCTTTCCGGCATTATAGCGGGAAGCAATTTATTATACAGTCATGACAAAGGCGACAAAACAGAGAAATTTCCTTTACATTCTGCGCAACGTTGCAAAACTCGCCGGGTGGAAGAAAACTTCAGAAATCATGTAAAAATTTCTAACCATCTGCTAGAAACAAATGATGCACACTGAAATTCGAGTTACAGTTGAATTCTCTGGCGACGTAAAAGATATTTCATATTCACGCTTTAGAACTTATATTGTTTATTCAATGTTTATTATTAAAACCGCGTTGTACTCCACATAAATCTAAAGTTGTTTAAAAATCCGCATTAAACTTATTCTTATACTGCCGAAAATTAATCTCAACTATTTAAAATTTCATCAGCATTCACCGACTAAATTAAAGCAGAGAATCCGGAACTTTCTCTTTGGGTATTAAATTAAAAACTTTACGAAAAATGTGACGTGCTGCGGCTACGTAGCTATAGAGGCTGAAAAGTTACTTTCAAATGCTTAATTTTTTAATTAAAATCCATGAGAAAACGAGAGCCATATAATTAGATTTCTGATAAACCCAATCAATCTCAAATTTTACCGGTCATTTTGAACCTGTGTCAGAATTCCCCATGCTACCTACACCCTAAATGTTTTCCGTGTCCGAATGTGGAATTCATTTTGTAACATTTTTGCGGGATTAGCGTATAATCCCACTTGGTGGTCGTTCATCAAACGCTAATGACCGTCGACGTGGGTTTTTTGAGTGACGCGGCCCTGACACGTGCTGTGCGATCTCAGATTGGCCCCTTTTAAGCTCAACACACACGGCCGCTATAATATGTTTTTGTACTCTTCTAACGCACGCAAATTGCTATCGGTTCCTCACACTCACACGTTGGAAAGAGACGCGCTTATGTAATTTTGTGTGCGTAAGAAGAGTACAGCAACATATTATAGCGCGTGTCTGTGACGACCGTTACCGAGATGCAGTTTTATTCCTAACTTTTCTAAGATAAAACACGACTGCAGAATGCGGGGTGACACTTTTATTTTATTTTCTGCCTTTAGTCTTGCATGAACTCGACTGTGGGCGGAACGGACATGCAAAGCTGGAAAGAATCTTTATTTCGCTCTATTCTGAAGCTTCTAGTCTGACTTCATAAGATTACTTATATATTAGAATGGTTTCGTTTTTTGTTCCGATTCTTCTCTTCATTTTAAGTATAATTAATTCTGTTAGCAATAAATTTCAAATTGAAATTAATTTGAGCTCCATAGAAATGCAATATTGACTGGTAGGTAAATGGGAAACCATCTTTCATTCGATTGTTCTCTCCGCGAATCTAATTTCAATTGGATCACAGTTATTGTTCTTATGAAGATCAATTGAATCGTTGGGTTGAATTAATACTATCAATTTAGAGGAAACTAAAATAAAACCTTAAAAACTGTCCTCGCTAAGACTTCTTCAGTTTGTTGGCTTTGAACTTTTCTTTCTCTCGTAATTAAAACGCTATTGAATAACTTTTGCATTTTATTTCTTCAGCAACTTTCTTGATCGTTGTTATAAATTGATTCTAGAAAGCTTTTTTGGAATAGTAAGTAAGTAAGTACTTAAATGTGTCGTCGTATATCTATGCATAACTATGCCTGATATATTTTTACTTGTAACAAAACATCTGTTGTAAATCTCACAGAAATAACAATGTCTCTACTCTCTAATTTCTAAAGTTGTAGATCAGAATTTCGTGCAAACAAGGTGTACCTTAATAGGTACCTAGCCTTCGATAATACGCCAACAAAACGTTGAATGGAATCCATTGTTCCTCGAAACATGTCCGTGGATAGATTTGCCATGATCTATAATGCAGATAGCTACGCTTACAACATGCCTACTGGCGGTATTTAGAAAGCAATGCGTGATACTACCTAATTTGTAATAATTAGCTATCAGAGATTGAAGCCGTGTAGATAAGTCGCATCGTGGCTGAGGCACTGTTCTCCCCAAGGAACTTGATTATGCAGGGCCCGACTTAATATGCTGACAGTTTTTTAAAAGTCTGATCAGACCGTCAAACTGAACAACTTTCTCTATGGGACTAAAAAGGAACTCGCGGAAAAAAACTGCTATCCCATACATTTGGGTAAGGCCTCCACAGCTCAGGTACGTTTGATAGCCTGACCCCAGTGTGGGGTCAATGGTCGCTCATTGAAATAAGGCTCATTTTAGGTTTCGTTCCTGAAGCGCAATGTTCGAAATTTGAAAAATCCGGTTGAGTAACTATCTGTTACGGTATCTAACTATTAAATAATCTGTGGAAAAGCTAAGATTGCAGTTTTGTGTGGAATAGAAGATATTTTTGCGATTACAGCGTTGGTCCCATAGAGAAAGTTGTTCAGTTTGATGGTCTGATCATCCTCTTAAAAACTGTCAGCATATTAAGAAGGACCTTATACAGGGTGAAATTGATATCATTAGCATCCTTTTAAACTAAGAGGCTACACATCAAACTGAACAACTTTTACTACTTGAGTAAACAAATCGGAGCAAAAAAAAAATCTGCTGTTGCATACATTTGTGTCGTGTAGGCATTGCAGTTTAGTATGGAACAGCTGATTTTTTTGTTGCTCCGATCGGTTTGCTCCCATAGTGTCCCAAGTTGTTCAGTTTGATGGGAAGACTCTTAGTTTAAAAGGATGCTAATGATATCAATTTCACCCTGTATATGTTCCTTGGGGAAAGTTGTACATTATCATAAGTACCTACAATCGGCTACAATCGGGCTCTAAAGTAATGCAACTGTTTACACTCACATCATGCATAATAAGCTCATGTCTGCCCCGATATTCCTCGATCTAGATTCAAAATATCCACATTTTTATAATGGTAAACGTAACGTAAGACTTTTCTTTAAATCTGCAATGATCTATAAAAAATCCAATCTACAATAAATAATATCGAAAAATTGAATTTGCCATAGCCCAGGTTCATATTGTTCGGTTAATCAACGTTAATCAAGTTACCAGTTGACGGGTGTCTCGTGCACTACATTTATCACGGGAATCTAGTTAGTCTGGGGAACAATGCTTCCTATATTAATGTACATATAGCATCTTCTTCATCCTTGTTATGATTAAGTGGAAGAGACTTCACTGAGCCCGAGTTGTATTATTTTGCAACAACATCAGCCCAGCCCATGTACACGTTGTAGTTAAAGTTAAAAATAAAGACTTCAACAATTTTTTTTACAGTGAAGCGTTTTCCAATACTAGTAAAAAAAATCTGTAGATTACTTCTAAGTATCTAAAAATTTTAACAAAAAGTTAAAACCGCCTTCAAAAAAACTAAAAAGTTAAAAAATAATATTGCAGCCAATGACTTTTTCGTTCGCATCATAAGAACATTAATTTGTTTTATTGAAGTCGCTGTCAAGCCGGTACAATTCGCGACAGGGCTTGCATTTTTTGGCTTGGCTTGACACCGACTTCTATAAAACAAATTAATGTTCTTATAATGCGAACGAAAAAGTCATTGGCTGCAATATTATTTTTTAACTTTTACTACTACTACTACTACTAACACTAGTTGGCAGTACGATTTTCGAAGGTTCCCCTCGATTTCTCTGGGATGCCATCATCAGATCCTGGTTTCCTTATCATGGTACCACCCTCGGGACATCTCCTTTCCAACAAAAAAAGAATCATCAAAATCGGTTCATAAACGACGAAGTTATCCGCGAACACACATAAAAAAAATATATATACGGTCGAACTGAGAAACCTCCTCCTTTTTTGAAGTCGGTTAAAAATAGATACTCTTTCTTTCGCTGCAGCGAATGTCCCGTGGCCAGGCTGTTATACTTAAAACGGTAGTGATTATATTCTCTTTGGTTATACTGTGCTAAAAGTTAGGCTAAAAGTGAATCTCCATAGTAATTTTGACATTTTCAACTGTTGAGCTCAGCAAATGAGTTTCAAAAATCGCACTCCAGATAGCTTAATATTCATGATTGCACACCATCCTTTCAGTGTCTTTAAGTACATTTTTTTTAATGAAACCTCCTTATTATTTAATTTTAATAATTACGTAAGTAGGTACACTAAAAATCTGTGTAATGTAATAGGTTGGATGAGGGAAAAACGATGTTTTAGGATATGGGGGGTATCCCCTTAAAGGTTATTCTTTCGTGTAAGATTGAGCCATGTATATCGTAAGACAATAAATCAGTGTCGAGATAATTAAGTCATTCAGCTATGAGGCCGTATACAGGCTGACTGCCCAGGATGCAGCAGACGAACTCAGGTTTCGTCACTCGGGCAAGCTCTTAGTTGGTTATTGGTTTTAAGTACCTAAAATAAAAAAATATTAAAATACTTAGTGCTTGTTTCACCACTTCTGAGTAAGTTCTTGTTAGCTTATCCGACAGATACTTTGACATATTTTGTATGAACAAAAACTTACTAAGAAGTGACGAAACAGGCCCTTACTATTTTGTTTTTAAATGTTGGCCGATAATTTTGCTTGGCAGGTATTTGATTTACCGGTAAAATGATCTTTAATATTATGAACGTAGAACCGACCCATTTCACGTTGTTAAATTATTTGAAAGGGCAAACTCTGCCACTGACAAGAAAGCTTTCAACGACAAGTCCATCCCTTGTTTCCTTGTTCAGGAAACTGGAGCAATAATAATAAGATGATATCTTGAAGGTTCTAAGTTATTAATTAACGTCGACATTCTGTCTTATTTTGCTATTATCTGAATAATAAAATTAATGGAAATATGCATGCATATGCTCACAAGTATGAATTAAAGTACTTCCAGAATTTTGGAAGTTTTCAGGAATACTTCAGGAAAATTTCCGGAATACTTCCTGAATTATGGAAATTTTCAGGAATACTTCCAGAATCTTTCAGGAATAATTCCAGAATTTTTGAAGTTTTTAGGAATACTTCCCGAATTTTGGAAGTTTTCAGGAATACTTCCGGAATACATCCGGAAAACTTCCGGAATTTTGGAAGTTTTCAGGAATACTACCGGAAAGTTGTCAGATCCATGCCAGACCTTGCGGGCCATTACGTCCAATCCACCTTTAAAGTAATTTGTATTGAAATAGTGCCGCACTGCTAGGGAAGGGTATCTACATCGAAGAGTGAGTCGTGCTCGTGACCAGTTAATAAGAAAAAATTTAGTAGGTTTGTGACAATTTGCGTGTTTCTGTGTGAGAAAAAATAATAGTGAGTCTCCAAACCGATTGGAACAAATAAAAAATCAGCTGTTCCATACTAGAAGAAGAAAGAAGAAGACGTGACGATTCCACACGAGAAGAAGAAGCTGTTCCATACTAAACTGCAATATCGACGCGCCAGTTCGCGACTCAAATGTAATCAACAGCAGATTTTTTTTGCTCCGATCGGTTTGCTCCCATAGTAAAAGTTGTTCAGTTTGTTGGGTAGAATCTTAGTTTAAAAGGATGCTAATAATATCAATTTCACCCTGTATAATCATAATACCTAAATAATTATATCGAAACATTCATATTTAGTGATATAGGTTAAACTTTTACGGACTTTATGGATTTACAACAGAGGTTATAATTATTGGCTTAAACCGGTTCCATTTTGGAATATTTGTCACTCTTATTTTTCACTTTGTAGTCAACGTGAAATATAAGAGTGACAAAATAATATTCCAAAGTAGAACCGGTTCAAGCTAATATAACCTCTGTTGTAAATCCATAAAGTCCATAAAAGTTTAACCTATCACTAAATACGAAAGTTTCGATGCTTGTTAGTTGGAATTTGTAACTTTTTTCGGATTATGTAGAGCGAACCGAAGAGTCGTTTTTATCGTTTCTATTTCTATCTCTGAATTCAATTGTATAAAAGTTAAAACTTTGTTTTATGTGTGGCTTTATACCTATCGATACCTTTTGAAAATGTACATTGAGTCAGACAGATCATATTTTGTGCACAATAAAAGTCAAATACTCGTTAGCTGACTATGAGTAGGTATTATAATATTTTGTTGAAACCATTCAGGGTGTAAACTTAAATGCGTTAAATTCTTTAAGGGGTAAGTACTTCAGAACATCATTATTCTTGTTTTTTCGTGTCAGCATAAGCAATATCGCATAACAATGATAAAAACAACAACAAAACGCAAAAAAATTGTTGTACCTAACTACCATATCTTCAATGACAAATATATGGAACAGCAGATTTTGTTTGTCGATTGCGTTGGTCCCATACTGAAACTTGTTTAGTTCGATAATCTGAAGCACCCCAGAGACATTGTAACGTATTTATTTTACAGCCGTAGGTATAAGAAAGGATTTTTAGATATTCATCCGTTTTTGGGGTTGATTGAGGTGGAAGATTATGTGTTGATTTCCGTAGCGAACCACGAGCAAATAGCTGCATACAGCTGTTTTTTTGTTCATCTATTCTCAGATGCGAGTACCAAAATTAGAAGCCTTTTTATGATGTAGGATGTAGGTAACAAAGCTGGGATAAAATGTGACGTTTCCTACCGTGCTATTTTGTGGCCCATATTTTATTACCTATTTTATATCCTATAGGTACCTATCTTAACTAAATTAAAACTCAAACGCTATAGCAGGAAAGATAAAAATAGCGTGTGAACTCAAACATTTCGAATTGAAAATGCAAAATATATTTTTCTCTATTCCTAAAAATCGTATTGCAAAAGAATGTAGGGTACACTATCTGGTTTTTGACACGAATTCAATTTCAATCCAAAAAGCGTTGCTGCGCTTAAAGACAGTGGATGACGCTTATACCCGGCTAGCTAAATCGAATGGAAAACATTTGGGACTTTTACCCTTTTCCGCCGTTCAAACTCCCAAACTATTTCCTTTTAGTTTGATCGCTAGTTTCAAATTGTTGTGACCGACTTTTGGAGTATGATTGTACCAAGAATTTCGAGTTACGATCCGTAATAAAGCGAGATTTATGCGACCGTATAAATTTTTACTTTAGTACTAGAAAACTGTAATTTGGCATGGGTATACATATGTATTAATTACGCCGACAAAGAGGTAAAACAAAATCTTTAAAAAAAAATGCTTATCCCTTCGTGTGGGGTATCATTGGATAGGTCGTTTAAAAACATTTTAAGTGTGACAAAACCATTTTTCGATTTAGGGATCCCTTAGCGAAATATTAAGCTTTTACACGTAAAGCGATTTTTTTGTTAGAGTCAAGTGTCCTCCCGTCATTTTAATTCTGAAACGGATATAAAATTGAGTCGAAAATATTTGAATATATTTTTCGGTCCGTTCAAAAACAAAAACGCTGCACACGTTCAATGATTTACTGTATTTTTTCTGCTTCGATTCCTTCCTATCGGATGTTATTATTTATTTCGGCTTTCGTCGTTTCATTTTATTAAATTACCAGAATTTTTGTATCGTTTCATATATTGTCCTTTCAATAACAATAAGTAAAGAAACACAATCTCATATGTACTATTACTAGTACCTTGAATTTGTTGTATATTTGTTGAAAGAAAATAAAAATACTTTTGCGAGGTTTAAGTATTTGTAAAATCTTCGAAAATTTAATTTCTTTTTCCTTACTTTCATCCCGACATTTCCCCATGAAATTAATAATGTAACGATCCTTTATAGCAAAGTAATCATTTTGATTTGTTTCAGTTGTTTTGTTCATTTTTAATAAAATTTTCGGAGACCTTTTTTTGAAGAGGCTTTTAAAAGCAGAAGGTACCTAACCCAAACAGGCGACACAAAAATCTCATTTAATTTCAAACTTTATTAAATAAATATTAGTTTCAATTAACTTCTGTGTAATTCATT
This sequence comes from Agonopterix subpropinquella, assembly GCA_922987775.1. Lineage (NCBI taxonomy): Eukaryota > Metazoa > Arthropoda > Insecta > Lepidoptera > Depressariidae > Agonopterix > Agonopterix subpropinquella. The sequence continues at coordinate 6,572,138 of OV277704.1, read as the reverse complement.
ATCCCATGGCTCTCGACACGGAGGTCGTGGTTTCGATTCCCACGGGGGACACCTAGTGATATGTCACTTTGTGCGTTTTTCCCCAGTTTTCTTTTTTTTTTTTTTTTTTTTTTTGCGCTCACAGGCACATACATTGTAATGATCCCAAGAAAGCACTATTTATAGGCTGTTTATTATGGAAACCATACAACAACGGCACAAACATATAAACATCCATGACCGAACCGGGATTCGAACCCAGAACCCTGGTTTGGCAGTCCGGCGTGGTAACCATTACACCAACCGGGTCGTCAGTTGGCTAGGATATTGCAGGCTGAATCACGGATTGTGTATGAAAAGAAAAATGATTCCGTGCTTCGGATGGCACGTTAAGCCGTTGGTCCCGGCTACTATTTCTGGTGGTACTAGTCGTTACATAAAAACCAAGTCAGAGGCCGTAAGGCGGTCTAAAAAAACTCTGACACCCTCTGCCCACACGATAAGAAGAAGAAGAATTAACTTCAAAGGAACCTATGATATCAAACGGTCGTAATTATAATAGGTACTCTGTGATACTAAGAAGATAAATGTTGATAAATGTTTCGAAGCTGTGTGAGTTTCTTTAGAATATACAACTTAATTTCCACTCGTGAGCGTCGTAGAAGCTGACGAAGGTATATAATGGTTTTTATTCGAGTTTTTGGATGAAAGACGAGCCTCCACTTGACACTTCTTTTTCATTCTGAATCTGCTTGTAAACCATTCTTAAAATAAAATTGTACCTATTCAAATGTTGTTATGTTAGTAGTTGTAGCAAAGTTCTGTACTCAAAAGGGAATACATACGAAAGGTTATGTATTCAAGGTCCAACTTAATATGCTGACGGTTTTTTAAGACCATCAAACTGAACTACTTTCACTATAGAGCCTACCTCGGGAAACGAGAAAAAAAATCTGCTGTCCCATACAATACTACTAAAACGTACGGGACAGTTGATTTTTTTCGCGTTTCCTGAGGAACGCTCCATAGTGAAAGTTGTTCAGTCTAGGCTGTCACTTATACCCTGTATAATGTTTCTGAGATTAATATTAGTATGATAGAGATCTTCTCCGAAACTAGTTCGTAGTACCATCAGCCATGAATGTCAATGAGGCGAAGGAAGTGTGTCAGAAATCAGAATACGTACCATGTGGCATACCATTGGCCTCGATTCGGAGTGTACAACGACTTAACTAAACTAAATTTATTCCTGTCACTTTCTAAAATAAGATTAAGAAAAGAGACAGAAAACCAACAGCTGACTTTAGTCCTGTCAAAGTGACGTTACACGCCCAAAAACGACTTAAATAAGAGGCCGTACATTATGATGACATCTTATTTTGCGCATTTAACGTCACTTTGACAGGACTAAAGTCAGCTGTTGGTTTTCTGTCTCTTTTCTTAATCTTATTTTAGAAAGTGACAGGAATAAATTTAGTTTAGTTAAGTCGTGGTACACTCCGAATCGAGGCCATTGTCACGGCCTGTGGTTTATTTCCTAGAGCATAATCAGTTCATATCATCAATCCTAAACCATTACTTACTTGTTTATACTACTCTTTTGTCAATTACCTAGATATAATACAACAAGACAGCCCGGTAGCACAGTCGGTAGTGAACCTGCCTGCTGTGCCGAGGGTCGCGGGTTCGAATCCCGTAAGGGACAAATATTTATATGATGAATATGAATATTTGTACCCGAGTCATGGATGTTTGTATTTATATATGTAATCTATATCGTTGTCTAGTCATCATAATACAAGTCCAGGCTAGATTCTGGTACTTTAAATGTGACTAGATAATTTGTGTGACATTGTCCAAGATATTTATTTATTATTTTTTATTTATTTATAATACGTATCTTTCTAACTATGATAAGTATGAAAGGCGTCAATAATTTGAATTTAAAAAGGTTACTTCAATTTCTTTAATCGTCTTTATTTAGGGCTACATATATTATGTACCTACATTTATAATCAAAGCTGTACCCATAATGTTTGCAGTTGCATAATATGTTAATTGTAGCGATCCACAGGTGTGGCATTTAATTACTGAGATCGATTAGGCGAATAGTTGAATCTATTAACACTAGTACACAGCTGGCTTTACTATAGCTTAGTTAGACTGATTGTTCAAGGATTGTTCCGACTTACAATGATCGTCGATGTCTTCTTCGTCGTCTGAGATTGCCTCACTAACTTCTCTCTGCTTCTGGGTTACCAATCTAAATATCAATGATTTATAAAATGTTGGAGACACTGTTTTTATGACTAGAGAAAAATTCAGATTTTTTTCGTAGAATCAAACCATTCTCATTGTTTTCCCAGACTGGGTTTTTAAACCACTGAACCGATTTTGATAGTAGAGGTGTCATTCGAAAGCAATTTGACTAAAGATGGGTCGCTATATACCAATAATTATGTTTTTGTAATGTTTGATCTCAAAATAACGCATTTGCATAGGTACATGAGGTCAGATTAATATAGAATTTGACTTCTAACTTGCCTCAGAAGTCCAATATGACTTCCTCATCGTAAGATTAACCTTCTAGTACCTAGTCATGGTGAAAATTTCATGCTTCTTTCACAAAGTGCACAATTCAGACCAAAATGTCAATGCAGCGCTCTACTATTAGGCTGCCTGTCCATTGACGCGAGCTGGCTGTGCGAGCTGTGTAGCTGTGTAAATATTAACCAATCAGAGATCCGACCGAGATCGGCCGAGCTCCTGATTGGTTAATATTTACACAGCTACACAGCTCGCACAGCCAGCTCGCGTCAATGGACAGGCAGCCTAACACCATTCAACGTTTGTCATCCCCATTATGATTTGTCCGAAGATTAGTTTTACTAAAATTAGATAAGGAATCTGATTTTTTGCTGTTATCCGAAAATATGTGTCCATTATTTTAATAGTCCCAACTACTCAAGCAAGCATGCAAGCAAGCATGCAAGCAAGCAAACAAGCATACAAGCTAGAGCAAGCATGCAAGTAAGCAAGCACGCAATTAAGCACACATTACGTAGGAAATCAAACCTAAGTATGTTCTATAAAATAAATAGGTAAGTACTTTTTTTCTTGTTTAGAGGTCGACAGGAAACCTATTGATGTAGCTAAGACTGTTTGGTCACAAAAGCAATATGTTTATTTTCTTCACACATAGCTAAAGGCTACAACAAAATAGGGTAGATAAGATGTTGTGTTGGCGTCTAGAGAATGGGAATTATGTCCAGTTACTCGCGGCTGAAGGGAAGATTTTGATTTTACTTGTACTGACATAGGCTTATGGATTTAGTTGCGAGTAAACATTCCGGTTTGGTCCTTGGAAAGTTTGCTTATTTGTTCCTTTCTTTAGTATAAGACGGGTGTGTTCGTATTTTCGGCATTTATATTTTTAAAAAATGTGCCTGTCGTGACATGACGTCCTTCAAGTTTGAGTAAAGGAGAAAGGCTATGGGAAAGGCTAATTCACACTTGAGAAGAAGTTTCTACGGAAGGGTTACCTCGTGGCTTGGCGCAGTACAATGGAATAAAGAAAAGCCATCTAAACTATTATAAAACTGTAACAGAAGTGTGTCTGTACATTGAAGATATTTACAAAAAAAAGATTACGATATGATTTTTAGATGTCCCTGATTCCAAATCACCAATTTTTGGATTTTTTGTCTGTCTGTTTGTTTGTTTGTTTGGGTGTTTGTTTGTTCGAGTATCACGCAAAAACTACTGAACCGATTTTGATGAAACTTTTTTGTTTGATAGCTTATGATCTGACTTAAAATCTGGTATATAATTTATGCGGACGAAGTCGCGGGTAAAAGCTCGTAAGACATAAAGTGTCAAAAATCCATCGGGCGCGTCATTAGTGCGGATAACTTCACCATGTACCTATTGTACCTACTCATGAAACTAAACAACTTTTACCATGGACAAAGAACCATGGAGCCAATTTTCGCGTAAAAATAACACCTACCCCATATATTTTAGTCGAATAGGCACTGCAGTTTTGTATAAAACAGATTTTTTTTTTTCGTTTTTTCCAAGTTGTCTACTGAAAATTGTGTAAGCAATGCAATAAACCGATTTAGTAACTATAGTATGTTAAAGCCGCTTCCTGTCGGGCAATGAAATCCTCAATAAAAAGTGTCTGCTAGATGTTTCAATCATCTAAATAAACAGTCTGATTTCAAAAGAGCCTTACTTAAATAAATAAGTTGGTTCAAAGTGACTTTGATGAAACAAAAGTTAACTGTACCGCACTATACGGGTCGGTCGGTCGGTGGTCGAACGAATGCAGATGACCGTCATTGGAACAAACTAGAGTTTTACTACACTATACCCGCTACAATGCAGTTTTCATAAAACTAAATATTAAAATTAGAAAATGTAACCTATCTTACTAAAATGTTGTTGTCTAGACCGACCTTACATACCTAATACTTAACACAACGTTTTGTTGGTTTACTCATAATTTATAGGGACAACACAACACGCAAAATTACACGACGGAATGATCAGACCATCAAACTAAACAATTTTCTCTATGATACTAATATCCAAATCGCGAAAAAAATCTGCAGCAAAAACACCAACTCGACCTATTTCGGGTAGAGCTAATGTTTCTTCTGATTTCTAAATTAGTCCTATAGATAAACATACATACAGACATACATAAGCTCACGCCATTTTCCCAAGAGGGTAGGAAGAGACCACGGACCGCCACACGCTACGACTCTGACATAAGCCTCATTAACATTCATACATATTTTCATGTACTTCCGTCGATTGAGGGTGCTACGCACTTGTCCTTTTCGGAAAAGATCATGGATTGGATCGTGGTATGTTTTCCTCGGACGACCTCTCCCAACACTCACCTTTGCTCGATAAACATTCGTAAGTCTTCTTTCATTCATTCTCTCTACGTGACCGAAAATCTATAGATAAAGTTGTTTGATAGTCTAAATTTTATTGATCATGCTCTTAAAAAACCGTCAGCATATTAAAATGGACATTCTATACCTACGCAAGAGGCTCAACAAAAAAAGTGTTTCGTCTATTTCTAGTATACGTAACATAACTTTACGACCAATAAACATTGTTATAACCTGCTGTTGTCATTTATTGTATCGACTGAGACTACCTAAGCCAGTAACCTAAGCTATAACGTTTATCGTAATCTATAAGACTTCCTCGATTTATCATTTCATTCGTCACAGCCTAAGTTATCTTCGTAGAAGCTAGATATTTTGACGTGTTATAATATATTATTTCAACCCAACTCGACCTCGTTTAGTTAAGCTGACGGCCCGGTAGCACAGTCGGTAGTGAACCTGCCTGCTGTGCCGAGGGTCGCGGGTTCGAATCCCGTAAGGGACAAATATTTGTATGATGAATATGAATATTTGTACCCGAGTCATGGATGTTTGTATTTATATATGTATTCTATATCGTTGTCTAGTCATCATAATACAAGTCCAGGCTAGATTCTGGTACTTTAAATGTGACTAGATAATTTGTGTGACATTGTCCAAGATATTTATTTATTTTATTTATTTATTAAGCTATACCACAGAATAGGTAATAGTATATAGTTGCTATACCTAGGTCCCACCGGCTTCTTGAAGAACCGCCATTTTTATCTATTGTGATCTTAAGAGTAAGGTTTCGATAATAATGTCCACGTCTCATTCATTACTGTACAGTACAATGCAACAGAAATGTGACGTATTCGAACTTTGTTTGATATGCTTTCAAAAGAAAATTTTATAGTTTACCTGTCGTTTCTGACAGATACCTAATACCACGAACAAAAGTACCTGATAGGTACTACTACTAGTAGGTAGACCTGCGTGGTAGGACCACGGGCATTTTTAATTGAAAGCTCTTTTGGCCTTCGCAATCCTTGTGTGAGTCCGTCTGGACTCTTGTTATGAGACTTCTGCCCAAATATTCTACTTGAATCTATACAGGGTGTTAAGATGGACAGTTGCAGTACTTTAGTGGATGATTGTGCTGATACTGAACATGAACACATCAAAATAGGTATTCTACTTTTCATACAGACATTCGGTCAGCTGATTGAATTTAGTATAGAAAGTCCAATTTTTTTTTGCATATTTCCTATAAGTTTCTTAGGGAAAGTTGTCCAGTATCATGGGTAGTAATGAAACCGTTCACCCTAACACCCTGTATGTGTGCTATGGATTTAGGGCACAGTTCAGGAAAGAGTACTAATAACTACGTCCAGTACAGACACTCCCTGCCACTTACCAATTTTGACTTCACCCCCTATCGGTGGACTACAGTAGGCAGTGGTATATTTCTCTCATTGGCACTCACTTCCGTCCCAGCCTCTTCTTGTCGGTGCGAGCAGTTTGTATCAAGTGTCCAGGGAGTGGTATGGGTTTTGTTACAATATCTGAGTAAATCCGTTGGATTGTTTTTTCAGGGTGTTAGGGTAAACAGTTGCATTACTATAAGGGATGATTATACCCATGGTACTGAACAACTTTCCCTGAGAAAAATATAGAAAATTCGAAAAAAAATTACGTTTCGAACAAGCGTTCGACCAGCTGAATGCATTTAGTATGGAAAATCGACAATTAATATTGCGAATTTCCTAATACAGGGTGTAACAAAACACCCTAGTAATACTTAAGGGGGTGCTTCAGACCATCAAACTGAAGAACTTTCACTATGGAGCCAACATCGAGAAAAAAAAATCTGCTGTCCCATACATTTGAGTCGAGCCGGTATTGCAGTTTTGTATGACACAGCTAATTTTTTTTCGCGATTTCAAAGTTGGCTCCATAGTGAAAGTTGTTCAGTTTGATGGTCTGAAGCACCCCCTTAAGTATTACTAGGGTGTTTTGTCACACCCTGTATAGGTTTCTTTAGGAAAGTTGTTAAGTATCATGGGTACAATCACCCCTTAAAGAAGTGCAACTGTTTAGCCTAACACCCTATATTCTCAAATCACCTCGACAATCGATAGATTCTTGACTATATCAGTAGTAAAGTCCGAATTTACGGCCTCTAAGCAACAAAATATAGCTTTTATCATAAAATTGGCTGCCATGTACCCAATATAATGTTATTAGCTTATATCAGGGAGCCCGGACGTTTCGTACCCTTTGATATGGGATTATAGGCGTGCTAGAGGCAAATATGAGGTCTCAGTATTGATTTCTAATACTTGCTTTGTGGTTTATCTTTGTCGGTAGCACATTAATTTGTTCGTATTAATAAAAATTGAGCTAAAGATCCTCTATAAAACAATGCTATGTTTATTGAGGTTCTTCAGATCTTTTCTTTGAGAAAGTTGTTCAGTATCATGGGTACAATCAACCCTTAAAGTAGTGTAACGGTTTACCCTAACACTAGGGTTGCCAACCTTAGTGCGCGGATTAGCGGGAAATTTGCAATCAAGGTGCGGGACGTGGCTCAAAAAAGCGGGACCCAGCTGATGTAAGGCAAAAAACAATGAGGCAAATTATAAAAATAAAAATTTGTTGCCTTTTACTTGGTATGATTTTACAAACATAAAAGTTACTACCAAGGGGTGCAATGAAAGAGCAGTTTGATGAAATCTGAGTTCGTCAGGCGCACCCTGGACAGTCAGTTTCGATACTGCCATTGCTGACTGGCAAACCTTTCCAAACTTAAAAGAAGAAGAATACATGAACTTACCATGAACATCCTACATACCATGTACATACCTATGAACACTGGCATGTAAAAAAGAACGCACAAATTAGAAAAGAAACTTAATAAAGTTTTAAATCTCTTCTTCTGAGTCAACTGAGCTCACAAATAATTCTGCTGGAAAGCTTAGCCAGAAAACGGGACAATAGGCGTCCCGCACATACCTATCGCGGGACGCATCCTCTAGGGGTCTAGAAACGGGACGTCCCGCCTCTCGCGGGACGGTTGGCAACCCTACCTAACACCCTGTATACGTTCCCTGCATAAACCATAGTCAAGTCGAAGTTGGTCTAAATAGCAAACTAATGAGAAAATAGCCAATAAGGCAAGGCAACGTTTAGAATTAACGTTCTTTTGTTCCCCGAATGTTGCAGAAAATCGTTCGTTGCACAATGCGGTCAGCTGTGAATTATTTATCAGGTTTCGTCCGCGACCAGTCACTATGCTATTTGAGAATGCATTAAATGTTAATAACTTATGGAGCGTCGCCGTCGGTAGCGCGATGCGAAGAGGTATGGAAACTCAATCTTGAGGTCCAGGTTCGAATCCGCACGGATAACATGATATGTACCAATGAGTTTTGAAGTGAAAACTTCTTTAGCGGCGTTGTGCTTTTTGGGATGGGTACAAAATGTTAAACTCGCGTCAGGACCGTGACGTCACGTGACCGTTAGAAGTAAGATCTCTTAGTTTTCACTTCTGCCGGCACTCCCGGAGTGTTTTTTTTCTAACTGATGTATATAATACCGACTGCTCTCAAACGGTGATGGAAAACATCGTGAGGAAACCTGCATTCGCTGAAGAAGAAATTTCGATGCGTATGTAAGTCTACCGATGCGTTTTATTTGTGGGATCTACCGCATTGGGCACGCGTGGTGGACTAACGCTTATACAGTATACACCTCCTTTGAGGGTAGGCCTGTGCCCTGCAGCGGGACGTATATAGGATGATGATGAAGTTATAGACGTAATACCGATCCTGATGCGTATAAAATAAAAGTCCATCAATCTGCATTAAGAGGGACGAGGGATTTTATTTAAAACATTCCTACTTTTTTAAAACGAAGTTGAATGAATCGAATCGATCAAGAATGGATCGTTACAATAATATAAATAAGAGACAGATGGACAAAAAAATAAAAAAATAGTTGGTTTGGAGAATTATCTTAACCATTTTTTGTGAATATCTTTCACACGGATCGTGTGTACATACACTAAACTTATGTTACAGTCTGTTACAGTTTATAATACTGTAGATTAAGTCTTCTGCAGTTTTTTTGATTCTGTGTTGGAAAATATGAATTTTTGCCTCATTTCCTTTTCGCGGCTCAACTTTATCTAGGCGAAGAGAAAATTCATTAAAACAGCACTTTTGAACCGATGTTGATTTTTATTATAAGGGTGCAGTTGAAAGACGATATTAAAAGTTTCAAAAAGGAAATCATATCCAGCGACTGGGCATTAACTCAAAGGCAAAACTACTATCGTACTGGAGTCATCGTATCCATTGCCGCATTTTATTCCGCTTCAGTTAATAGATTTAACTAGAAGTAAGTATAAACTCCTCTTGGATAAGTTACTCCGGAGTGGACCATACGGGCCCAGTGCAGATTGGTGTGATCATGATCATCTTGCTGTCAGAGAAGTCATTTTCGACAACTGACTAACCTTCATTCTGCACTGCCACACCAGTGTGAAGGTCAGGAATTTTTTTCCTATGCTACGCACGTGTGTTAAGGATGGCAAAGTTATAGTCTTAACCATAGAGAAATTACGCGCTCCCCTAGGGTCCTAACCTTCTCGCTAAACGGCAATATTTTGGACAAAATTTCATTTTTTAATCACCTGTTTTTATTTATTAAATATAAAAGTAGGTTAAAAAAAATATGCGTATTTTTTTAATTAAATTTTTGATCGATCGTTTTGTCTATAATTATTTTTGAATTTCCTGAAAAACCTTGGCCGCAATGAAATCTATACATCTAAACTATTATAAAACTGTAACAGAAGTGTGTCTGTACATTGAAGATACTTACAAAAAAAAAATTACGACATGGCTTTTACCTGTCCCTGATTCCAAATCACCAATTTTTGGATTTTTTGTCTGTCTGTTTGTTTGTTTGTTTGTTTATTTGTTTGTTTATTTGTTTGTTTGTTTGGGTGTTTGTTTGTTCGAGTATCACGAAAAAACTACTTTTTTTGTTTGATAGGATCTGACTTAAAATCTGGTATATAATTTATGCGGACAAAGTCGCGGGTAAAAGCTCGCATAGCATAGCATAGCATAACATATGCTCACGACTATATTCCCCGAGGACCCCCTCAGGGAATATAGTCAGAGATGTTCTGAAGTTTCAGAATTCACGTTTCACTAGTAGTACCGAAACTCTGTCCAGTGTGACGGGGAGTGAGCCCGTCACCACTTGTAATGGACAGTAGGTACGATACATGCCTCGAAATTGAAGCATGCAGGTTTCCTCACGATGTTTTCCTTCACCGAAAAGCCAGTGGTGCTACAAATCGTACATAAATTCCGAAAAAGTCATTGGTACGAGTCGGCCTGGACGGGGATCGAACCATCGCCTCCTGCACGGCAGGCAAGGTTACGCTCGCCATGCTCGCTACTGGACCACCACGGTAAAAAAAAAGCTCGTAATATAATAAAATTCATAAACAATTACCTACTGAACATGTTACAATGGAATACTATCCATTCTGCACGATTTTATTAGGCTTGACGCTATCTGCCTCTCTCTAATTTTTAACTTGAAAGGACGCAGTTTTACTCCATGACTACATGACTAAGAATTGGACCAACAAACGTGAAATCCCTACTTCCTTAAGACGTAAGCGTTAGCCCATCGGAAAGAAAAAAGACTTTTCGAAGGTCCATAGAGATACATGGTCCTATTGTAGATACAAATGTTAATATGTGTTTAAACATAAAAACCGCCCATGAGCATGTCGGACTCGCCCAGGATAGGGTTCCGTAGCCATTGTGTATTAAAATGGTTCATATTATATAAAAAAAAATTGAAACATAACGAATACGCCATCTATTTTTATGTTACTAAAATATCAATTTAAAACTTATGTTAAAGGTTTTTCTGACACGTTTGCACTACAGAATCCGTTATTATTTTCATTTAATGTACTTAGGTACTAAAAGCTATTAATGTAGAACATTTTCAGAATTACCTAACCGGCTTTGAGCGCAGATATCTCGTGATAGAAACATTATAACGACTTAGTATCTGTGGGTGTTTTGTTTCATTATAAATGTCTAATGAAACAAATCGAGTGAGGTGTTATTGGGTAGGTAGTGAAGTGACCCATCCAAAAACACCTCACTCGATTTACATATTAGAAAAACACATTTTTTTCAACCCACTTTTCGTTGTAAGTAAAAAATAGTTTCTTCTGAACTAACTACACCACATTTCTGTTTTTGGGTTACTATGCTTCTATACGTTCCTTGTTTGATTACGGAACTCTGAAAAGTACTATTCACTGGAATGCCGAGGCCTTTTTTTACCGCGTGAAAAGCGTCAGCTTTTTGCAAAAGCGCTGTAAAGTATCCAGAAATGCGTTCACTACAAGTCCGACTAAAATATTGCACCACCATAATATAAAGAGGAAAAGAATATAAGAATATTCTCATCTCTACTATTATAAAACTGTAGGTAACAGAAGTGTGTCTGTACATTGAAGACATTAAAAAATTGGTATGATATACGGGGTGAAATTGATATCATTGGCATCCTTTTAAACTAAGAGTCTGCCCATCAAACTGAACAACTTTTACTATGGGAGCAAACCGATCGGGGCAAAAAAATAATATGCAATTGCATACATTTGAGTCGAGTAGGCATTGCAGTTTAGTATGGAACAGCTGATTTTTTAGTTGCTCCGATGGGTTTGCTCCTATAGTAAAAGCTGTTCAGTTTGATGGGTAGACTCTTAGTTTAAAAGGATGCCAATGATATCAATTTCACCCTGTATAGTTTTTAGGTGTCCATGTTTCCAAACCACACATTTTTGTGTTCTGTTTGTTCACGCATCACGCAAGAACTACTGGACCGATTTTGATAAAAAATGTTGTGTTTGAAAGCTTATGATTAGACTTAAAATCTGATACTTACTAATAATTTGCTAACTGACGGGAGTGTGCGACGACGTGGGGACTCTATTAATATAAGTACTGGGCAAAAAGAGTTGCAGTTTAGTTTCTGACCACCAAGAAAGGAATTATGATACCTAGCGAGTTTTAAGTATGAATAATTCTTTAATCATGGGCTTATTTTCAAGGGTCAGGTGGTTCAATAATAAATAAAATTGGCCGTTACATAAAATATTGCGCTCGTTGGCGTAGAGGAGCTGAAGTCTAATATCTAATATCCACCCAATCTAAAGGCAGGTATGGAACGAGTAGATTTCTTTTCGCGATTTCAATTTTGCTCCTACTTTAAAAGTTTTTGGATCAGTTTTGTTATCACAACCAACCCTCAAAAAAATTACCAGAGATTCTAAAACAACTCTGTAGGTCGTGGCAACTAATTGGAAGGTTTAAACAAATTCGGTTTAGAGTTTCCCATTTTGTCAGTGTTGGTTTTTGGCTCAGTTTTCCTGGAAATGCAAAAAACGTTAATTAAATTTAATAAAATAAGATGAAAGGGTATTGTTTTATCTGCCTCTGTTTGTAAAAGAGTAATAAAGTGTTACTCTGTTTCTGGTTACTACTTATTCGAATACGGGCCGATGTCGCAATAATTTTAAAATTAATATTCGTTTAGCCCGGGGCCTAATTGTTTAACTACCCGATTCAATCGGTATCAAATCGACATTGTATTTTTGACTGTTCTTAGTGATTCTAACATTAAATTAATTAATTGCAGACAATGGATATGATTACCAAAGAAACAAAATATTACTAAAGAAGGAAGATACCATGTCGATATGATACCGATTGAATAGGGTACCTAGTACTCACAGAAAAATATAAGAGGGGTTAGAAGTGCAAAGTCGGCGTGGAACGCATGCCACAATAAGGCACGCTGATGCTAGCGAGAGGGCACAGGCAGTTGTAGCAGCGTGAGTGGGAAGACAAGAAGCAAAAGCGCTACTTTGCATTTCTAACCCCTCTTATAATGTTCTGTGGTAGTACTAGTAACGCCATAAAAACCCTGGTTACAAAGGCGGTTTGAAAATGTTTATTAAAACAGAAAGTGACTCTTGTCTTCTATTTGTACCATTGTAACCATTGTAACATGAAATCCTTTTATAATAATAATAATAATAAATGTATTTATTCAAATAACCATGATTCATTTTGTTAGTAACACACTTATGTAAACTATGTTAGTAGGTGCTTAATATTCAAATTACAAATGTTCAATGTCACATAAATTTACACAATACAATTAAATTAAATTAAATACAATTAAATTACATTCCATTCATTTCAATTATATTCAATTCAATTACAATTACAATTCAATATGTCAGTCAAGCGATCATTAGTTGCGCGACAAGTGCATCCTACAACAATGACCCAAGTACGGCCCGTCCAGTCTGTCGGCAATCATCATCAGGATGCTGTTGGTGCTGTCCCGCACTCTGCGGATTAAGGAGCCACATCTTTTGCGAATCGTGGCATAAAAACAATCCGTGCGCGCCTCCGCGAACATAGTGGATGCGCTACAAAAGCGGGACAGCCTCATCAGCACCCTGAATGCATTGTTATATTGAACGCGAAGAGCGCTGTACTGTTTTTGAGTATAATTTATCCACAAGCTGCACGTATAGAATGATGTGCAGTAGGCTCTGAATAATGTGAGTTTGACCTCTTTCGAGCTACGTGCGAACCTGCGGGCAATCATATTAGCTCTGACAGACAACGCTCTTCGCTCTCTTTCAATGTCTGCATTGTCCTTGAGGTCAGAGGTTATGAGATGTCCGAGATATTTAAATTGTTCAACTCTTTTAAGTTCTTCTCTTTTTATTTTTCAGGTAAGTCATCACATCAATCCAGACAGCCACAACTCGGTAAGTCCAATAATTACAGATTTTAAACAGAGTACTCGCTGTTGGGACGTTAAAAGCGTTTGGTCCATTAAATTAATTTGTTCAAACCGCTATCGGAATCAATTTGAACGTGTTTAACGTAATATCCTGCGTAATGATACTGTCATAGTAAATATTTAACAAAGTGTACCTAAATTCGGGTTGGGAATTGTGCGGAATGATCGGATATTTAATAGTAGGAGTAGCCCAACGAAATGTTTTGAAAAAATATAGGATGTAATCTCTTAAATTCAGAATGACTAACAATCTGGGAGACAGAAAAGGATACTTTGTTTTTTCATACCTATGTTAATCTAGGATATCACTAATGCGAAGGATATAGGTGACCTATCCCCATTCTAGACCCCAGACTCATATAAAATCTTAGCAATTTTTGTCCGCATTGAAACAAAAACCCGCACAAATGCTGCTGGTTGGCATTAATATGTTGTATATTTTGATTGATTGATTGATTCAAAAACATAGTCGTATTTGGCATGTTTTTTTGTACTGACAGTTCAGTACAAAAAAAGAGCTTATATATTATTATCAGCTCTTTTGGTTCTGCCATTTTTCGAACGTTGATTGTGAATCTAGTTCTGTTATAAACAGGGTTTTAGGGTAAACAGTTGCATTACTTTAATGGGTGATTGTACCCATGATACTGAAAACTTTCCCAAAGAAACCTATAGGAAATTAGCAAAAAAAATTTTCTTTTAATACAAAATTTCTAACAGCTGATTGCATTTAGTATGGGAAGTCCAATTTCTTTTTTATACAATTTCCTATAGGTTTCTTTGGGAAAGTTATGGGTACAATCACCCATTAAAGTAATGCAACTGTTTACCCTAACACCCTGTATAAAATATGAATGCCTATCCCACTCTAATCCCCTGGATATTTGTCCAGGTTTGTCGAGTTCAGTGGAATTTAATCCATTAATGGATTTCCATTTCCATTTTATTTTTTTCACTCTGACCCAAACTGAACAATTTTCACTATGGAGCCAACTTCGAAATCTCGAAAAAAGAAAATCTGCCGTCCCATACGGTTTGAAATTCGAGTCGGTAACTCGGTACTGCAGTTTTGTATGAAACAGCAGATTTTTTCACGATTTCGAAGTTGGCTCCATAGTGAAAGTTGTTCTGTTTGATGGTCTGAATTCCCTTAAGTATTAATAGGGTGTTTTGTTACACCCTGACTCACCCTGTATACTAATCTTGTCAAGATAGAAAAAGAAGGAAACATGAATTCAAACTAGTTTCAATTCTAAACTTTAATTGTTTCCTCAAAACCACTTTTAACTCAAGATAGTAACATCAACAAGCTTATAAACTTTTTTATGCTAACAACCAATTTATTTAAAGGCTACAAAATCTTGTACAGTCACAAAGTTTCAGGACAAAAGCGCCATAACCTGACACTTATTATCAGGGTTGCTATGACGCTTCGAATACGGGTAAGGGATAGGATACTACAAGGCGTATTCTCTGATTTGTTATTTCGGATATGGATACGGATATTAGTAGTTTTGGTCTCGGTATTATACTCGTATCTGAGGCCGTAGCATAATGCTCTTGATAGGGCTATATTATGCCTTTTTATCTCGTTCGTTCGCGCGCAAATAGAAAGAGAGCTAAGGTGCGATAGTGCTACATCACGCTACCATACTACGGCCGCAGATAATCATGTTTTTCGGATATTCTGTTGATACGGTTATGAAACTGAAATACTTGAATTCGGGTGTAAACTTAGTTTCGAAAAAACGGATAATCATTACCATGACTATTTTGTGTCCTAATAAAGTTGTGGGTAAGGTTTTAAAGTTAACAACGTAATCCTTTTCCAAAAAGTTCCTTTACGAAAATAAAATATTCGTCCTTAATAGAAACTA
This sequence comes from Agonopterix subpropinquella, assembly GCA_922987775.1. Lineage (NCBI taxonomy): Eukaryota > Metazoa > Arthropoda > Insecta > Lepidoptera > Depressariidae > Agonopterix > Agonopterix subpropinquella. The sequence goes on along the minus strand of OV277704.1, from coordinate 6,556,462 downwards.
CCACCCGTCATTAATTGTCACGTCAACATTACATAACATTACAGTAAATGGGGTGTAAAAAACAGATCGTGTCAGGAACACTACACTGCGCTCCAAAAAATCCTAAAAAATTGTTACGCCCTGGATCCCAGAAAATGGTCGTCGGCGCCCGGGTCGTCCTAAGAAGAGGTGGCGGGATGATCTGGATGCTTTTGACGACAAGTGGCCAGAGCTTGCCCACGATAGAGATGGTTGGAAGATTAAAGGGGCGGCTTTTCCCCAGCAGTGGGATGAAACAGGGTAGTAAAAAAAACCTAACACTGCTATAGAAGGTACCGGAGAGCGACGAATGAGATAGGCAGAGTACATTTTTGTGGCGGGCCTTTAGAGAGGTCTATGCTTAGCAATAGACGACGACGGGCCAATGATGTTGGCCGAAATGGAAAAGAGAAAATTTTAAAGGTCCATATCCGTATCCGAAATCTTATAACCTTACCATCTCTACTTATTACCCGTTAAATACCTTGGTACACAGGCCGTCTTTCTCGTCTCTATGTAAATTTTCCGAAGTGACATCCACGCTGAGGTTGATAGTCTTAAATTCTTGTTTACGAGATAATAAGGGAAGATTAACCTGAGATACGGGGCTCGTTCTAACAAAATCATTAACCGACTTTATAACGTTGTTAAAGTAATGTTTAATTGAGATAGAATATCTTTGTTACATACGTGTGTAAACAAACGAGGACCTTGGAAGGTTTTGGTCGTATTTCTGCTTTCAAGTTTGTTATAAACTTTTACATAGGTACTACCTAATTATCAAGCACTTGCGAACAGCCTCCATGCTTCTTGAATCTTAATAAATACTAAATTTGTAAAATTTGTAACATAGTGACAGAAGACCTGCAGGACGATGCAGACATAGAAAGGGAGCGCAGGGCGCTTGCAGTCAGGGCCAATATGATAGTCCACAGATTCAGGCATTGCTCAGCGCAAGTAAAAATAACATTGTTTAGAGCGTACTGCACATCCATGTACACCTGTAATATGTGGACTGCATATCGCCAGGCATCTCTAAGGGCCCTGCGCACCCAATATAATAACGCCTTCAGGATCCTGCTGGGGCTGCCGCGCTTCTGCAGTGCGTCTGGCACGTTCGCGGACGCTCATGTCGATGGGTTTCCCACCACGCTACGCAAACGCTGTGCCGCCGCACTGCAGAGGGGTCGCGCCAGCACCAATAGCATTCTGAACATGGTCGCCAGTACCTAGATACTGTGACATTATCTTTATTAAGCAATGGATCGGTCTACACTTAAGTGTTTGTACTAACATAGTTATTTAAGTGTGTTACTAACAACATGGATGTAATGTCACAAACAAAGAATTTTTATTTTATTTATTTTAAAATAGTGAGTTCACTCACAGACCACTGCAAATTGAACAAACATATTATGCACACACTGAAACCAAACTGACTCGA